>CM033458.1:18603509-19158509 GCA_019425755.1 Amaranthus cruentus | reverse complement strand
CACTCCAAAAAGCTTACATTTTAGTTATGGTAAGTATAATTTCACATAATTGTAATAGCATTTGATTGGTAATCGACATTACTTCATCTTGAAATGTTAAGTTTCACAAATTATTAGACCTAAAGTGGAGTTTTCCACAAAGCTAGGGGTATTTTGTCTTTGATGTAAAATTTTAATTGATTTAATTATTTGTGTTTTTTATTCATCAGGTTGAAATAGAAGAAATTTGTGAACCAGATGGCAATGTTGAACCTACTTCAACACCAATCATGGTAATTAACACTTGGTTGTTGTTTTGTTTGATGTTATTTAAATCTGTTACTTTATATCACAGAAAGTGTTACTCACTACATAAAAAGTGTTACTCACTACATAAAAAAGTGTAATCTGAAATGTAATATACATAACGTATCATATTTATGTATAGAAAAATGAATTTACTCACTACAGTGTGAATTTACGGTGTGAATTTATGTATAGAAAAATGTTAATTGTTTATCATATTTATGTATAGAAAAATCGACAATTTCCACCTACAGACTGCCAGTTTTGTCTTTGCTTCTTACAAGTCGACATTTACAAGTTACATTTGAGATTTTGTCTCTACTTCTTATCACCTTCAATTGGCACTCAAAAAGCTTACATTTTAGTTACGGTAAGTATAATTTCACATAATTGTAATGGCATTTGATTTGTAATCGACATTACATCATCTTGAAATGTTAAGTTTCACAAACTATTAGACCTAAAGTGGAGTCCTCCACAAAGCTAGGGGTATTTTGTCTTTGATGTAAAATTTTAATTGATTTAATTATTTGTTTTTTATTAGACTTAAAGTGGAGTCCTCCACAAAATAAAGTTAAGTATAATCGACATTACTTCATTATGGTTAATTGGTTAATGTATTAATATATGCCTAAGATGAAGGTACCTGTTATTGTAGTTGGAAAAATGACAGAATGCTACTTTCGGCTGATTCAATCGTAGGTAGAAAACACATGTTACTCTGTTTTAATTTGTTGAAAACATGTTAGTGTTACTCACTACATAAATAGTGTTACTTTTTGGGTAAAATCTCTTACTCATTACATAAAAAGTGTTACTTCATATTACAAAAAATGAAATGTATTACTTTGTTACTTTTTGGGTAAAATCATTTACTCACTATATAAAAGTGTTATGGACTTCGTTAAACATGTTACTTTATGTATAGAAACAGTTACATCTTCAAAACTCAATAACTTGAAGACTTTACTTCAAGATAATAAAGCAAAACTTCAAGATAATAACATAAAAAGTACTACTCACTACATCAAAAGAGTTGCTGACTTCGTTAAACATGTTACTCACTACATAAAGAGTGTTACTCACCATCAAAAGAGTTCTTCGACTTACGTTAAACATGTTACTCACTACTTAAAAAGTGTTACTTTATGCATTAAAGTTGTTACTCACAGCATAAAAGTGTTACTCACTACATCAAAAGAGTTACTGACTTCGTTAAACATGTTACTCACTACATAAAAAGTGTTACTTTATGCATTAAAGCTGTTACTCACAGCATAAAAAGTGCTACTCACTATATAAAAAGAGTTAACATGTTAAACACTACTAAAATGTACTTAAGGTAATATGGTTCTTCATACAAATTTTTATGATTTAAGAATTAAGTTAAAAAAAAAGTACTTCAAGGTAATATGGTTCTTCATACAAACTTTTTGATGATTCTAAGCACATCAAAACTTGTAGTATGTTTTTACAAATGCACATCAATATCAGGTAGGAGAACACTATTTCCTAGCTCATTTAGCTCTAATTGGCTTTGGAGCAGGTGGACGTGGAGGTGTTGTATCAATGTCAGAAATGCCCAGATCAAAGCTTGGTTGACCGATATCTGCAGCTCTTTTGCGAACCTCTTTGATCCTACCAACAATGTCATCAATCTCTTTCAACACATTCGGATCAGCACAAAAGATTAGTGTAAATATATGGAATATAGGGTTACATAACATTTAAAAAGGGTTTAGTTGATGCAATATAAGTGTTACCTTGATCAATGTTATCAGCATTCACCTGCGTTAGCACGTCACTGATAATTTCATTAGGACCTTTGATACAATCCTTGTGAACTACATCTTTCTGTTTGGAAAGACTTTTTCCTTTCCTTTGATACATCTTGGAAGAGTTGCGAGTGACAACCATATTTCTAAAACAAAGACAACAACATTTATAAAATATTACTGATTACATAAAAAGTGTTACGGAATTCGTAAAACATGTTACTCACTACATAAAAAGTGTTAGTCACTACATCAAAAGTGTTACCGAGTTCGTTAAACATGTTACTCACTACATAAAACAGTGTTACTCACTACATCAAAAGAGTTACTTGTTGCATGAACAATTGAACAAATGTAGTAAGCCAATGAACAAATGTAGCAACATGCAAGTGACATGCAAGCAATTGAACAAGAATAGCAGTAACACAAACATCCAAAATAAAGACCAAAAATCCAGAGCAAGTCATCAACAAATGGATCATCACACATGGAAATGCAGTAACCAAAAGTCAACAACAAGAACGAAAATCACACAAAAGTCATCAACAAATGGATCATCAGTCATAAGAACCAAAAACCAAAAACTTAAAAACGATAAAATCACGATAGTCGGTTCAAATCATGTAAGCAAAAAAAATAAAATACAGTTATCAAACAAAAAATAAAATGCAGTAAACAAAAAAATAAAATGCAGTTACCAAACTTAAAAACGATGTGTAATGGATCATCATCAGTCATCAACATAAAATGCAGTAATCAAACGAAAAAAACGATAAAATCAAGTAAAAAAAAACCAAAAACGAAAAAAGCAGTTCAAAATCATAAAGTGAATGAAGTGAGAAGATAAATACCTGAGAAGATAAATCGGTGGAGATGAATACCAGAGCAAGATACATACCAGCGCAAGTGAAATCCGTGAAGTTTGAAGATGAAGAGCAACAAAAATAGGCTGAAATGGGAAGATCGAGAGAACATGATGAGAGAAAAGGAAGTGAAATGGGTTAGTTGAAAGAAACTGAAAATCAAAATTTGGGTTTTAAAATCAAATGCAAAATTACCAAAATGCCCTTATGATACAGCTTCAATCTCGACCATTGAATCTCATCTAGCAGCTCGATTATGGTTCTATGGTTCCTATAAGGCTGTTTACCATTTGGAGCTTACTTCATATATATATATATATATATATATATATATATATATATATATATATATATATATATATATATATATATATATATATATATATATATATATATATATATATATATATATATATATATATATATATATATATATATATATATATATATATATATATATATATATATATTTCTTAATTTCAATAGCAAATAGGATAAAATGACTGTACGTAGCATGATGGAGCATGCCATTTATAGATAGAAAATAGCTTCATCCTCCCTAAATTGTCAAAAATTTTGCTTCATCTTACTCTTACTTTTAAATACTACTAAATGCAGTGATTTAATTATTAAAATATTTATTTATGTATAATAAAAAAATTATAATAAATAATAATGATAATTCTTGCATCAATAATATTAAACAAAATCCAATTTAAGTTCTTTTATATTTTAGCTTATAAATTAAAAATAAAATATAAGGGGTGTTTGACAAATTAGTTTATTGAGCAATTTTAGGTTATTTGGATATAAATATGGTTTAGTGGTCAAACCAGCTAAAGATAGTGTTTGGTGAATTAGCTGGTTGAAACAGCTTATTGACGAATAAGCTGTTTTTGAACAAGCTGCTTATAGCAGCGGGTTCAAAATCAGCTGGTCAAACCAGTTAATAAAATCAACTGGTCAAATTAGCTACTATAATCAGCTATCAGCTACCAGCTATCAGATATTTTACAAACACCCTCATAATCCTCATGTTCTTTAAGGAAGTTCTTATTTATCGTTCTGGGTGTTTTTATTTGTTGGTGCTCTTGTTTGTTGTTTTTATAAAACATCTTTCTATTTATATGACATAGTTTGTCCAAAATAACCTTGTTTATCCTCAATTTAATATTTTAATAATGTTTATGGTCTACATATATCTTTCAATAACTTCATTTTAATATTTTTATATTCTTAATGCTCAATGCATATTTCCTTTTAATTTTATAAAAATATTTTTTTTAGCAGTTGTAATCCCTATATCTATCCATTAACTTTCCTTTAATATTGTTTAATGTTTATGATCTCCACTTTTCTTCATTAAACTTATTATTCAATAAAATAATATATCAACTATCTAAAGAATTCTATTTTTCTGAACCAACACTAATAAACAAAAAAAAAATACAAATTGATATGAGAAACAGTCTCCCTAAAACATTAATTTTTTTAAAAAATTACATAGGCTAAATAACTAAATTAATACAATTAAAATAAAAAATAAAAATGTAAGCTCTTTGACAGATGTTCGGTGAACAAAAAATGTTGCAAGATATATTAATTAGGCCTGCCAAACAGATTAGGTTGGGTCGGGTTCGGGTTCAGGTCATATATAAACAGGTCAAAAAACCTTTGACCCAGAACCAACCCATTTAGTTAATTGGGTCGAAAATCACAACCTTGACAACCCATTTAGTTAATTGGGTCGAAAATCACAACCTTGACTTGACCTGGAACAGATCAGGTTGACCTGATTTTGACCCACTTAACCCATTTATAATTTTTTGTTTTCGTTTTAAGGTTTTTAACGTTGTTTAAATTTAATTTTTTTAGGGTTTAGTTTTAATTTTATGTTTTTTTGTTTAATTTTTATTTACTATGAAAAATAAGAAAATATTAAATGAACTAAGTTTAACTTATATTTATTGATTTAACTCGAAATTAAAATATTTAATTAAATGGGTTATACAGGAGGTTTAAAATTTTGACCTAAACCTAACCCATTTAATAAACAGATCAGGTCGGGTCAATCCATTTAATTAATTGGGTAAAAAGTCTCAACCCAAACCCACTTATTTCGAATTAGGTTCAGGTCGGATTAGCAGGTCGAGTAACTTTTGCGGCCCTAGTATTAATGGTTATGCCTATGGCTACTCTGACTTCCTTATCCAAAGAGATAAACCTCCTCATTCAAGGGACAGATCCATTTTCTTGCACAATTTCAAGTAAGTACTACTACCACATCACCGTACTTCTTCATTTGTCTTATATACTTCCTCTACTTTGTAGTTTGTACTCCATATTTGCTTATTTGCTGCTTTAATTTTCTCTTTACGTACCTTTCATTTTTGTCCTATGCTTAAGAAATTGCTATCAATGTTTGCGGAATACCAATTTAATTGTTGGGTGTAATATTGGAATTTGAGATTCTTTTTGTAATCAAGAGGTATAATTAAACTATTGGTTGAATTCTAATTAAGTTATACTGTATCGGGTATTGAATTTGCAGTACTGTAGCAGTATTTTTGTAAATTAGCTTATTTTCTGCAACTATTGATCTGGTATATATTGTAGATGTACAATTGCAGAGTCACTGTGGCCTGTGGATAATGAATTTTTGGAGGGCACTGCTTAATAATCATCCTGGTCGATTATCTGATTCATAAATTGAGAAACCCTCGATTTTGATTGCTGATTTGAAATGCATTTTACACTGGCTGAGGCAATTTGGAGAGAAATGGGTCATTATGTAAACCAATTAGCGATAGATTCTGATGAATCAGATACCAATGATGGCTATGATCAAGGAAATGATGAGTGTTTTGCTTGTTTGGACAACGACATTACCCATTCGACTCGAGTTAAATCGAAACCCAATGAACATTTGAGTAAGATTGCTCCTGGGAAGAGAAAGAGATCTGTATCAACATTAATGATGTTGGCTGGTCGAGAGGCAAATTATTCTGGGAGAGGGAGGTTTACATCAGCTGATCGTTGCCATGTATCTAGCCGGTATTTGCCTGTTAAAGGACCTTGGCTTGTTGATCAGATGAACAGCCGAGCATATGTTTCACAATTTTCTACAGATGGGTCTCTTTTTGTTACTGGATTTCAGGTAAATACTAGAATTCATGGATATATGATTACACTTTCTGGGTATTGGCTTGCTGTTATTCTTGGCGCGTTGTGTGATAGGTGTCTTCAATTTATAATGATCAGTAAATTTATTTTGGTTTTGCAGGGAAGTCACATTAGAATATACAATGTTGATAAGGGGTGGAAGTTACAAAAGAACATTATGGCTAAAAGCTTGCGTTGGACTATTACCGACACATCCCTTTCACCAAATCAGCAGAAGCTTGTGAGTGATTATGAATTGTTTTCTGTTAGTTGCTAAAATGAGCTGTCTTTCATGCTGGAGGGGGAAGGGTGTTAATTTATAAGAGATGGAGGAGATGTTCTTTTATTGACTTGTTAAGTTAATGATGACTACAATGTTATTGCAGGTGTACTCCAGCATGTCACCTCTTGTACATATTGTGGATATTGGGTCTGCTGCTATTGAGTCTCTTGCGAATGTCACTGTATGTTCTTCAACTTTCTACTATTCGGAGATTTCTATTTCTGCACATATGAATACTGAACTATGTCATTCGAGTGCACTGCTTGCTTTATGATGTTTATGGTTTGTAGCTATGTTACTTGGACTCGGGTACTGACGTCGGATAATTCCAATTCCAACTTAGTGTTTTTGTGCTAAATATTGCTAAAGAGTGACTTCCGTTAGTTATCACACTATTCATGTCAGTTAAGCCTCCATAAAAGTAAATTTTGTACATCTTATTGTGATTAGGTTGTTATTAACTTTTCATTGGTTTGTTGGTAATGCTACTATGTCTCATTATTAAACATTTGATTTAGCAGCTGTATCATGTTGGATCCTTTGACAGACACTAAGACATTCAAATAGTCTGAAAAACATTTTACTAATGAGAGTCCAATTTTCTGATCCCTACTCATGTCTTATACTAGTCCGAGTAACATAGTTTAACTGGAATAAGTTGGAGTGCCATTCTAGGATCTGTCTAGGATGATTGCTGTCTTGATCCTTCGCATCATGTGATTTTGAAGGAATATGAAAAATGGATAATGCTTATCTTATAGTGAATCCAGTATGATTAAAGTTTAAACACGATTTGGGTTGAGATTGGTTTTTCACGCATGGTAGATTGCTTGTTTTAAGCTATCCAGAGTTATATCTCCACTTCTCCCTTTTCACCAGAGCCAAGTGGCACAAAAGGAATTATCTAGCTTAGCTCACTCTACGGGGCACATGTTTTCACTTTTCTTTGGTTCAAATTGCTTTAGGAAGGTACTATTGGACTCAGGACTGGCTACAAAGTTAAGGAGAAGATAGAGGCTTAAAATACAAAATTTGTGGCATATCTCTTTTTTTAACCATGGTTTTTCATGTAAAATGTGCCTTTGCGTGGTAAATGGTAAGAAAAGCTGATGTATAGACTTTCAGTGTTTTGCTGCGTGCTGATTCAAGTGGTACACGAGTTCGATTTAACATACCTTGTGGATTTATGCTGTGTGGATCGTATGAAATTTTATCTCTTTGCTTATCACTTCTTTTCTCTCTCTTTCTCCTACGTTCTTTCGCTCTCCATCTCTCTCTTTCACCTTTCATCTACTCCCAGATGTTTCTTCTCCTTGAATTCTGGTGAGATGGCCTAGCTAAGTTGATTTTTGAGATCAACTTAGATTTTTTTCTTAAGTTGAGATTCCAAAATGTTTGTGCAAGATGAACAGAAATTGAAACCATCTGCATTACATTTTGCAGTAGTGCAAAATTGCAAAATACTATTAGCAGGATTTTTTGAAATAATGAAAGATAAACATAAAATTTTCTGCCACTGCAATTGTTTTCTGTTATGATAGGAGAGAAATCTGAGGTTAGTGCTGGATAAAAGGATGCGGTTTAAGAAACAACGCCTCTGATTTTCCAAAGTTATATTTTATTGTAATGCCCTAGCAGAAAAAAACTGAAATCCTTCACGTACTTGAGTTACTCTAATTGTAGTATTGAAGACTCTGTTTCCAAGCAACTTTCACAACAAAATGGTGGTAATGGGAATGAAAAATAGTGTAATTTTGAATGAAAAATCTCTTGGCTTCCATGATGGCCATGCTTGACCAACTCCAATCAACTCATTTTCTTCATAAAATTCATTCCAGTGCATTACCATTGGGAGAGGTGGTATTAGGTGGTGATGGAAATTTGTAAACAAAAAAAACTTTTTTGAGATCAAAATTTGATCACCATGGGAATGACAAGGAACTTTTGATAAAATTTTACACTATAAATCATTCCCACTACCATCATTTAGTACCACTAACCAAACGGGCCGTTATTGCACTACTTTTAAGTCTCTAGTGATAAGTGAATATTTATTCTATCCTAAATATTTATTCTGGGCCTTCAGGTCTTGAATTATCTCCTCGAACTTTTTAAGTTATTCCCATTTTTATATTCTGCCATTTATTATTTACGTGCAGGAAATTCATGATGGCTTGGATTTCTCGGAATATGGTGAAGCTGGATACTCTTTTGGTATTTTCTCTGTCAAATTCTCGACAGATGGCCGAGAACTGGTGGCTGGAAGTAGCGATGATGCAATCTACGTTTATGATCTTGAAGCTAATAAGCTTACCCTCAGAATATCAGCTCATACGGTACACACCTGACACCACTGTTTTTTTTTCCCTGTATTTTGTATTATGTTAACTTTTCTTTTCTTTTATCATGTTAATCCGACATTAAATTTAGCCACATGTTTTATGATATTGTTATTAATGTCACTTGGCAAAGTAGGTTTTGTTTTAGCTATGATTTCGAAAAATTTATTAGGACAAAATGCATAACATTTTGACATTAGACAAAATTCTGCAATCTGTTTCTAACTGAATTGGGTCTTTTGCTCTTCTATCACTACTTTAGTGGTTTTCACTTGATATGTTGCTGAAAGAATCAGTCATCAGCCTGACACACCTTTTTACGCATACATGTAATGTGACAGTGACACACTATGTTATTTCTATTGGCTAAGAGCATTGAAATAATTATAGGATGTCATTATTATTTTCTGGTTCAAAGCATTGTGTAGTATGTCTTTGGTTACTGCTGTTTGAGGCTGTGACTAGGATATTTGAGGGATCTAGACTTACAGAATCTTTTCTAGTTGAAGCATTGTGTAGTATGTTTTTGGTAACCGTATTTTGAGGCTATGACTGGGATTTTTGAGGGATTTGGACTATAGAAGGTACCTTGTATGCTTAAAGTACCCAAACAGTTTGCCTCATTCAACTCTTTATTATATTATGCTAAAGTATGATTAATCAATAAAGAACGATACTTTTGATTGTTCATCTATTAATTAGGCCCTTTTTAGTTCACCTTATACAAATAAGTAATTGGTAAAAATCAGTTTTATTAAGTAAAAACAGTATTAATCGGTAAGTCTTATACACTTTTGTAGCTATCTTCCTCTTGTGGTTTGCTTGAGAAGACTTTCTGTTGCTGATTTCTTCACTGTTCAAATGAGTTCATTGGTCCAATAACAAAAGTATTTTATGAGCTATGCGATATCAATGCCAAAAGTACTTCATTTTTACTTCAACACTGTTCATAAGCAAAACTCCTAATTATATTTATTCTCATGCACAAATACTTTTTGCATGGTGAAGGATCATAGAAGTGGAGTCAGAGAGGTTTAAAAACTACTTAAAATGGGTATAGTTACTGACAAGGTTGTTCGAATTGGGTTTCTACCTAGGATTGATAAGGGGTAAGGATCGAAACCGGTAGGATCAGATCGTAATTGATTATAAGTTATATTTGTTCATTTTAATTCATCTTTAAAGTTTTAACTTTTCAGCTGTAAATAAAGATAAATTTGACGTCATCTTTCAATTGATTAAAAGGAATACTTTTACTAATCATTTATGAACTGCGAATCAATAAGTACATGAATTTTCATAATCGTAATGATATATTTTTAAGTTATATTTATATACAAGTAAAAGCTAGTATATAAGAGTTTTTTTTAAAAAATTTATGATTGAGAGCCAAGACTACCCATGCGGGATTGTTGGATCATAGGATCGTATGATCCTATGAACCGTATTCTTAATCTCATTAGTAAGATCCTACTTAAGATTAGGATCTCTCGCATGTTTTTGGATCGTAGAGTCTGCGCTATGTGAGGGTCTGTGGATGTCCCAACACAAAGTTGTAATCAAGGCATAACTTACCTTATATGTCTGCAAGAGGTTGCTTTTAGGACTCGAGCCCTTGACCTTTCACAACAACACCTGGATAGGTTTGGCAAGGCTCCCATTCTTCTACCTTCGCTTTTCTAAGAGGAAAGCTTAAATTTTTAATTTTTAAAAAGTTGTTTACCAAAGGTTAAGAAGCAATAGGCTTGCACATCTAAGTAAGTTATTCAAAAGAATTTGGGTAAAATTTTGTTGGATGTTTGTGTTTCTCTTTGTTAGGTGTTTATTTAATGGGTGCTATATTGATGGACGAAAAAGTGTATCTTCACTAAATTTTTGGTTGTGCAGTCGGACGTGAACACTGTTTGTTTTGCTGATGAAAGTGGCCATCTCATATTTTCTGGAAGTGACGACAATCTTTGCAAGGTAAACATTTAAATATTATGCCTTTTGACGATCCTTCAAATTTGTATATTATCTGGACTATCCTGAGCACACACACATTTATGTAATTATCTCCATTTTTATTTTCTAACCCCTGCTTCAGCAAATACGTCCTTTTTTAATCCTGCTCACATGTGGTCCAGATATTTCAAAAAAATAAAAGAATAATGATGGAAAGTGAGATATAAATATGTACTTCTTTGCCTGCTGAATTCCTGAATTTATGGTTTCTGCCTTTGTTTATGCCACTTGTAAAACGATTAAAGAAATGATAGCTTACTTCAAAATTAAGAGGTGTTTTTATAGTTTTCAAGCTGATGATGGAACTGATAAATGGCAATAATTCCAAATTCATGTACCAATGCTGGATTTACATGCATTAAGGTGGGCTATGTATGGAGGATTGGAGATTGATTCATATGAGTTTTGGTGCTGCTGAAATTGATTCAAAGATTAGTTCTGCAAGTCCTAATGGTGGTAGGAGTTTGAGTTGTTAACAACTAAGAAGAGATTAGCTAGTTGGTTAAATTTTCTTAGACTATCCTACTTAAATCGAATTATGTTTTGTTACTTCAGATATCATTAAAATTAGTTGATTTTGAGCTGTAATAAGCTTAAAATCTGTTTTTTTTTGTTACTATAGTAGTCATAGATATTCAGTTTCAGTGTTCTAACTTTTAATTAATTCAGGATTTGAAACGAGGGTTTTCTCCGGTTCTTTTATGTTATACATGGAGTTTTTTGATTATTTGAGTTTAAAGAACAACTTTAAAGCCTTTGTTTTGTTTTCAAGTGTTTGAGTAAATAAACACAAAATTAATGTGAGGAACTTGAGAGCTAATGTCTTGGTCTGTTGGTCTATTAAATACTCATAATTGAAGCTTCTAGAGTGAATCCTTATTCCTTACTTTCAGTTAACTCCTAAACATCTTACTTTCAGTTAACTCCTAAACATCTTCAAGAATAAATCATAACCCTTATATGCCTATTTGAATCTTAGTTGTTGCTAGCATAATCAAGATTGATTTCGTTAAGATTTAAGAAGCTACTTTTAAAAATGCAAAGTTGTAAGAAACTACTTTTGAACTTATTTTGACAAAAAGTATCTTTTGAACGAATTTTTTGCTGAAATAACTTTGCTAAAGGATTTTTTTTCCAGAAACTATTCTTTAAATATACTTTTGTCAAAAAATATTTTTTAAAGAGCAAAGTTGCACGATACTACCTTTGACTGGTTCGGGAGCATTTGACTTGGTTTCTAGACATCAACTTAAACACACCATGCTTATGTCCAAAACACCGTATGTAAGCCAATTTATGTCTTAAAACGACTCAAGTTAGTGTTGGGAAAGTACTTCAGCAAATAAAGTTTTTTTTATTATTACTATTATTTTTTTTGATAAGTGATAGTTAAAAGATAGTTGCTCACTTGCTTGCAAGTTGCAACCTTTGGACTTCAAGAGGTAGTCTTTATGCCAACACAGAACACTAACAGGGGATACCACTTATAAGGTTCGGCTGATGTCATGTAATGTAAAAGTATTAAATTTCAAGATGTTAGCGTCTTACTTTGGACTTCTATATATTGTGCTAAAAAACTATGTTATCATAACAGAATTCAGTTTAGAAAATAAATTTTAATTACAAATGATAATAAAATTGATTTTCTGCTTTCAAAGGTTTGTTTTTTAGTGGAGTTTTTCAGGTTTTTAAGCTTTATCTCTTCGATCTCCTTCCTATTGTCTTCTTAAATCTGTAAATGAAAGCCTTAAACCTTTAGCAATCTTGGTTGAAGGTTTGCTAAACTGGGATGACACTTTGAGCAATTTGGGTCACGTTTTGCTAGTGACTTGAGATTGGCGTTACAGGGTTGCAAAAAGGGGCTACGTCATACTGTTCTGCAGAGAATTAGGTTGTGAGGTTGCTGAAGCTTTTTTATTAATTTGTTCATGATGCACTGACAGTGAAGGCTAAGCTCTATACTTCTATTGAAATTTTGGAAGTTGCTCAACTGATTGTAATCTGTGTGTATTACAGCTTACATATTGCCTTCCACCACAAATAATAAATCACACTCCTCTTACGTAATGTTCTAAAATGATCGGCACTAGTTTCGCTCAACTGCGAAGTAGGAATTATTAAAAAGATTCTTTTATGGCAAGGTAGAAACAAAAAAGTTACATAAGCAAGGACATGTACCTATTTGATAAGAAAACAATTATAATTACACTGATGACAGTGCTACAGGCAAGTTCCTCTGAGTGACCATGAAAATGCCACAACCACCTTATTCCACAGAACCGAATAATTAGTACTATTCCATATTGGTGATGCCTATTACAATAATAAGATGTTTTGAGGAAAAACACCTAAGATGCGAGTATTTGTAGGTGTGGGACAGACGATGCTTTGTAGCCAGAGGGAAACCTGCTGGCATCATGGTTGGACATATACAAGGAATAACATTTATCGACAGCCGAGGAGATGGTCGCTATTTCATTTCAAATGGTAAAGACCAGTGTATAAAGTTGTGGGATGTTAGGAAGATGTCTTCTAATGTTACTTGGTATGTCAACTTTACTCTCCTCTAGTGTTTAAAGATTTCATTATGCAAACATGCTACACATACATGTCATTATCCTTAGTCTCCAATGCCATCATGCCTCATATATGGGAAGTACAAATAATCTAACAAGAAATATTCACTGTAGTCCATCTGAGTCTGAATAAAGGATTATAAGTCATGGGCTCAATTGAGAATGAACATCAAACATGTTTAACATACGATTTGTGAAATTCATTCTTTGAGAATTACATTTATGGTGTACATGTTGTAACATGAATAATGTTACTTTCGGAACTCATATATGGCTATCGTAAACTGTTATATATGTACTCATTGTCTCTCCAGATTTATGATTGTGATTTGTGTGTAGCACTATGCATATTCTGTCATTACTCATTATCATTGAACGTTCTGATAATGTGATATTGATACATGCCTGCTTTTTTCCAGTGATTTTGATTCTAGGATTGAATGGGATTACAGATGGATGGACTATCCTCAGCAGGCAAGAAATATGAGACATCCATCCGATCAATCAGTTGCCACATATAAAGGACACTCAGTCTTGCGTACATTGATCCGTTGCTATTTTTCTCCGGAACTAAGGTGATTTTAATTGGTCATGTCATTCTTTTTAAGCTTTATGAGAACTTTTATCATGTTGGAAATTTAGTTTTTTGCTAGCAGAGAAGCTAGCATAATGAAAAAATGTGCTAGCTTTTCTACTCCCAGTGAGACCCTAATCTTCGTTCGCTGATCATGGTCACCTGACTGTAGCTAAATCCTCATCCCTGATTGGCTAGGTTCTAGATGAAAACAAGTGTATTTCTTTTTGAGACCATGATTAATAATAAACCTGCTTCTTACAATTTTCTTAGTTCCTCCATTTTAGATACCTTGATCTTAATCGATCTTCCTTCTTATTTCTCTTGGATATATTGCTACTCGGCAGTTGAATTGCCAATGCGATTTGTTAGCTTTTTTGACAATGACATAATTAACAAATCCTTTTGTGTTAGCGTGACCTTAATAAGATACTTGGTGAATGGAGTATCTAGCTCCTACTCATAATTGGGGGACAATTGGCAAGGGGAGGAAAGGTTGATGTTGTAAGAGCTAATTTAAAGCATTATAGAGGTTTGAGTGATCAAATCATCTAATTGAAGTCTTGGCAAAGTGGAGCTTTTTGCACTTTAATGCCCCATTATATTCAACAGTATAATTTAACAAGATTACAATCACTTGAATAGTTGAATACTTGACAATTAATTGTGTTGTACCCTTTTTGGTCATGTTTTGCCAATCAGTTTATAATATTGGTAAGCTGTAACAACCCTTCTATATGTAAACAATTAAAAGAATCGAATTGTGAATAATTAGTTGGGCTAATCATCTAATGCAATTAGCTAGAAAGAATAGCTATTAGCCATTTAGCAAATAGGGACCAGGGTCATTCAAATTTCATGTCTCATTGAAGATGTGTCAATCTTGAATTGGTTATGCTCAGCTAACAAAAAATGGGTAAATCTTTTTCTACTGCATAATACATTTTCATCTGTGATGGTAATTATTTTTTTGACATATGAAGGGTGGGCAATATTATAATTATAATAATGTAAAATATCAGAAAGAGGTACATGAACAATCCATGAAGGATCACTACTGACCCACACTTCGTCACAAACACTAGAAGAGGCCCAACGGGCAAGTTTATGTTCAACCATATTGCATTCACTGTGAACGAAAGAGAAAGAAATAGTCTCAAAACTACTCAACAAAACCAAATTGTTCTTGATGATAGTTTGAATGTGCATCCCTTGCCTGGTATCCCCTTGCAGAGCCTTGATCACCATTAGAGCATCACCCTCTATTTATCACTTTCTTCCTGTTATAGTGTTATACCCAATAACCAAAGAAATTGCAAGAAAAGAAGCTATTGATTCGATCAATATATTCAGCACCACCATTGCCCCAGTCAGTCTTCAAAGTCAAGAGAATGACATTGCCATTTTCGTCACGAGCCACTACACCCAAACCATGTCATCTACTTTTCTCATTAAAAACACCATCAAAATTCACCTGAATATAGCCTTCAGAAGGGAGTACCTATAAAGCACGGCCACGCTTTAGTCTCATGGATTGAGACATTTTTTCCAGGACCTTTTGGTAGTCATGGAGCCATTGTATGCCACTGTTGCTACTTGCTATTGCTCTTTGGAGCAGTATACAATTTTTCAAAAACTAAGTCAGTTCTAGCTCACCAAGTTTGCCATGAAAAAGTTACCAACTTTCTCACTTTTTGTGTTGTCCTTGTTATCCAGTACCCAACTCAAGGATTCACGAAAAGTCCCAGATAAAGAGAAAATGTACTGCATGTCTACGGTTTTCTACATTTCTCCAACCTAACCACAGTCTTTGGTTAAGTGTGTTTTAAAGTTTTATCAAGACCACATTTTGGGCATTTTATCGCATCTTGTGTCCCAACATGCCCTCCAAGCAAACTTTCTGATTTTTAGAGGTATTTTCATCTTCCAGATGTGTAACCAAATGGTCTGGGCCACTTGACGATGAGGCATAATCATCTGTCATCCATGTTTAGAGCAAGTCGATACGCATCTTTAACTCGGTAAATACCATCATCACTTGTGACCCAATATCCTTCATCACCTCTGCCTGTTCTACTAAGGGGAATATTGAGAATCATATACGCATCCATAGGTAGAAAGATTTCTTCAATCAAATCCTATACCCATTCGCCTTGTTGGTGATGAGAATTTCAGCTGTAACATCGTGCTCGAAGCAGTTCCAGTGTTCCACGGAGTAATAATTTTTCCGTGCTATCATTGTCAAGCCATGCATCTTCCCATCACCAACACGCCACCTTGTTCTGCTTCAAGAAGAGGTATTGTGCCCCACATACTCCATAGTTCATAGTCCATACATATATGGAGGGGAAGTAACGAGCTTTCAAGACTTTAGCCATTAGTGATGAGGGGAAGCTGTGTACTTTTCAGAGTTGTTTAGCCAACAAAGCCCTATCAAATTTTTCGAGATCCTTGAAACCCATACTTCTCTCTCTCTTTGGCCTACATAAGGAGGCCCAAGATTTTCAGTGAATATGTTTCTTAGCACTAGTAAGATTCCACCAGAAGTTGCGTATAAGTTGTTCAACATCCTTGAAGAAAGAAGAAGGAAGTTTGAATTAACTCATAAGAAACATAGGGATCTACTGTGCCACAACTTCGATTAAGACCTCTTTGCCCGCCATAGATAACAATTTCTCTTTCCACCCTGGAGCTTTTTGCAATTCTTTTTTTGATACCGGTGAAAGACAATTATTTGTCACTGAACAAAGTAGGGGACCCCAGATGTCTGCCATAACCTCATGAAAACCCAACAAGCGCACACCAAGTTTTTGTCTTCCATTGAGCATGCAACTGAAAGAGATCTCACACTTCTCCATATTCACATTTTATCCAGAGTCCAGACAATCATTCATATTTTTGGAGAAATATCCATAACGACCCCTGCTTCACGTTCATTAGCTTTCACCTGCAAAGAAAATGCGAGTAATAGCTGGAGCATTTCTAGCAATTGACATTACATGAAACGAATTCGGCTGATAGGCTTTCTTGATTATAGGACCAAAATCCTTAGCACAGAGAAGAAAAAGGTAAGATGAGAGAGGGTTCCCTTACGGAGACCATAGTAATTTTCCCATTAACAAGAAAAGAGTTAGAAATCGAAGTGACATATTTGAAAATGCTTTGCTCATATCGAGCTTTGAGGCCATAGTACCTATTTTCTTAGCATGGCTAACCTCAGCAGCAATAATGACATCATCAGTGATCAGACGACCCAGTACAAAGGCACTTTGATTGTCATCAACATTCATGGGGAGAACAGAAACGGTTTCGTGGCTATTGGCCAATATCTTAGAAATGAGCTTGTAAGACACGTAACAAAGGCTGATGGCTCTGAGATGTTTCATGTCAGCAGGTGTTTTTACTTTTGGAATCAAGACAACATGAGTATAATTCAAACCAGTGGGGACGATATATTAACATCTGATTCTATCAAGTTGGATTTTTTTTTTATATTTGACCGTTTCTAAAAAAAAGAGAGTTTCTCGCAAAATCTTGCTTCAAAGAGTAGTTTTCCTCAAAAATGCCTGTAACAAAATATCAAGAAATCTTAAAAATTATACAAATTGCACACTTTGAAATGTGAATTGAGTTGATGACTACTGTGGATTGTCATGATCATGTTCTATCAATCCTGTGAAATGCCTTTCCCATTGTCACTTAAGGTCCGCTGAAGTCTTAGGCTCTTTGAGATCAAAAGTCTGCTGAGTTCAGTCATTTGGCCAAAATCCCTGGCTAGCTTCTTGAAGACGAATTAGCCTCCAATATAGCCGAGTAGAGGAACGCCTTCTGTGTGCATCAGTTGTGATAACTGTTATTTTGAATGTTGATATCGTATTGAATAAAATCTTTTGATCTGTTTACTAGAGCCTAACAGATTTCAATTAAACATGCAGGGCCTTTGTTTCATTGTTTTTTTTTATGTTATGCTGATTTTTATATTGGTTTGACATTTGACACATTAATTTTTGGCTTTCTCTTTCCAGTTCTGGGCAGAAATACATCTACACTGGATCAAATGATGGCAGTGTGTATATATATGACTTGGTATGTTATTTAACTTTCATTTTGAGCACAAGCCATTTTTTTGAATAGCACAATTGGATGCCTGAGATAAAAGCTGATGTTGTGTGATGTGTTTCCTTATGCAATCTCATTAATCGATTGGCCACACAAGAAAATGTGATAAGACACTTAGTCTATAAATTTACACTTTCTGTTTTAGTCAATTTCGTAAAAATCTAATTAATTAAATATGTTGGTAAAAGACATTTAACATGTTAAAATTGGCCATGTCTTTCACTTATGTCTTGAAATGTGGAATTTGACATGGAAATTTCTACTCAAGCCTTCACTTGTATGAATTTCAGAATTTTCTTGCGATTTTGATGATAATGCTTCTCAACCAAATAGAAGAGGTTTCTTCATCCTAATGCTTCTCAACCAAATAGAAGAGGTTTCTTCATCCTAATGCTTCTCAACCAAATAGAAGAGGTTTCTTCATCCTACTTAGATATGATCAATGGCATCACATTCGCTATGATCAAAGAACCCACATCATCCTCTCCAACCTTGCCTTTCCCTGATCATAAAGACATGCCCGTAGTCAACAATCACAATAAATAAAATTTCGTCCCAAAGCTGAAAGATACTTCGAATTACAAAGACAGCAAAGTGTATGATATGAGGGTAAATAGACTAGCGTTTTGTGTAGCGAAATGTCAAGAGCAATAAGAGCAAAACAACACATATATGACGGTTATCTATGATACCCTTCCTCTACAAACAAAGATTGTGTTTGTTGTGTGTAACTCAAGCAATTCCAACTTAAATCAACCACTCAATGTGTTTGCTCACACAAATTTGCTTTCACTCTCTTTATGCTTATCGCTTCTCACAACCCTTAGAAAGGAGCTTAACCATTTCCTACACTATTAATCGTCAATTTTTGGGACAATTTGCGAGTGGTCATATCACTGACATAAAACCCGTCTCATACTCTCACAGTCTCCCTACACAGTCAAATACAAATCGAGCACATGAATGTTTAGTGAAACAATGAGTTTCCCTCGTAGCGAAAGTTCAAATTACAAGTCAAGCTATGTAACTGAAGCCCGTGTATCATATCGATTATTGCACCCTTGCATATTCAACTCCTAAATGGGTGCTTGTGATTCATTAATATGTTATACAAAACGTTAAGTCTCTTTTCTATAATGCCTGAGCAGTTCATGATTTTATCCGTCTAAAATGTCGCCGATTATGTAAAGAAATCCGTGAATGTGATTTGAACATTCTATTAGCTGCCATTTATCATCTGATTGTAGGCTGTAAGAAGTAAGAATCGTCAACTTCTATTGAGAACAAATACGTAAATCCATGTGCAACTTGTTTGTGGTGTTTTAAGAAAAACTTATAACTGAGGACCACTTTTAGATCAGTTGTTATGTAGTAAATGTCCTTATCTAGATAGTGGTCTGTTTTTCTGTGCTTCACAGGTAAGTGGAACTATAATAGCAAGGCTTGATCACCACATGTCTGCAGTGCGAGACTGCAGTTGGCACCCTAATTACCCAAAACTCGTTAGCTCATCTTGGGACGGGACTCTTGTGAAGTGGGAGTTTCCGGGAAGTGTCGAATCCGCTTCGCCTTCAATAGATGAAAGAGCAGCATATGACTGAAAGCTCCTTCACTCAACATATACAAATATAATGCCTAAACTTTGTATGTATGTTTGATTCTACACAAAACTGAACTTGCAGACGATATTTACTACCAAGAGTCAACTGGATACAACCTATTTGGGTAAAGTTGCGTGCATTTGACCCCTAGAAAATCCACCCTAGGGGGAAGCCAATTAATGGCTTGGGGGTAATGAAATGTTGTCGGTCGTGTAACTACTATAATGAAAGGTGTAAAAGTTTGCTTGTAGTATAATCTTTGAAAAGGCATCAAATAAGAAATGATATTGTTATGATTTGGTTTCCTTATTGTATAATCTTACATCATTTCATGTTATGTTATGTATATAATATACTCCTTTGTACTACTGAAAGTGACATGTTGTAAGGAGACAATGATAAACGAGTAATTATTATATTATATTATATGTATAATGTCATGCAATAATTGTATTTGTGATTGAGGTTCTTTGTGTCTATACTTTGAAGATAAGGGTCATCACAATGGGATAATCTGGTGGTCTGAATGCCCACCTAATTTGGTGTTTCAGAAATGGGAATAATCTCTTTTACATATGCCTTCTTTTTACTCTTTGTATTGCTTTTTGTTATTCTTCATATCAGATCAAATCTTTGATCTTCATATTCTATGATTCTAGAAAGTACCTTTGTAATGTCACTCATTTAAACTTGAAAAATTGATATTAAGAATTTAACCTTTTACTCATCTGTAAATAATTTCACATTTGGATTAATTTTAATGATTTAGCATTTGCCCTTAGTTTGCTATTAGTATATGACAAACAAACTAAGGGCAAAGGTAGGTTTGTTAAAAAATAATCCAACATTAAGGTTATTTATAGCGGATAAGTTAAAAGATTAGATTATTAATATTAATTTTCTTTAAACATAAAAGGAAGTAATGATAAAAAATTAAAAATCATAATAGATTACTCTTAAATTGGTGCACTATACATAACTAGTTCACTCAAATGATTTTGGCCCCTTCGCTAATTTTTATTTATTGGATCCAACAATATACTGGCCAAAGTAAATGATAGTTAGAAAAATTATCGTAAATAATGTAAATTTTTGCTAATTCTCCATAATAATATCAATTTTTAATTAATCGTGAATAGTTGTACTAAGTTAGGAAGATGCTTGAAACTTTCTCACTTGTCACTTACTCGTAAGTTCTTTGAAAATGATTTTGCCAATTATGCTTACTTTTATCTAATAAGCAGGATTAGGTGAGAATTGATCACATAACTTAGGCTGATAAAACGCGTTTCATGCATTTGATTGATCCAACAATATACTAAATCTCTTTGATAGAACAATTTGAGCAAGGCACATTTCACAAGACATCATGTAAGTGATCTACAAAATGGAATGAGACATTGTCCTAATTTTTTGTGTAGTTGATAAAACATACCTTGTAAAATTGGGGGGACCTTATAAAAACATGCATATTGATGACCATAAAACTCATTGCTTCAAAAGGAGTACTCCATCATCATCATCATCTTATAAAAATTAGAAAGTTTTGTCTCTTTAATGCAACCGTTTCTATTTAACTATTTCGATATATCTTTTCAATACACATGCATTCACCAACCTCTATCATCAATATTTAATGGGAATATGGTGCTCATATCTATCATGAGAATGAGAAAATAATTATTATTTATTTTGTTCCTCTATCCTAAATAATCAAAACAAAATATATAAGTCATCGTACATCATCATACCCGGTGTATTTCGCTCATAGAAAACTATGATCAGGGTCTGGGGAGGGAAGAACGACGACAACTGATATCCATAAAGGAGAGTTCGATCAAAGAGTCCCCCGACTCGAGAATAGCTTTCCAAGAGAGAGAAACATGTAACTTAGGGTCAGGCTACATTAAACTCCTTTATTCTAACAAAATCCTTTATATATGGGCCTCGTCTTGTTATGAGACTATCTTATAATAAAACCGATTTTTATGAATAAGCTCAAAACATATGATCTCAGTTCTCACCATAAGACCGTCTCATTTACGATTTTGTGTTATGCATGCATATCAATTCGGAATATTTCAAAATGAAAAGCTACTCTTGTGAGGGATCATCTCTCAGTGAGACAATCACAAAACAAGATCATATACAAATAATTGTAAGTATTAATTACACTATTCAATCCATATATTGAAAATGTCCAATTATAAAACCGTCCCACACCACAAATTTGTGCAAAATGAAATATTCTCTCTATTCAATGACTTTTTGCCATTTTATTTAGGCACGTTTGACAAAACAATTGTTAAAGTCTTAATATCTAATTTTGCAGGACTAAAATTATAAAAAGTTGAAATTAATAGTTCTTGCATTGATTATGTTTTAATTTATAAATTAAAAATAAAATACAAATTAAGATTTAATTATATACAGTGTCAAAAAATTAAATAAATTAAATAAGACAACGTTAATAAAACAAAATATAACAATCTTAATATCATAAATTTGTCTCATAGCAGTTGGAGCAAACTCACGAAACAGACACGTTAAAGAAAATATGGAGGCAACTTTAATTTGGGTCAACATCATTCATTTTAGGCGAAAAAAGACCATGTTCCTTTCCCCTTGATTTTGTCATTATTTCACAGTCTCCCTTTTGAAATACTTGCTACATTTTGTTTTTTGGCTTTATCATCATTTAAGCTTATTTTATATATTGCGACTAATATGTAACTAATAATATAGTCAAGTGAGATCTTGTTTGAATCGTCTAATCGCATACTTTCATAATATAAACTTTTTATAATTTTTAAATGTGTATAATTCAACATATAAATGAACAAAATAGTATATTGGATTGTGTAAAAAAGTTAAATGTAACAAGTATTATGAAACGGAGGAAGTATTAATCACCAAAACATAGTTAGAAGTCTAAACACTATGAATATTGATATTTTAATAATAGTAATTCGTCAAATAAAAAAAATGATATTAATAAATCTAACACCCATTCGCTATGAATAATTTCACATTTTTATTAATTTTTAATAATTCAACATTTGTCTTTAGTTTGCTATCAACACACCCTTCTATTTTGCAATAATCCAACATTTGCCCTTCGTTTGCTATCGACAATAGTATACTGACAGCAAACTAAAAAGAAAGATTGAATTATTAAAAAATAATCTAAAGTTGAGATTATTCATAGCGAATAAATAAAATGTTAGATTATTAATTTTAAATTTTCCTAAAAAATATTGAAACTAGTTACAAATTATTCTAAAAATTATAAAAAAGTAAATTAAAATTAAAAAAATCTAAAAAATTCTACATAAATATATTTTAATTTATATATATATATTTTGTATAGAACATTTTAAATATAACTAACCATCACGTAGGACATCTCAAAAAAAAAATCACGTTGGAAGTATATAAACTTGGCTTCACAAAAAAGCCTTGAAACATCTTTACCTTTACCTTTTACTTTCTTTATTTTTTGATGATTTTCATAATGTTTTAATTAATTAATTAATTAATTAATGTTTATGAAGTCCAACAAGTATCTTCCAAAATGATTATGCTTCATTACCTCGTGCATCCTAAACTACCTTATAATATTTCCTTTTTTAATCATTTTTAACTTTCAAGTACAAGTCTTTTGTGAAAAGTGAACACTATATGGAGTACCACTTTGTAACAAAGAAATATAAATGATTTTAATTATAATTATGATATCATAAAATTATATATAATTGTTCTGAGAGATGCATTAAATATATAAACTAAATAGCTTAATTAACACAAATTAAAGAAAAAAAAAGATTTTATATTTCTTGTTTAGAAATTTTCTTTAAAAAATAGTCTCTCATAATAATAGTTATTAAAAATGGTTATCTCAATTAATTTGTTACAATCTTTACATAGATGTAAATCTATATGATCACAAAAACAAATTCATTTTTACACTTACATTTTGTAAAATCTTAAAAATTAAGCAACAACCAAATAACTATACGGTCAAGAAAATCATGTAAAAAATTGTTAGTGAACTTATGTAAAAAATAAATTGTTAGTGAACCTAAGTAAAAAAATGTAAATTGTCGGTAAGCTTGATAAACGAGAATTAGATTTTGTTTCGTTACAATATAATCCCTCTTATTTATAGAGAATGAAACATTTTCTTATTGGGTCAGTTTATTGAAAATGTCTCATTCCTATTTTAGTCATTCTTTTTTAGTTTTTTACCCTTACTAGAACAACACAACAACACATAAATATCAATCAATATCCTTTATGAAAAAAGAGAGTTTTTCAGTCACTTTTAAGTGATCCCCTTCTTAGTTTTGGTGTAAAATCCAAATGTCTCACTTTCTATAAATAAGAAGGAATATATAGCTTTTTTTTTGAATCAAAAACTCGAATTTGATTCTCATCGACTCTTCTTTGACATTTCTTTTCACTGAGCCTGCAACTCCGCACAAAAAAATTATTTAAAACAAAAATCGCCAATTCAATTCATATAAACAAAATTACATCAAACTCATCCGAATAAATGGACTAAGAACCCAAAAAAAAGTTATCCACAAGCCTAATTTTCTTATTATTTTTCATTGATCCATATTATATTATATAATAACAATATTAATAATATAATATAATATTATCATTAATTAAGAACAAAAAATGAATAAATGAAAGCAAAAATCTTTGCCACATAAGCCAAAATAGACATATTATATAATTAAACTAAAATGTGTTTTGTGTAGTGTCTAGTAGGAATTTCCAAAATTAACCTCGCCATTCGATACACTGAGCAGTTGGTCGTGTCTTCTCATCTCCTGCTTTCAACGGGCATGCTGACTGGGCTGGTGGGACCATACAATTGTACTGTAAACATAATACACTGCTTAATGGAATCTCTGCCGTTGGATTTATCTCTAATCCTGTTAAATAATTATGCTGCAAATACAACGTTTGTATTGTTGCATCCATTAACCGGTCTACGTAATTTCCTGGGACTAGACCCATGAACCGGTTATTGTTTAGGAATAGATTTTGAACCGTTGATAACATTGGTGATACTTGCCCTGATAATCTGTTGTAACTTAAATCAACGGTTGATATTGTTACCTGTTCTAGTGGTTGAACCGGTCCGAAGAATTGGTTTCTTTGTAATTGGAGGTTTGAGATTGGGAAGCTGAATATTTGACATGGGATTAGACCGGTGAACCGGTTCATACTTAAGTCAAGGTAATTTAATTGGTTTAGTTTGGGTAAAAAGGTGAAAACCGGTCCGGATAATTTGTTGATTCCTAGTGAAAGGTATTGAATTGATGTAGGGAGAGAATCCGGTTCAATTGAACCGGTTAGATTGTTGTGCATTATATCGATACGAGTTAAGGAATTGGAAATAAATGGAGGGAGTGAACCGGTTAGATGATTGTGTGAGAGAATGAGATTGGAGAGAACCGGAAGTGAACCGAGCGGTCTAGGAATTGAACCGGTGAGCTGATTATAGCTCAAATCAAGAGTATGTAAATTTCGTAGCTCACCAAAAGCAGCCGGAATTTCTCCCGAGAGAAAATTGCGACTAACGGCGAAAAACCGGAGATTGGATAACTGCGAAATGGTTTCGGGTATTTTACCGATGACCCGACCCGGAACAATGGTGAACTCTGCTAATGAAGATAGCTTTCCGATAGCTGGATCAATCCGACCCGTTAAACCAGGCGAACCAGCCCGTGGATCACCGAGATTAAGAGCAATAACCTTATCAGAATCACAGTAAACACCAGGAAAAGTACAGGGGTCGGAAGTAAAATCCCATGATTGAAAGAAATTAGAGCCGGGAACATCTTTTAATGACTTACGAATCGATTGTAATGCCAAGAAATCAAGCGGGTCAAGAATCGCATTTGATTGTAATACAAATTGAATACAAAATCCCCAAATTAAAACGAACCCTAATTTCCAACCCATTAATAACATACAATACTCCACAATCACAACAAATGATGAATGAAATGAACAAAACGAATCAAATAATGAATACTACAATGTAGAATCTAAGATTGAAGATGATTATATATATAAGGAGTAAGGAGACAAAGTAGACAGAAAAAAACTTTTCCGTGAGAAATTTACCAAATATCTCGTGGGAGCTTTAATGGAGGGAGGTGTACACTAATTTACTCTATTTTACAAAGAGAGAGAAATAGAAATAGATTAGCTTCACAAATACGCAAACAGATAGAGTTCTTACTTTAATGGCGGAGAAGTATTGTATTTGTTTTAATGAAGCTTTTTGTAAAGATGGAGGAGAGAGAAATGGAGAAAATTGGCTTGCAAGAGAAGATGAAATCAGTAGTACTACTACAACAAGACCAGTAAGTTGTATAACCAACAATGATATGATTAATTAAGTGGGTCCATTTGGGAGTTTATTATGGGGATTTGAGCGGGGACCAAACGGTTGTCCGATCCTACGTGGGTAAGGGTGTGGTTAGGTTCGGAGTGACATGTCAGCTGGTTTGGGTACTGCAGGAAACGAAGACCACGTGACCTGGCGGTTTATTGTGACTTGCAATCAGGAACACAAAAACAGCTCATTTTCTCAAGAAATCCATTGATGCATCACACTTTGACACCTTTTTTTTTTTTTACTTTCTTTTTGTTTTTATTTTTATGTTTCATCTTTTTAGGACTTTTTTTTCTTTTCTTGTCAAGTCTTTTTCTAATTTTTCAACTACACTAGGTCACTAACACAATGAAACAAACAAGTTTTATTTTTTTATTTCATATTATTTTTTTGCCGGTGAAAAAGCATCATATTGCTTAATGATGTGAGAGTTTTTGTATTTTATGGTGTAAACTCAGACAGGCAGAAAATGGAATTAATTTTGTTACTTGAAGTACTGTTATACTCAATCTGTTTTCATATGTTATTTTCAAATATAATTTACGAATTTTAGAATAAAACTTTTATTATGGTATCTCATCGATCTATATGAAAAAAACATAGATGTGAAATCTTAATGGATTCGTCTCAATATATGCTTATTAAATATCAGCTTTTTGAAAATTTTAAAACTCACAATTAAATTGTTTGACTTCCAAGTATGCATTGGAATCCGTGAAAAAAAAAAGTGATTGGAAATAACAAATGAAAATAGAGGAAGTACCAAATTAAATTTGTGGATATAAATAAAGATATTTTGGATTTAATCATTCTCTTTTTTTTTATATAAATATTGATTATTTTGACTAGGAGTGACGTAAAAATTGATTAAAATTTCTAAGACCCTATGCTAAATTCTTTTAACATCTTAACAGCGAACTCATGGAAAGTAAGAGCATAAACTAGCAAAGTTTTTACCACTTGATCTATTCTTAAACATTGTTATTATAAACAATATTTAATATTTAATATTAAATATTTAATCCCCTTAATCTTGGGGGCATGCCCCTAAACCACCCCTTAATTTGTTAGTATTTTGAGAATGTAAATTAAGAATTTTTACTCAAAACAACTACTAATTTGTCTAAGAATTTTTACTCAAAACAACTACTAATTATTCTCAATATGGCTCAAATGTTGTTAGTCCCGTGAAAACAAAATATTTAAGGTAAATGAATTGTGTTGACTGTTTATAACCTGTATGAAGCATGCATATGCAATCGAAATAAATTTCGATTCTCACTAACTATAGAAAGAAATAATTCTCCATATATATAGGGATTTTATAACCTATCCCGAATTAAAAAAACATCAGTTTTACTCCATCAAATCAGAAAAAATTAAGATAAGAATAATACATCCAAAGTGAGGCTTAACCAAAAACATGAAACCCTAGTTTTGTTTCCAATCAAAACCCTAAGCTGTCTCCCCAAACAAAGGAGTAATAAAGGACTAACTTTAAATCCAAAAACCATATAAAAGACCAACATTAAAGAATCCCCCAACCAAATTAAAAGTCTGACATGTTCCAATCTTAATGGAGTAAGCATTAGCATAAGTAGCAAATCAATGTAATTAAATTACAGATATTAATAAATAAATGCAAGTCAAAACAATATCTCAAACAATAATATCTTAGTTCTGAAATGCTTTAACTGATAATCACATGTTCAGTGGAGAAATGTCACTATTAGTAGCAAGTATGATGGAGAAATCCGAACACAAACTGAACTGGGATGGATCAAGAATGTCAAACAAAAAAATTACAGTATTTTTATCAGCCATTTAGTATTTAGAAAAACCCAGAAAATTACATATCTCACAGGAAAATGGCATGCAGAATAACAGATTTAAGATTATGTCAGTTATTCACAATGGATTTCAGAGTATTGGAGACCTGCAAAAGGGTCTACCTTAACATTCAGTTTTATCTTACTAACTTCCTCTCTTTGTTCTCGCTTCGCTTTAAACAGCTACCGGTTCCATGACTTATTATTCATTCCCAGGATGGAACTGTACCGCCATTGTTCACAATATCTTGCTCAATCTGAAACGACCGTCACAGGAAATCACGAGCGTTATTAGCATTTAGTCATTTAGAATTCCTTATGACACCCAAAACGACATTTGTGCACAAGCCAGACGCTTTTTGGTGTTGTTAAAGGCTTACCTTGAAAAGGCATTCAAACTTCTTTTTCAAAACAAAATATTCCTGCTGCAGGTCTTGCAGACAAGCAACACACCTGCATCAAACAATATAACTAATACTTAACGACATAAACGACAATGCAATTGAACCATCCATTGATAATTGAGTGATTTGTTAAAATTAAAGATAATACTTCCTCATTAAATGGAATGAAACCAGCATATTATTGCATTCCAAGCATTAATGAGGTCAAGCTCAATAGTTTAATAGACTTTGATGCTAGTGTTATTGATTCGCGATAACAGTTTAGTGTTAAATACATAGACTAATGCAAGAATAATTAGGAAGCAATAAAGAATAATACAATTTCCAATCATCAATCAAACCCGATAACAGTATGTATCAGTGTATATATATGACTTGGTATGCAATCTAACTTTCATTTTGAGCACAGGCCGTTTCTTTTTTCACAAACAATTGGATGCCTAAGATCAAACCCGATATTGTTTAGTGTATTTCCTTATATTGCAATATGCTTGATTGATTGGCCATGCAAGATAATGTAATAAGAAACCTTGTTAGCATTTAGTGTAGTCTATACTCAATCTGTCCTAAAACTATCTTTACTTTCTGTTTCAGTCAATTTCGTGTTGTTTTCCAATAAGTGTTTTTTCTTATTTCAGTTCAGTCTCTACTTCCTCCACAGTATCACTGTGTTTGGAAAGCAAATTAGCAACTTTGGAGAGAAAAGAAAGAAAATGAAAGGAAGGGGAAGAGAGGGATGGGAAAGGAAGGGATGAAACTCTTGTTTGTTTTGCGGGAAAGGGAAGGGAATGGAAAGGAGAAAAGAGTTTTCCCTTCAAATCTTTCCAACTTTGGAAAGATTGATACCTTAACAAAAAATATTCATCCAATCCCTCCAAATCATTTCCCTTCAAATCCGTCCCCTTCCTTTACCTCCATTCCTTCTATCCAAATACACTCTACTATAAATATAGAGCTTACAAAACTTCCCACACTATTTGAGGCACTCATCTAGCAGTAGCACTATATGCTCTGATATGAACTACTCTCAATCTTCTTCAAAGGAGTCTCTTTGCCCTTTGGTGATACTCCCTTCACACTCTTTTTCTAGAGTTGTAGGGGGAGGGCTTCATGGCTGGGAATGGGTCACGGAAGTGTTGGGGGGAAAAAGGGTAGGGAGAGCCGGAGAGGGGCACGGTAGATGATACAAGAAATATTATACTTTCCTTACATTTTAAATCTTTTAAGGATGCGTTTGGAAACACACATTTCATTTCAAATTGTAGATTTCAATTATGAAATCATAATGAAGAATTTGAAATGACAAGGATTGGGGTGTCATTCTCAAATCCTCATTTTAATTAACTACTTTTATAACATTGGTGGATTTGACTCAAATCCAAATTTAAATTCTTGTTATTGCCAAACATTAACTTTAAGTCAAATCCATATTTGCAAATGAAATCATCATTCCCAAACATACCATAAGAGAAATTCTACATGATTGCAATGAGGTATATACTTAAGAGAAATGCCAGTGGTAATTTTTTTTATTTTTCACCACATACTAGCAACAAGGTTTCAAGTTTATGAAAGCCGTAGCAAATTCCAGTTAAAAAAGTAGCATGTTCCGTTAGCTTTTGAGTTTTTTTCTTTTATATATATAAATTCATTGTTATTTTATTTTATCATTATTGAATAACTTAAACCACATAAGTTCAAAAAAAAATAAAGGGTGGGAATTTTTTATACAAAATAAAGTTCTAAGATAGAAAATCAAAAGAAAAATTAAATTAAAGAAAAGAGATAACTGACTCTTATTGAAATATACCAATTTTATCAAAATTTCCCCTTTTTTAATGTCCCAAAACTCACAATGCCTATGTTGCTTTTTCCTGTTAGTGTTGGAACTGAATTAAGTCTCACCAATAGAGAAAAACCCAAAAGCCCTCAAATCAACAAAAAACCAAACTTGAGCTCAAGCCCATACAAAACCCCAACTCTTAACTAACATGAAACATTGAAAACCCCACTATCCTAAAGAAAAATAGCAACAAAACATTAGGACCTGGACAAGCTCATCACGATAAAAGACAACAAAGCCCGAAACCAAACGGGTAGGCCAAAACGAAAGAAACCCTAACCACTCGCCTAGCTACACGAGTCGCCATCCTTCAACGTTTCATACCGCCTCTTGTACGGTCACCCTTGGTTGCACCAAGCAGGCAAAGTTAAACGGCAGCACCAAGAGGTTGAGCGACAGCTAAAGGCATCCATTAGCACCACCTTTACTGGCATAAATACGGAAGGGATGTTTCAGAACATAGCAAAAACACACCTGAACAACCAAGCTCCAAACCCATTCAACCTAAGCAATGGGTCAAACCTCACCATAGGCGAACAAATGCAACCTAACCACATCAGTACGTTCCAAACTCTAAACAAAGCCACCAGGGGAGCACCAATTACAAAGGGAGTAAAGAGAGTGTTCCTCAAGGCATAAACCATGTACCATTAATGGCACACGTACCTTGATGGCAACCCCCATCCTCTACAGTTCTCCAATCCACCAACAAGCAGTGACTTTCCGCCAACTTACTCCTTGCCGGATAAATTGGAGAAGAGAAAACTCCTAGGCCAACCTAAAAGCTATCCCCAGCATGGCAACCACCGTACTACCACACCTAAAAGAGTTTAAGTTCATGAAGAACAACCATGACTGAGGAACTAGCGGGATTATATATAGTTGAGTCGCCCCTCCACACCTTAAAGTCTCTCACTGACCATCATCAAAAGGACAACAACTCCCAAGGGGCACCGTGGGCGACAGCAATAGTCAACCGGAAACCTAGCCCCATGAGAGAGCTTTTCTCTACCTTCTCACTAAGGGCCTTCTATATATCTTACAATTATCAACATTACCTATTCCAAGGTGTATTACTTGTTAAATATCAAATTCACAACGTCCAGTAAAAACCTTGATGAATTGAGTTTCTCTTGATAGTTAACCAATGTAACATTCAGCTGACCCAAACTGATTACTTCATTTCAATAAATTTAATATATTTGGATGGCCCAAAAGGCCAAAACATTTCTAGAACAAAACTTTTCAATCTTCCATTTCAGAATTTCATCTCAGATTATAAAACACAGCTATAGTTGATAAAAAAGATGATTAGAAGACATCATACCCTTCACGGTTTTGCTCCTCGCAATAAGCACGAAACTTAACGCATTGATTCTTGACCCTATTTGCTCCAATGCTGCAAAAGCATCAAAATCAACCACAAAATTAGGATAGTAGAGACTTCACATCTCATAGCCAAAAAGGTGCTATGAATAACAATTCAACCCCAAAACAAATCACCAACACATCTTCATAGTTATTAACAACAACCAATAGACGAAACAAAAGTAATATCTGAGTTTGGTGTAGTTTTAAATTTCACACAAAAAACTTATCCCTCAGTTCAACACTTCTACAGGGCATTGAAAATTGAAAAGTGCTTCATATTAGCAGATCAAACAGAAGACAAAAAACCCAAATTAAATAAATAGAACTCCTGAGACAAAATAGCATAGAAATTACCTAGAACTACTGCCCTTAAATTGATGGGCATGATTGGCCACTTGATTGAAATCTACAACTGGCTGCTCACTGCATCAAGTAGAAAACAAGCCCAGAGTTCAAATCAACGAATAAATCCATAAATTACAACTTAACCAAAAAAAAATATTCCTACTTCAATAAGTTAGTTAAACTCACAGAGCTTTGGTCAAATTATCAATGAGTTTTTCAGAATCTTGAAAAAATAGGGTTACAACTTCAAACACAAAATCTGGATTGCTCTCATCCGCCAGTTTCTGTAACTGGGTAAACTGATCATCCACATATTGCTACCATGACAAATTCAAAAATCGATCCATAATTAGTAAAATTGAACAAACAATAAAACTTAAAAACTTCAAAGAATTTTGAATTGAACCCAGAATTTGATATTGGTGTACCTCCACGTACAAAGAATTCATATGTTCGATGAATTGCCTCTGCAGCAGCGGGACGACATCCATGGTTTCTACTAACTTCCGACTTCTTCAAATTGAAGACACCAAGTATTGATAAAGTATAAGAATTACTATGTTTTGTTGTGCTAAATATTACAAGTGAAATTACGCAGACTGGAATTTGGAATATGAATAATTAGCCGGCCTTTGTTAGGGAAAGGAATAAGGATTTCGTTTTGATTGATACTCAGAAATGGCGAAAAGCCGTTTTATCGTTTGTGCGCTTTCACCACTCACCCGACCTTTTTTTTTTTTTTCAAAATTTGACATTAATAATTTAATCTTTTACTAATCTGCCTTGAATAATTTCACTTTTTGTTATTTTCTAAATATTATAAATAGGATATGCTGTCAGCAAATTAAAACAAAGATTGGATTATTCATAACGAACCAATGGCAAATACTGAATTATTAAAAAATTATCTAAAGATTATGAGATTATTCATAGCGGACGAACAAAAGATTGAATTATCAATGTCAATTTTTCCTTATTCTTATGGTAAAATGGTTTATAGACTAGTGAGTAATTAATACTTTGGGCGTGTTTGGTATTCAGCTTTTGAAGGTAATGACGGTCTATGGAAACGCATAATTTAATCCTTTACATATTATTTGTTTTGAGTTCAAAGTAATTGTTTTGAGAAAATAGAATCATCTAATTTATTACTGCTCATAATAATGGTGTAACAAATTCTTTTACACCCCTTTGCATTTTTCATACTAAACAAATATAATAACAAGAATATTTATCACCGTCTTTACCTACTATATTTATACAGTTCCTTTTCATTATATTTTAACTTATCATAGCAAACACCCTATAATGATATATATCCGTGTCACAACGAAACAGTCTCATTTAAAATTTGTTAATTCAAACATTTGGCAAATATGAGGTAAATTATTTTGTCCCTAATGGTTTTTTAAGATTTCATTTCTTAACTTATTTGACATTTATCACATTATATGAGTAATTGATGGAGCATGGAATTTGCTTGTATTTGGATGGGTATTTGGTAATCAATATTAAACGGTGATAATAATAATGAAAATTTAATGTAATTTTGGTGAAAAAATATCTTAATATATTTGATTGTCATGTTTATTCTACTTTAATCATCTTATTTTTTTCAGAAAATTTGTTATGATATATTATTAGTTGAAAATGTGGTATTTAGTGATAATAGAAAATTATAAACTAAAAAACCTTCTTATGATTTAAGTTTCATTACCATGAAAATGACATGTAAAATTTCATGAAAATCTACACAACAAATCATTTTCATTATCCCCATTTAGTACCAACCATTAAACAAACCGTTATGGTTTTGCTACCGATCGATATAATAATTTCTCAAACAAATGTTTTAAGTTGGAATTTTAAAAGTATGTTTTTGACGCATACGTTTTCAGACAAATTATTGGTTAGAAAAAGAACTAGATTAAATATCTAATTAATTGACAGTCGAGTTGTTCTCTACACACGTAGGGATGAAAATATCGGCACAAAAATGAGTGTTCAGCCCACCTTATACTAACATCCAGAATTTATCCTTGTCAAGTTCATGGTTAGGAAAGAAGACATATACATGTTTTTGTTAATAAGAGTTAATGACAATCTACACACTGAAACTCTTGGATTTTGTTAGTTGTTACGAAAAACGACCGGATCAACCGAACTATCCTCGAACTCGAATTCTAATACACAATTCAAAATCAAAATTTAGTAAATTTACTCATTAAAAATCATTGAAAAAAATGATAAGTCAGATTAGTTTTGATAATGTACCTTCATTTCATTACCAGAAATTCTATAATGAAGACAATTATAATGTCATCTGTATTTCTGTACAAGTATTTCCCGAAATACGATCATGTATTTGTGTTGTGTAATAGTATTAGTAGTGTATAAATAGTGATAATACTATGGACTATGGATTCCTGCAAAAACTTTGTTACCAAACATGCTATACATAGCTTCATTTAGCTGCGTATTTTTACGAGTCTGTCATCTCTTCGTAATACGTCTTCCAAAATGACGGTTTCTTGTATTTCTTCATAGAATCTAAGCTGCTCAGGTTGCCTTTCAAAAGCTGTACAACCTGAAGAAATGGATCATTATTTGATTGTTTAGGGTGAGAATCGTCTCGTAAATCACAAATTAAAAAAAGCAAATTATAGTCATTTCAGGCGAAACGCAAACTCTAAAGGCGAACCAACTAGCAAATTATGTTTCACTAGGTGGATGCTAAACAAAAGCATAATTATACACTTGGTTTCAGCAATTATAACCTATTGCATTATTTCGCTTGTCGCCTATTAATCCATTTTTCCGTTTCTAGTTTATGTCATTACGAAAGCATATATTAAATTCAGGTTTTAGAACCAACTGTACCTGCTACGTTACTTGGACTCGGGTACTGATGTCGGATACTGGTACATGTCTAAGTGTCGGATACGTCTAAATATTCAATTTTATGTCTAAAATGAAGAAGTGTCTAAGTGCCATACTAATATCCAAGCATCAAGGATCGGGCACGGGTACGTGAAGCAAAATGAAGAGTTTGAGTAACATAGTTTACCTGATTCATCGAAGGTCGTCGAATTGAAGAGCGTTGCACACATAAAGCAGCAGCGAAGAGCACTAGCTTCGTCTGTTTTGAGTTGAAGTTGTTATCTAGAGCAGGATCAATGAGCTCTCTTGTGTTATTTTTTCTTAACAATGGTTTCGCCTACAACATCGTAAAAGGATCATCAGCTCCTAAATCAAACCAAATCTCGTTTTTGAATTCGAAGATGCACGTAAACGACAAGTCTTACCCACATAACAAGGCTCTGCTGCGAGCAATCAAGAGCACGTCGACCAGTGACTAACTCGAGCAAAAGCACCCCGAATGCAAAAACATCGGTTTTTTCATCGACTATGCCATGCATCATGAATTCGGGCGCAAGATAACTATTGAGATTTGAGACGACATTGAAGGCGAAATCAAGTCAGTTTAAAGCCGAGAAGAAAAGAAAAACAAAAAAGAAAATCCAATGCTGTGTAAGTGTACTCTGTACCCAAATGTGCCTTCAAATTTAAGAACAATGTGATGAGTCCATTTATCTGGTAACCACTTTGCAAGCCCAAAATCACAAATCTGTAAACATTTCACAATTCATGAAGGTTAACCAATACATTTTTAGCTAAAGAAAAATACACTATGATGTAACCATAATGATGATTTTAGAGCCCGTTTGGTAATCGGTACTAAATGGTGGGAATGGTTATGGAAAGTTAGTGTAATTTTGGTAGAAATATCTCTCGTCAATGTAATGGCCATGTTTATTCTCCTTCAACAATCTCATTTTCTTCATTACCATTTGAACATGTGGTATTAGGTGGTAATAAAAAACTGTAAAATAAAAAACATTTTTATGATCAAACTTTCATTACCATGGGATTGACATGAAATTAAGAAAATTTACACTATAAATCATTCTCGTTACCACCAGTTAGTACCGTTAACCAAACGGGCCGTTAATCCCACACAAAACATACCTGAGGTTCAAAGTCTTCAGTAAGCAAAATGTTTGCAGCTTTAATATCTCTATGGATAATTCTCCTTTGACAACCATAATGAAGGTACATCAGCCCCTCAGCAATCCCTAAGGCAATCTTATACCTAATACTCCAACTCAATTTCCCCTTTGAACCTACCACATTTGCCATTAAAAAAAAACAAAATAAGTAATTAGATTCTAAAACCAACATTTTATTTTAGGAAAAATTACTGTGTATTATACAATATTTTATTGATTTTCCTACAATAATACCAACTATTGATTAACCATGAATAATATCAACGTAGGGGTGTTTTCCTAGAATAATACCAGCTTAGTTTATTAATTAAATTGCCAATTTTTTTGTCTTATAATCACCTATATTTTGATTTTTAACATGTTAGGGATTTTCTAGGAAAACACCCCTTTAAGTTGGTATTATTAATAATTAATCAATAGTTGGTATTATTGTAGGGAAATTAGCAAACGTTTTTATTATTCACGGTAATTTTTCCTTTATTTTATTACTTCAATGCAATTAATGCAAACTCGAATCTAGGTGGGGTTTGAGTTAGGCCTTGTTTGGATTGAGGGAAATGGAGGGAAAAAAAAAGAAAGAATTTGGAGGGATGGAGAATCTCTTGTTTGGATAGCAAAAAGGGAGGGAGAGGATTTGGAGGGGAGGGAGAGGATTTGGAGGGGAGGGATTAAGTCCTTTTATTTTGTTAACATTCAAATCTCTCCATAAGAGGAAAGATTTGGAAGGAAAATGAAATTCCTTTCTTTCCCCTTCCCTTCCTTCCTATACAAACAATGGAGTATTTTCCTCTCTTTCCCTCCCCTTCCTTTCTTTTCCCTTCCTTTTCCTTTCTTTTCTCTCCTAATTTGCTATCCAAACATAGTGTAAAGGTTGGATGTACAATCTTATTTTTGTAAAAACAAACGGGTTATTCCAGTTGACCCTATAATAGTACATCACCTGCAACTTTATGTAAATAAAAAATGCACGTGATTTAACAATTCATTTTACTGTAGTCCATAACAACCCGAAGCCAAAAACTATAATAAATCTACTAACATAAACTCTCCAATTGTGGGAGGGGGAGAGGTTCGAAAAATTCACAAATTATTGTAAACTAATATTTGAGACCTAAAACTTAGGGGTTGTGCAGTTGAATACCTTGTACATGTACAGAATCAGTCGGATAAGAGAATATGATATTGAAAATAAAGAAATGAAGAAACTAACCATGTAGTGATGAAGATAAACTACCAAGATGTGAATATTGAAGAACAAGATGCATTCCTCCTTCAACACAATAACCCTTCAATTTAGTTGTATTAGGATGATTAACATGAGCCATTATTCCTAGCTCACTTAAAAAATCTGATGTCCTCTCTTCTTGTGTACCTCTTGTTAGTCTTTTCACTGCAACAATTTCTCCATCATATAGTCTCCCTTTATACACTTCTGCATATCCACCTTTTCCAATCAAATTTTCTACAATTCACAACAAAACCCATTTCAATCACTTTTTTAGAAAAAAGAAAACCCAATATTTTTCAAGAGATTCAACTCTATGGATGAATCAATTAAACCAAAAGTTTAAGTTAATGGTTGAGACTGTTAAGATATAATATATACTCTAATTCGCCCCTCATGTAACAACCAGGCTAAAAATATGAATGCAATACAGACTCTCCTGATACCTAGCTCTGATACCATATCAACGAACCACTCAACTAAAAAACTTAAGCTAATGATTAATACTCAAGATATCACGTATACTCTGACAAATTAAGTAGTCGGATATTTTAATGATTATAATAATTATTAAAAGTAGTAGTATATTTGTTCACTTTGTTTGGACACGCAAATTAAGGGTATTGTAGGGACCACTTAAAAGTGAGTAGTTGGATATTTTAAGGAGAAAGTCTTGGTAAATAACGGTTATTTGTGAGGTTAATAAATCACCTTATGTAGTAAAATGTGATAGCAGTAAAATGTGATAGTAGAAGAGTTTTGTTATTTTAATTTATCTTTTTTTATTTTGTTTATTTTAATATTATTCTTTTTGTCTTCTTGTGGTGATTTCGGTTTTTAATTAAGAATTTTTTGTATTTTAAGTGATTATAATAATTATTTAGGTGTAGTTGGGGTATTTTACGTAGTATAAATGCCAAAAAAAAGAAAAGAAAAATGGACGAGAGTATACTCTAACAAATACAACAACAATGTTAGATCCTACAGCTCAAAAGAGAAGAAAAAAAAAATCCGGAATCAAACCTTGGCTAAAATTTTTTGTTGCAAATTGAAGCTGAGAAAGTGTGAAATTCTTGCAAACTGAATCAGAATTTGAAAATGCAGGAACTGGGATTTCTTCTCTCATACTATTACATCTTAAGCCTGATAATTTGTGGGTATTGAAAGACGCCATTGATGGTAATTGTTTCTTAGATGTAGTTCTTAATAAATCGATAAACCCACGAAATCGCCAAGTTATTTTCTGGGTTTTTTGCTCTTCATGAAATGTTTCTTTTGAAGAATTTGAATCAGATTCGCTTCGAAAATAATCTTCCAATACTCCTACTGGGGAATTTGAATTGTGCCCAGATTTCTCCATGGATGGTTCAATACAGAACAGATTACAGTCTAATTAATGGAAAAAAAAAATGGGGAAAATGGAAAGATTACCTGCAAATGAAGGAGAGTAAAAACAGAGTAATGAGTTGTCAAGTTGTAAGATCAAATCTACAATCCTTGTATTAAATGTGGTGGGGTTCTTAATTTTTTTAAGAATAGAACAATTCAAGAGTAGTGATTGAGTAAAAGTTAAACAAGTAATCATCAAAATATAATAGTATTGAAAAAAAATATATTTTTTCAAAATGATTATGATTTTGGTAGAAAATAAGTGAGTTTTGCAAGGTAAGAAATGTTAAATTTGTTTATTCTCATTAAATTTGTTATATAGATTATAAAAGTTAGGGATATTCCACGTGGTAATCTTTAGGTTTTGGGGTTTTCACGTAGTTACTAAAATTTAAAAATGCATGGTAACTCTGAGGTTTTCGAAATTGTTTCACTGTGACATTTTTGCACTTAAAAACGTTAGCAAATGTTACTTTTGAAGCTTTAAAGCTGTTGGACTTCTATTTATGCGACTTACCATTTCAAATGTCAATAGTATTAAATTAATTTTTTTTCCCAAAATATAAACTCTAACTCTTTCATCTTTGAATTTGAGGAAAAAAATAATTTGGATGAAAGATGCATTATCAAAAATAAAAATGAATTATCAATATTATAATTTAGAAAATATCATTCATCAAGTTTGCTATTAGGAACACAAATTTAAGGAAGAAGGTTGTAGAAGCCAAAAGAAATTAAAGCTTAACCAAAACATAGGTAGTTGACCAAGAAAGATTATCATTTTCAACCTATAAGTCTATAACAGTAGAAAATTTAAAAAATGGGAGGATTTGCCTAATAAAAATGTAAATAGAAGTATAAATTTTCACCATATCTAAACAGATTATTTCTTTGCAAATTCTTCTAAGTGATAGTCTTTAATTGGGTCGACTCATCATATATTTTTTAAAATGATGTAAGTAGACATTAAGAATGATATAAGTAGATAATTTAAAATATTGAAAGTATGCATTAAAAATATGATAAATAAGCATTAAGGATAATGTAAGTAGACATTAAAAATATGATAAGTAAGTATTAATTTTTAATGGATAATCTCTCAAGAGACTAACTGTTTTTTCTTACCTTTAAAAAATTATTATTATTTTGAAAATCAAAAAGTGTTGGTATATTCAAATACTATAAAGTCATACAGAAGAAAATAGTGTTGACATTGTAAAATCAACTTTATTAGTAATTAACAACTAAATGAAATTGAACCAACAACTTACCCAATACAAAGACAAAATGACAAATTTCGCTCCTCCTAAAATTATATTCAAGTTTCGCTGTTGATTTTGAAGAAGAAGAAGATGAAAGGCAAGATTATAATGCAATGAGATGGAGTTGGGTTTATTTAAGTAGGTAAAATTATATAAAACTACCTAATATATACCCTTTTTTGCAAAAAACTACCTTATGTAAAAATTTTTCTAAAAAACTACCTTATATAATGAAATTGTTTGCAAAACACTACCAAACTAAGAATTTCGTCAGTTGACTGGTAAATTAGACGGTTGACCAGCACGTGTAAGTCACGTGACTTCATTAAAACCATGTTCTCCTTTAAAATTGATTCCTGAGAGTTTTGTAATCTCATTCTTCCCCAAACACGAACACAGTGAAGCCCTAAAATCGAATAGATTGTTCTCTTCCTCTTTGAATCTCCATTCTTTCTTCAATTTGATTTTCTTCCCATTGTTCCCCTTCTTCTCCTTCTTCAGTTCGAACCGTCCAATTCGATGGTTGAGAAATGTGCTTGTGGAGCTCCATTTGCAAGGAGAGTCTCATGGACCAAGGAAAATCCTGGAAGAAGGTTCAATTGTTGTGCTTTGTACGATCCTGACTCAAATTGGAGGGGTTGCAAGAAGTTTAAGTGGATCGATGAACCTGAAATGGCTGATTGGCAAAGAGTAGTAACAAACACACTTGTGGAGGAGAAGAGACAATTAGCAACTGAAATCAAGATATTGAGTTCTAGGGTTTGTTGTTTGGAATTCGAAAAGGAACAGGCAATTGGTGAACTTAAAAGAATTAAGAAGAGATTAGTGGGTCAAAGAAAGAATGGAGATCAGTTATGTAGCTTTGTTTTAGGGTTCACATTTTGTTTTATGTTTGTGTTGGTTGTACTATTTAATTTTAGTAAATGATGTTTATCAGTTAATTGTAGGTGTATTGGATCTTTGTAACATGATTTTATTAACAAAATGTAGGTGTATTGGATCTTTGTAAAATGATCAGAATTGCTGGGATGTTAATTATTGTTGTTTTGGTTCTTTTGAATGAATTGATGTTATTGCTGGGAAACACACTTGCTGGAATGAATTGGTTCTTTTTCAATGTGCACTGATCAGTTGCAAACTGATGTATTATATTTTGTTGTCCATAATAATCAAATGCACTGATCAGAACACTCCAATTTGCAACAGCATAGGTCTTTGCACTGATGTATTAAAAAACGGATCAGAATGCATTATGCACTGATGTATTAAATTGCTGATCAGAATGCATTATACACCAATTTGCAACTTCATACTACCAAATACATAACAAACTACATACTACATAATAATCAAATGCACTGATCAGTACATTCTACTACATTCATTTAGATTTGACTACATTGATCCATTACACATGAGGAGGATCCAATTGTTGCAACTTGTGATTGTGGTTCATTTGTTGTTGAAGAAGATCCCTTTTTAGGCCTACCACCCTTTGATTTCTTCGTCGTTGGTGGTTGGGGTGGATTCTTGCATCCCTTCTTGTAGTGACCTAGAGTACCACAATTACTACATCTTCTAGGCTTGTATTCTCTAACAACACTTGCGGCCTTCTTTCCTCCCTTGCCTTCATCAGCTTCCTTCTTTCTCTTCCTTTTGTTAGGTCTTCCAGGCATTTTTCGGAATGGGGGAGGAAGTGGTTTGGCGAAAGTGGTTGTGGGCCACATTTTGTGTCCGGGCATACCGTGAAACTTAGGACCATAGGTCTTCGCATATGTATGTATGTGATAGGCCTCATGGACAAATTGGTGGGCTTCTAATTTCCTTAGAACAATACACGCCATCGCATGTTTACAAGGGATACCAAGTAGAGTCCAACTTCCACAATGACAGGTCTTATTGGTCAGGTTGACTACGTAAGACTCTTCATCATCATCCACCTCAAACTCGAACACATCCACTGGGATTACCCTCAAACCATATATGTCTTTAGCATTTTTTTCAATCAATTTGCTAACAGATGGCATCAACACACCCTCGAAGTTACTCAATCCTTCCCTTTTGGCCGCACTTCTTTGCATAACGTACCTCCTAATCCATTCCATAAGAGAAATAATAGGCTTCCCTCGTGCTTCCCTTAAAACGTTATTGAATGACTCGCAAACGTTATTTAACAACATCCCAGACTTACTCCTAGTAAGAAAAGCATGTCTAGACCAATGTTTTGCGGGTATAGCAGCTAGATAATCATATGCTTCAACAGAAATCTTCTTAATTTCATTCATTTCTCTATCAAAATGAAACTGTGAAAACAAATTTTTACTTATTAGTTGGTCTTTATCTCATTTAATTAAGAAGATTATAAGTTCATATACCTTATTGTATGCCCTTGCTGCTATCCAAAAATGTTGTTTAAACAACTCTCCAGGGAACTTGATCTTGAAATTTGCCCATATATGCCTACAGCAGAACCTGATTTCAGCTTCAGGAATCACTAAGTTGAAAGCTTCAACCAATCCCTACATTCAAACAAATTTCTTTTTAGCATTTTAACATAGTCAATTGGAAAGTAAAATATGTAAATTATCTTACCTTTTGCCTGTCGCTCATGAAGGTAAAAGCATCAGCTCCTTCTTGTACGCAACTATTAGAAGAAGTTACTGACCTAAGATCTTCTACAAGTAGATTTAGAAACCAAGTCCAGGTTTCCACATTCTCTGTTTCTACTACAGCCCAGGCAATGGGAAAGATATTGTTGTTCCCATCTTTACCAACTGCAGTCAACAAAATACCAGGGAATTGACCCTTCAAATGTGCCCCATCCACCCCTATAATAGGCCTACAACCCAATACAAAACCCTCCTTACAAGCTGGCAAACATATATACATTCTTTGGAATAAAGGTGGCGGATGCTCTATTCCAATGCATTTAACAATAGCAGTGCTTCCTGGATTAAACCTCCTTATTGCCTCCGCATAGTCCCACACCTTGCTATACTCTTCACTAGCATCCCCAAATATCATTTTCATGGCTATTTTTTTTGCCATATAACACTTTGAATATTTCACTTCACACCCTAACTCCCTATTAACCCTTTTCTCAAATGCCTTTAATTCCCAACTTGGATTTTCCTTCCAATCCTCTATGTATTTCTCAGCTAAATACAAGGCAGTTACTTTATTGTTTTGGTGTTGGTGACCACAAGTGTGCTTGGGAAAATAACTCTTAATTTGAAGTGTCTCCTCATCTTTCAACTTCACAGCATGAACCTTAAAATTACACTTCTTATCCTTACCACACACACATTTCACAATTCGTGCTTTTGATTTACTACAATTGCATCTATTGTAGCAATATACACTTATCCTACTACTACCATTATGCAAGTAATAATAATTGTAACCACATTCAATGGCATGATACCTTAGTGCTTTTCTAAACACATATGTTGATGGAAATTTAAGGCCTAGAGATAGATTAATCTTACCCTTAAAATCAACCTCAGGATTGAATGTAGAATAGTTGCTTAAACCTTCCTCTTCATCATTCAAAGCACCTAAATCATCATCATCAGACTCCAATTCATCCCCCTCTCCATTATAATATATATCTCTGTTGTTTTCTTCATCAATCTCTTTATCTACTACCACTCTTAAATCTTCATCCCCTATGAATACATCATAAAGCCCATACACTACATTTTCAGCAAACAAATCACTATCATCCTCAGATTCATCCTCATCAACACTATAATCTTCATCCGTACTAGCATCAAAATCAGAATTCTCCTCTATTTGGGTTGTTTGGTTTGTTGTGATGGCTAGAGAAGAAGTAGCAGACAATGTTTCTGTTCTAGATCTAGGGTTATCACTCCTTCTTACTTTAATACCAATATCTTTGAGTGGTGGTCCCATATCCCCAACATCTACATGTGCACTAGCACTTTCCAACTCAACAATACCCTTACATGCCACATCAGCTGTAACAATTGCCATCTCATCTACTCTATCACTACCCACATCAGCAGCAACCTCAATCTCCATACCAGTCCCTTTAACAGCTTTTTTCCTAATTTTTAGTTTCTTCATCTTATTAATCTATGCAATGTAATGAACCCTAAACAATATATACACCCAAATTCAGTAAACCAACAAAGATGCAATTAATAAAAAAAACGAAAATGAAGCCAGCAACAATAAATGTACCAAACCCAGAAAATTAGATTATGCAAAATAAACCCTAAAACCTGAAGATGAATTGATACCTGACAAAAACGAAGGACAAAAACAACACTGAAAGAAGGAATACGTACCTGAAGAAATTAATACCTGAGAAATTACTTGGTATGAGTGCACAGAGAGAAGTTTAGGTGAGGAGGAAGATGAATTGATGAGATGATTTATGGGTAGGTAAGTCGACAGAGGAGTATAATTGAAGAGGGAGGGAGATGAATTAAAGATACCACGTGAAATGGGCGTGCTGGGTCTGTGCTGGTCAAACGTCTCTTTTAACGGTCAACTGACGAAATACTTAGTTTGGTAGTGTTTTGCAAACAATTTCATTATATAAGGTAGTTTTTTACAAAAATTTTTACATAAGGTAGTTTTTTGGAAAAAATGGTATATATTAGGTAGTTTTATATAATTTTCTCATTTAAGTAATATACTCCCTCCGTTTCCGAATGTTCTTCCCGTTTAGAATATTCTATTTTGGAGAGAGAAATTTGATTAAGATTTTTAAGACATATATCGATGATAAATATATCCATGTGAGATCTCGTTAGATTCGTCTTAATGTATACTTTTTTATTATATATTTTTTAAAAATTTTTATAATACGTATTTAGAGTTATTAATGCTCAAAATTTACTTTAAAAACTGTGCAAAAAGTAAATGGAAAGAACATTTAGAAACGGAGAGAGTATATAAGTACGATTAATTAAGGGAAGGTGACTAATTAATGAAGCTGGGTTTTAAAGCTAAATGAATGCAGTGTTAAGTAATCAATAATTTTCATAGGAAGACAGGAATAAAAAGGAGGGCCCACAAACAATTCTTAATGTTAAGTTAAAATTGTGGGAAAAATCATTACGTTGGGATTGGTGTAGTATTTTGCAAGACATGATATACTCTACAGTCTACCCTGCTTTCATCAAGTATTCTGGTTTTAACAAAAGGTCAGAGAGGACTTGAATCAAAAAAGCTGTTCACTTCATGACTTCACTGTTTATGGTTTTGGTAATGCCAACCAAACTATCCGTTACGTTGACCTCTTATAAGTAGTATTCCCTCCGTCCTATTCAATTTGTCTTATTTTTTATTTTAGTCTGTTCCACTTAATTTGCATCATTTTTATATTTGGACAATAACTCATTATTTTCTTTTAATCTCATCCATATAATTTTTATTCTCTTTTTATTTAATTCACACAATTTATTCTTTCTTTTCATTTATTATTACTGTCTTAAATCTAACATCATTTCTATTTGATGCAATTTAAGAGGGACATAGTAGTATTTCTATTCACTATTCCCTAAATACTCCTCTAATTTACTACTAATGTCTCATTTATTTTATACACTCTGACTCTATTCAATTATTTAATTACTAGTATAAAAACTCGTGCAATGCACGGATTTTTACTTACGTTAATATTTTAATGAAATTTTAGACTAATACAAATATTATATGAAGGTGGGTAATAAGTATTTACACATATATATTGTAATTAAAAGAATTAAATATAAAGAAACCCAATATACGTTGTTAATCAAAAGTTTATCAGGTCCTCTCTTGAGAGACCGTCTATAGTATAGACACCTCTTAAGAGCCCAACTCATATCTTCCTTTTAACTTACAAAATCACTAATTAGTTTTTTTTAAAAAATTTATAAATTGGGCCAACCCAAACTTGAGACGTCTATTGTATAGACGGTCTCAAGTAAGAATTTGTGAAAATTTATAGATTTTTAAACACATTAATATATATACTACATTCTCAGTACGATAGCATATTTCACCATCCTTGTCGCATATGAAAATTCTTTGTCTTTTCCTTCTAGTCACTCTAGAAATAACGTCGTAAAATTGTTCATGACTAAAAACAGGCTAAGGTAGGAATAGACCAACATGAAATACTGTTTGTCCTTGACTTTTATTGATAGTCATTAATATTCCATGTTCCCATCTCACCATGAATTTTTTGAATGTAATTAAACTAATGGTTATTCTATAAAATATTATTAAACAATACTAAAAATTTAGAGAATAGAATTAGTATGAGCAAACAATTGGGGCCATATGTGGCTATTTATATTGTAATTTCATCCATAAAAGTGTTTATACATTTTTATTTTCATAAAGGAATAATTGAATTACAAAAAAGCAGACAATATTTTTAGTTGATTAATTTTTATTGCACTAAATTTGGTAGCTAAGATAGTCTGATTGCCTACATACTGATCGAAGTTGATTGATTTTTTTGCATTAATTTATTTGTTTCCATAATTATCATTTGGTTCAATATTTTATACATTTTTCCTAAAATTCAAAATTATTATTATGGTAGTCTGACAATGTAAATGACTGAATTTAATGATCAATTAATAACTATTCCTGGAAAATAGAACAATTATATACGTTTAATAATTTATTGAATTGCAGTATAATTGTAATGAAAGTAATTTATTTTGCAATATAATTTTCTACCAGTGTATTTACATTTTTATCTATTTTTCTGTATAAGTTTCTAAATTGTACATTTATATATAACAGTGTAATTGGAATAATTATGATTTATTGCATTCATTAATGTATAAATTTTTCCAAAAATGCAATATGGAAAGTCAAAAAAATGCAAATAAATCAATTCCATTAACACCATCCAATGAAAAAAAGACAAATGACATGCTCACATTCAACTTTTCCTTTTTCTAAACTACATTAAAATTATTAGATTGTATGATTAATATCTCTAATTGTGCATAATTAAGAATTATGAAAAGTTGATATAAATAATCCTTACATTGAGACAAATCAAACAAGATCTCACATGACTATGTTTTAACTTATAGATTAATGATAAAATACAAATTAATAGTAAGAGATGAATAGTGTCCAAAAAGCAAATGGGACACTAGTGCTGAATTGGAGTGAGTTTCTTATTTGTTTTTGATTGCATATTGATAATTATTAATTTAATTTTTAATATTTTTAATTGCGCATATATAACATTATAAAAAATAAATATTAATACACCTTATATTGAGATGAACAAAAAAAATTTATTTGATTATGTTTTAATTTATAGATTCAGAATAGATTACAAATTAAGAGTATTTAATGAATAGTACTCAAAAAGTAAACACAAATAATTGTAAAAGACGGTTTTTTTGAGAAACACATCAAATATATGGGCTAAATAACACAATTAATACATATTGAAGGGAATATAAAAATATGAACTTCTTATTTTGAGGTCATTTTTTTGAGAGACAGTCTCTCACAAAAATAGCTGAAAAACACAAATTCTTGCTATAGACCGTCTATAGCATAGACGGGTAAATATGGGTCAACCTATTTGTTAAATGAGTAACTGAATAGTCATGTCAATCAGTGGGTTGGGCTATTGAGAGAGCCGTCTATGCCATAGACGGTCTCTCTAAAAAAAAAAGATTGCGCAGATTTTCAAACAAGATTTAATAGCATACACAATTTAATTTTTGATTAACTTGATTCTTTTATTTGATCTTCATCTTATTTTCTTAAATGAAAATTAAAAAAATAATGATATTTACAGTCCTTAGAAATGCACATAAAAATTAACAAATTATCTTTATTATCTTTCAAGAGAATCATACAATACTCTAAAAGTCTTGGAAAATTCCAAGTGTTATCATTTAAAGAGACATGACAATATTTATCAAATTTAAAATCTAATATGTTTTGTTTAAGTTTGAAGCTAAATTAGGTAAAATATTTATAGGATATACTATAGTAATTCTATTTAGTTAACTTCGAATTTAATATGTTCAAGTGAATGAAAATCATACAATACTATCATATCATATCATACAATATTATAAAAGTCTTGGAAAATTCCAAGTGTCATCATTTAAAGAGGCAGGACAATATTTATCAAATTTAAAATCTAATATTTTTTTGTTTAAGTTTGAAGCTAAATTAGGTAAACTATTTGTAGGATATACTATAGTAATTCTATTTAGTTAACTTCGAATTTAATATGTTCAATTGAATGAAAAAAAAAGTCATATATCATGTAAATAATTAAAATAAAAGTCAGTAATTATATTTTGATTTAAAAAATCATGTATTTGGTAAATTTAATACAGTAGTTACTACTTACCTTATTATTTGAAACTGTTTTTTTTTATATATTTTGCACTAACAAATTCGTGAATTGCACGAGTTTCTATACTAGTATAATCTATAAGTTGGAAAACATTTAATATTTTGTATAATTTTTTTAACTTTCTAAGAAAGAATAAATAGTAAACTAATAAATTATAGTTACATTCTTATATTTTTAAAGTAAAAATAATATATTAAATTACATAAATAAAATTGTAAATATCATTTTTCTAAAAAATTCAAATAATTTATCATGCAATGATAATAAACACGAGTATATGACTCATATCACATCACATATGTGTAAACAAATAAACTTTCCGTTAAATAAAATTTCCCGATGTTGTATTGCAAATAAGCGGGAAAATTTGTTGAAAAGCCGACACATAAACAAACCAAAATGTTTTTTTAGTATATTTATATAATTATTATTATAGAATAAATTCTTGTAGAAAAAAGAGACTATTGTGAATAGGAAAAATGAGAAAACAATTGAAAAATATAATAGAAGTAATAATGAAGGATAAAGCATTGTAAATATTCTAATTCTAATAATCAAAATTGAAATACATAATAGTAATTAATTAATTAGTAGTAGTAATGTTATAAGATTGATGAGCTATAATTTTATACAATTTCATCAATTAGACAGATAAATAAATAATTAAGAATTATAAATGATTATTAAAATAAACCTCGAAGAAAATTCATTATATAATACTACCTGTTGAAGTGCCCATGTGTTACCCACATGTGAGTTGTCCCACATCGGACAAAAAGAAGAGTATGCATCACTTTATATACTCAAGGAGTAACTCCTACTATTACCAATTGATTTTAGTAGTGAACCTTCTTTGGGTTTATGAGTGGACTATTTCTTCTCCTCCTTGTTTGGGTTGCCCAGGCCCATTTTCTAAATTTTATCACTAGCAGAGCATTATAAATTTTTTTCACATGATTTACATGAAAACATATATTGTGGATCAAATAGAGTATTGAACTAGGTATTTTTAATTGATTAACAAATTTATTAAGATCAAATTCATGTAAGACGAAACTAGTTCTAAACTCAACTCTCGCATTTTGACTAAACATTAAAGAATTCAACTTGAGGGTTTATTTATTAATTAGTTTTATTAGTTATCGCATATAAAAATCGATACGTTGTCATCAATTCAATTATGCATGATATGACTCAATCCATCTGAGACTCTAGTCCAGAGTCCAGACTCATAAAATCTGATGACTGTAGTCTGTAGATGCAAAATATTTAGAATCTTTCTCTATCTTCCTGGAGCCGAGGGCTCCTTTCTTTGGCCGTACTCTTCTTTGCGCGTATGAGTTGACGCCGTCCTTCCCTCTCCAGACCCTGCCCATAGTTTTCTATGAGCGGGATATACTGGGTAGAATGATGATGATAATGCTTAAAATGAACTTTTGTATATTCCAATTTTTAAAATTAAAATATATACATTGCTTAATTGCATGTTAGGGGAACTTTAAAAAAAAAAATAAAAATTGCATGTTAGGGGGGCTATATTACGGCACATTTTTTTATTTTCATTTATCTCTTTAATTTTGTAAGTTGCAAATTTGTTCTTATCACTTCAATTTATGAAAAATTTCATGTGGTAATTCTAACGTTTCAGCTTTTTCATGTGGTAGACAATTTTTTTAATCTATGTGGCGATCCTGAACTTTTAATTTTTCCACATGACAGACAAAAAGGAATTTTTTTTGTTAACTTTACGCTATTTTGCGCAGCGTAATGACATTTTTTTTCTAAAAACAAACGTCATGATCATTTTAATTGACAACATGTATTTTGAATATAGTCAAAATAAATACTTACGACCCGTTTGATTAGTGGTAGTAGATGGTGGTAATGAGAATTATTTATAGTGTAAATTTTATCAAAAGTTTCATATCATTTTCATGGCGATGAAACTTTGATCACAAAATATTTTTTTTCTTACAAATTTCTATTACCACATAATACCAACTTTCTCAATAAAAATGCATTGGAATAAATTTTGCGAAGAAATTGAGATTATTGAAGTTGGACAACATGTCCATCAAGGTAGCAAAGAGATTTTTCAACCAAAATTACACTTGTTTTTCATTCACATTAGTCATTACCACCGACCTACCAAACGGACCGTTAATTTAATCAAAAATTGAACATTTTATTTACCATATAAAAAAGTTGAAAGTTCAAAGTCATTTACGCAAATTTCAAAAAAACAACTGTGAAAAACAAAAATAACTCAAGATCACTGCGTGAAATGGTATGTTTTGCAACTTGGAATTCATTTCCAAATATTAAATTGGCCCAAATCCTATGTTTGGCAAATTTTAAATTTGAAAATGTAGATTTGAATCAATTCCACAAAGAAGTTCAATAGTAATGTAAAATTGGTCAAGTATTAAGATTTGCAAATTTCAAGTGTTTAGGTGTATTTACAATTCTTGAATTTGAATACCAAATTTAAATTCCCTATTTTCAAATGAATTCTACATTGCCAAACACTACCTAAATTTATTGTCATTCACGTATTTTATTTAGTTTTTTTTTTTTAAATATCAATATAATTTTAATGTGTCAGTTGAATGTGGTGCGATTTGACGTAGATCGGTTAGTATACTATACTATACTTGTATGTATCTGATTACGTATCTGATTAGTGATTAGCATCTCTGTCAAGTCAAAATAAGATACCAGACAAAAGAAAGCTGTTAGAAAATGGCTTTTGGAGACGATGAGAGTGACCAGCAACCATTGATTCAGGCTAAGGAAATCACCATTCATGGCAGAAGAAGTCATCCATGGATGGTTTACCTTAGTACCTTTGTCGCTGTCTGTGGTTCTTATGAATTTGGAGCTTGTGTATGTCACTTTCCCTGTCGCTCTTCCTTTTCCCACCGTAACGTTTTATATCGTATGCTTAAATCTCTATTCTCTACTAACACTAACGGATCATCTACTTGTATTTCAGGCAGGCTATTCGTCTCCAACTCAGTCTGCCATTACTGCTGAACTCGGCCTTTCTACTGCCGAGGTTTAATTCCTCATTTCTTTTATTTTTAGGTTAACTTAATTTTAGGTTACTTTAATTTTAGGTATGGAATTAAGTTGTCTGTATGTTCCATAGCGATAATTCATGATGAGGTATTGATATGCCTTCTTTCCCACTCTCCTCAAACCCCTGTTTTAGGGATGACTCATTGGACGATGATGATGATGATAAACGTAGTTGTCTGTATATATCACTGATTGGAGTACTTTCTTGGAGGATTTTACATCATTGACACAAATCTTACAATTTGTAGTTTGTTCTTGTTTGTAACGCAATTTAAAGTGTCAGTTTGAATTATACAAGAATAACAACATTCCATATTACCACAATGTCACTGTGACTCCCATATAAATTGGAGTTGAGGGTCGGATGTACACAATCTTACTATTGTTAGTCATAGCACAGAGGCTATTTCCAATTATACTATGGGACCAAACATCATCTATAGCTTCTGCCAATTCAATCAAAAACTTAAAATAGGGTATATAACATATATTGGAACCTCAATATAAACTTAAGCTTTTGGTTGGTTTGGCCACTTTTTACATATTCACATAAAATAAGAAGTGTGCATGCTTTAACGAATCATTTAATAGTCTGCCATACTTCGAAACCAAATAACGTACAAATCTTTGGCCTACCAAAATAAGGGACTGAAATAGACAAGCATCAAACTGCATAAAAGAGTGAGAGCAGATTTATGGTACTTCATTATGGACCTAAACATTTAGCTAGCCCATTTTTGTCCAAAGCTACTGATAGTTCAGACTTTAGATTCATTTTTAATTACAGCTTGTTCTTGTTAGTTACCTTCTTGAAGACACAAATGTAAGGAATAATTGTTTGCATCAGTTCATACAAGGACAACCAACAAGTTTATATATGTCTTTTTTTTATATACGATGTCTTATGTTAGCTTATTTTGGTCAGTGGAAGTCGACCTCATATATTAAGGGAAAGGCTTTCTTTGACATTGTTATTGTTGTAAAAGAGGCAATGTTCTATATGGCTTATATTAGCAAAATCAGTTTGAATAAGTTTACATAAGTCTACAAGAGCCAACAAGTTTATGCAAGTGTATTCGGCCAAAAAGAGCTGAAGCCACACGTTATACCTTAGAGCTGTATTGGTTTGTATAGGCTGATGATTATTAGCTGTGTTAGGATTTAGAAGTATTCAATTTACATGTTTGCTTTCAATCTCCATTTCTAATGTAAAATTTTATTGTCATGTAGTTCTCACTGTTTGGTTCTATACTGACTTTTGGGGCAATGATCGGAGCTATAACAAGTGGACCTATTGCAGATCTCGTAGGAAGGAAATGGGTATGATGTAAATTTACGTGGGAATTGAACTATTGAGCTTTTGTGAATTGTGAAAATGTTTGCAGGCGATGCGAGTGTATTCTGCATTCTGTGTGGCAGGATGGTTGGCCATATATTTTGCCAAGGTTCAATCTAAATATTTTTTCTTTTTCATCTCTTTGATTTCAGTTTTGGAGAAATATTACCCACAAGTTTCTGTTTTACATACCAGGGTTCAGTAGCATTAGATGTAGGAAGACTCGCAGGGGGATATGGAATGGGTGCTTTCTCCTATGTGGTAAGTATGTTTTGAGTTAGCTTTTAGGCTAGAGAAAACTTCATTCAACATAAAAGGTTTTGTAATAAACGACATGAAAATGTTTAACGGACACGAATCATGGGAGATTCAATAGGTACCTGTTTACATTGCGGAGATAGCCCCTTTTAATCTTCGAGGAGCACTCACAACTTTAAACCAGGTAGATATGCTTCTTACAAAACTTAACAGAGCAATATTCTCTGTTTATGAGTATTCAATATCTTAATCTAGGATTGACACTGTTACATCATGTGCATCTGTTTACCCTCTTATCTCCTTTTTACAGCTCATGATCTGCACCGGAGTCTCAGTGTCTTTTATTATAGGCATAGTATTGCCGTGGAGGGCTTTAGCACTAACAGGTAACAATTTCAACGGAGTATAGAAAGCTTAGGACTAAGTGTGCATGACTATGTTATCTCCTCATGTCTCAAATTAGTCGCTCAATTTTTTTTAAGAGTGACGGAGTATTAATTTAGATCATTGTGATATAATTCGCATTCAAAGAGCCTAAAACCGACCATAATTCACTCTTTTCCATTTGTGATTTGCGATTCGCGCGGAGATTATGAATCACTCGCGAATCATGTGACATTATTTCAGTTGTGGCTATATGATGAAAGAGACTTACTGGGGAATATAATACAGGACTTATACCATGTGCTGTTCTGCTTTTGGGTTTAGCTTTCATTCCAGAATCTCCACGATGGTTGGTAAGAATGCAAAAGTAAACAGATGTTTAGGTTTATGATACGTGGAACAAGTCTATATATGTTAAGTAAATACAGGCGAAAAGAGGAGCTCACAAAGAGTTTGAAGTTGCACTTCAGAAACTCCGGGGCAAGGATGCAGATATCGCGCTTGAGGCTGCTGAGATCCAAGTATGAGTTGCCAAATTATACACCTATATATATCTTCGCGATGATAAGAATGTTTACATTGAACTCATAAACTTAAATTTTCACATTGTATTTTTTCGATACTCAGAATTACATACAAGAACTTGAACAGCTGCCTAAAGCTAATATGTTTGATTTATTTCAAAAGAGGTATCTACGTTCTGTCACGGTAAGTTCCCATCCATCGAATAAATTGCGTTCTCATAGTGTATTCGATCTGTGATTCCTTGAGATTTTAAACTATGTACTCTTTATAATGTTGTCTGATACCAGATAGGAGTTGGATTGATGGTTTTCCAACAGTTTGGAGGAATTAATGGTATCTGCTTCTATGTCAGCAACATTTTTGAGATGGCTGGTAAAGAATCTTTCGCTTAAATTTCGTTTGTAAGAGCCAGATATGGCCACTCAATATGACATTCTTCCCATACGTAACTGATATTTATTTACATGTACACAGGATTCTCCCCAAGCGTCGGTACTGTAATATATGCATTACTTCAGGTTCTAAAAACCCGTCATTGGATTACATCAGCGATGTTCTTTGTGTCGGCTACATGTTTCAATTCTTAAGAAAATATTGTTCTTGCAGGTTGTGATTACAGGTATAGGAGCTACTTTAATCGACAAAGCAGGAAGAAAACCACTGCTTTTGGTAAATACTAGCTCTACTTTTCGTGCATTTAAAAACCTTTGTCCCCATAAATCAACCAGGAACTTATTCTTTTTGCTACAGGTTTCTGCAGTTGGGTTAGTAATTGGTTGCATATTGGCTGCTATTGCTTTTTACCTCAGGGTAAGTGATCAACTCATTAAACATACTTCCATCACTTGTAGGTGTTCGGCATATGACTTGATAACTGACCAACTTATTCATCTGATTTTGAGCACGCTTTGTTGTGAATTAGCTGTTCATACTTCATAACAAGTTGTTTCAACTAGCTAGTTTACCAAACATTAACGTTAGATGGTTTGACCATTTGACCACCCAACCATCTATTTGTACATAAATAGACTAAAATTGTAAACAAACTATGGGTAAAACTTTCATTTTTTTTATAAACCAGGCTCATGAGACATCGGAGAAAGCAGCAGCAATACTTGCGGTCATTGGCATACTGGTACTGGCTCATTTATTCATTAGATTCCACATTTTTTTAAATAACAATTCCAATTTATGTGAGATGCGTATAAGTTAAAGGTGTAAACAAATCGCTTTGATCTCGAATCAGGTGTACATATCTGCCTTTTCAGTAGGAATGGGAGCAGTTCCATGGGTTGTAATGTCAGAGGTGATACCATACTTTTTCCACTCTTAAGATTGATGGATACAATTTAGATAGTATATTACTGTCTGATGTTTTATTTTTCTAGCAGATATTCCCCATAAACGTGAAAGGAGTTGCTGGAAGCTTGGCTACCCTGGTTAACTGGTTCGGTGCCTGGGCGGTTTCCTACACATTCAATTTTCTAATGGAATGGAATTCATGTGGTATATGCTTAAGCCTAATTTTGATCATACTGCTTGGTATATATAATTTCTTGTACATGAAATAGGCAGCAAAATCCTTGATGAGCATATATATCCCGGGGCTACAACTTTTAACCATCAGCGTAAGCTTTTGGTTGAAATAGTTTCTTGACAAGACATCAAAAGTCAATGTGACAAAAAGTTAGGAACCTAAATATCGCATACATACATCTAGTTTAACACTCGTATAAAGGGACATGATATACTTGTAAACTTTAAATAAGATGGATCCTTGACATTTGACCGTTCAACCCATTGAGTTTGCAACATTTTTTTCTTCCGATACGAAGATAGGCTATAAAATCCCTAGAAACAAGGGGAGAAAGAACTGATTTTAGGTGGTGAGAGTCGATCCTAAAACCCTTCACCATTAGGATACCCTAGGATTCTCGAGTTTGCAACATATCATTTCCCATATGGAACTTTTTGGGAGATACGTTGCAAACTTAATGGACAGAGACAATAGAGTTTATGGCATTTCTTTTACAAAGAACAAAGTATGTGAAGTTATGAGTAAATTTTGAGATTTAAACGCCGGACTTGTTAAGATTTATAGTAGGGGATTGCAATACAAAACAAAGGTAGTGCTGGGTTTGAAAAACTACTCTAGTATACCATGAGAAAGTTATCCACATTATGACACATTTGTACAATGTTGATCTTTCTCAGGTACCTTCATTATTTACGCGTTAATCAACGCAGCATCGATCATATTTGTCATCATGGTCGTCACCGAAACAAAGGGACGAACACTGGAACAAATCCAAGCGGCCATTAATGCTTAAAGTTAAAGAAGAATCAAGAACACATTATTCTCCTGAGACAAAATTTGTTTGTTCTTTTTAAAAAGCTTAAGTAGTCTCATTCATTCTCATATCAAAGGACTGTTCTGTTAGTGTGATTTATTGATTGTGGAGTATCCTTTGTTGCGTCTTTATAAACACTAGTATAGTATAATAGCATCTAATTCTTGATTTTACTGCTTTGTTTGCAATAAGCAACTGTATTGATATAATGATAAAACACTACTCCCTCTATCCCACCAAATCTATTCTATAGACATTTGGTGAACAAAACATGAAAGGGAGACTAAAATAAATATTTTTGAGACATCTCGTATTTTTCAAAAATACGATGAAAGTAAATTTAGTAAATTTTGCACAGTTAAACTAAATTTATATAGAGAGAAATATGTGAATAAGATGAAAAGTTAAACTAAATATGTGAAAATTAACTATATTAACTGTCTTGTTCTCTTATGTTTATTTTTTGCACAATTTTCAAAGTAAATTATGAGTTTTAACATCTCTAAACATCTCTAAATACGCATCATAAGAATTATAAAAAATATATAATAAAAAGTATTTATATAGACGAATCCAACAAGATCTCATATGAATATATTTTATCATCTATATATGTCTTAAAAATTTTAATTAAATTTCTCTCTCCAAAATAAAATATTCTAAATAGAAAGAATATTCAAGAAAGTAGTATGATTTTATAAGTTTTGGACGAATTTAGTGGAACAAATTTAATATGGCAAATAAAAAATTAAACTTTGTAGAACATGAAAAATGGTGACAATGCCTATTTTTTTTTGCATAAATGCTTCCTCCATCAACAAACGTATCATAACAAAGTGACAGTAACCTAACAAAAGGATTCCAAATAACATTTATTATGAAATCATCTTTTATTTATTCATTTCCAATCAAATCCCATATCTACATGTAAGTCAGCTTTTAGTGTGAAATAAAATAAAAAGGATATAAATCTAAAGTAAATAGTTTACGTATTTCTAACAATGTGGTAGTAAATAATGAGTCGATTTAAGAAAAATAGCTTATCAATGCAAACAAATGAGCCCTAAATTTTTGATATAAAAAGACGGTGGAGAAGAGTCACATTCACATATATCCTATTTATTTACAAAATATACCGAGAAAAAAGGAAAAACTTGGTGATAATCCAATTCAAACCTTACCTGAAAAGTAATACTCGCATTTAATGAGTAATCTAAGATACAACTTGATTCTCACGCATAGGTTATTTATTAATAACTATTCTTCATCATTGTGCCATGGCATGCAAGTAGAATATAATTCATCCTTTACTTTCTGAGACCGCCTCTCACAACAATTTGTGTTCATCCTTTACTTTCTCTAACGGGAATGAACGTTATTTTAAGGATTTATTTATATTTTCAATAGGGGCTTTTTTAAAGTTAAAAAATGGTAAACTAAAATACTAACAAGCTGACAGAAACACCTACAAAACGTGTCCCAAAATTTTTTTTTATATATATATATTTTTTTGTTTTAGAAATATTGTAGAAAGGATCTCTTCCTAGAGAATAAGAATATGGAGTATCTATTTAACATAGATTCTACAATGAGCTAGATGAAGAACAAACAATGATCAAACCTTTTTACCTTGCATAGGGATCCATTGAACACTTACTTGATAAGATATGCATAATGCACTAATTAAACACAACAAAAAAAATTAAAAGCATCTAAATGGTCTCGTGACCGCCTCATTTAAGAAGTTGGGTTGTAACTTTGTTTCTAATAACAAAACATAAACTCACAAGTTACTACTTCATTAGCCCATACAAAAGGGTGGGAAGTATTTCATCCATTTTCCTCACAAATTCATATTATAAGGTAGTTTTTTTGTTTAAAAATTCGTTATAAATGATAATTTAGCAAAAATTTTCCTACATCTTCAGTTTGATCTTTGTGTAGCTTCAAGGTGAAAACAAAGAGAGGCATAAAAATGTCTGCAAGAGAAGATGTAGAGACAAATGTCAACATAGAAGAAGGTGTGATCGAGGGCAAAGTAACCATCTTCAATGGTAACAACAAAGGATATCCATGGATGGTTTACATTAGTACTTGTGTTGCTGTGTGTGGTTCATATCAGTTTGGAGCTTGTGTATGTCCCTCATCCTTCTTAGATTTAATACATGTACTAAGGGAGAATCTTAGACCAGAGTTTGCCTAGACCATAACTTGAGTCATTTGGTTCAACACACATGCAGAGATAAGCCATACCTACATATATAAGTAATCAAACAACAATAACGACAAAGTCTAAATCCAAAAATATGGGGTCAGCTACATGAGCCTATTGATCAGTTTTAGTAGTCGTCCGCATGAATTCATCTTCTCCATTCATTTCGATTTTTAGCATGTGTACAATCATACTTAAAAAATGTTTCAGGCGGGATACTCTTCTCCTACTCAATCTTCCATAACTTCAGAACTTCATCTATCTACTGCTCAGGTGAGTTCACCAATGCACAAGAAAATAGCACAATATTGTGCAGGTTCATAAGTTTATTCAACTGTTCTATATATGCTCTTAACTGTTTTAATAATTTGCTGGTTTATGTTTATAATGGAATATAATGCAGTTCTCACTTTTTGGGTCTATACTGACATTTGGTGCAATGTTTGGTGCTATAACTAGTGGACCTATAGCTGATTCGCTTGGTCGAAAATGGGTATATATCAACTTCATTTTGTTTCAATTCGGGGATAGACTAGAAAATTTTTTGGCAGGGGGGAAGGGAATTAATCTTTTCCACCAGTGGCGATAAGCCGATAATCAAACCCCTATATAAGGGTGAAAGAAAAGCTCTCAACCGCTAGGCTAACCCCTGATTCTCTCAAGTTCAAATATTATAATGGGTATGAGTCATTTGATTTTGTACACTTAGTTTTATAAAATGTTGTGTATTTGTAGGCCATGAGAGTTTATGTTGGTTGCTGCATAGCAGGGTGGTTAGCTATCTATTTTTCTAAGGTTGTGTTTCGGACTATTTATTTTCATAATTCTCTTATATTTATATGAAGAAAAAAAACAGTGGTTAACATCAAGTTCTATGATATCAATAAGTCATAAAAGGTTGAGAAATTAAGTTTGTGGAAGGATTGCAGAGTTCTGTGCTTTTGGACATAGGAAGAACAATTGGAGGATATGGAATGGGTGCCTTCTCCTTGGTGGTAAGCATGCATTTTCCATATACGGATAAAAATGACCTTTTGGCCGGTTTTTTGTTTGACTTTTGACTTTTGGCTTGTTGGTTATTGGTTGGTCAAGCATCTACGAACGTGTTCTATAAATGACTCACAACTCTAATAAAACACTAGTTTTCAAGCCAAAACCAAAAAAAATGCTCTTGCTAAAAATCGAGCGAGCATATGCTTGAAGTCTTCACATAATTTTTCAAATTAAAAGATAAAGAGATGCAATTTTAATAGTCAAGTTGCATATTTGACAAATTTACAGGTACCTGTTTACATTGCTGAAATAGCACCTGTGAACATTAGAGGAGCACTTACAACATTAAATCAGGTAAAAAACTTTTGACCATATACACTGTGATTAACAGAACTGAATCATACATACAAATTAAATATGAATGATCTTAGGAATATAGCTAAACCTTTTGCATATACAAGTTCAGTAGAGATTAACATTTGCACCTAATTGTTCTTATATCTTATACAGGTCATGATCTCTACTGGAATTGCAGTTGCATTTCTCATAGGCTTAGTTATATCATGGAGAGCATTAGCATTAGCTGGTAAGGCTTTAAAAATACATAAAAACTAATAACATTTGTTTAGCGAAGGCCTATATGGACTAGTTGTACTCATCAAAAACTTAAGCGGATGGCTGTAGCCTCAAGATATGTTATATACCTGATCACTTTTACTCACACAAGGGCCCTTTGGGCTACAGATGTGGATGAGATTCGAAACCATAACCTTCCATCACATTGACTTTAGTTATCATGCCAAGAAACCAACTCAATCTAAAGCTTAAGTTGTTGGTTGTAGCCCACTAGCCCCAAGATATGTTATATTAATACACGCTATCACTAACCTAGTTCGTTAGGAACAAAGATTTATAGTTCTTTGGTTTCAGATTATAATGGACTATAGTAAAATGATTCGTTAAATCAAGTGCACTTCTTATTTATGTGAAGTTGTATATGATGTTTGCTACTAGGGTCAATCGGAAACCACCTCTTTGTTAGTGTTATCACTGACAAGGGTAAGATTGCATACATTCTAACCCCCACATCCCACCCTAAGTGGGGGCCACTTCATAGCATTGGGGTGATGGAATGTTGTTGTAACACTAACCTGGTCTGATTTTGAAGGACTGATTCCCTGTGCAATTATGCTGTTGGGTTTATTTTTCATTCCAGAGTCTCCAAGATGGCTGGTAAGTACACATCATTTAATGGGTTTTCACATTACATTACATGAACATGCAGTGAGAACAAAATTGCTTCTTAGTACTTACTGTGGTTGTTATAGGCAAAAAGAGGACATCAGGAGGAGTTCAAAGCTGCACTTCAGAAACTTCGGGGTTGTGATGCAGATGTAACCCTTGAGGCAGCTGCAATACAAGTACACAACATCCAAAAAGTCACATTTCGAAAACATTAGATCGGGGTTGAACGTTTAAAGTATTCTAATTACTGATTAACTTTCATTGAACAGAGTTGCATAGAGGAGCTCAAACAGCACCCAAAAGCTAGCATCTTTGACTTGTTCCAGAAAAAGTACGTGCATTGTGTTACCGTAAGACTTCTTATCCTTAAGCTAATATGTATTTCATATCAACTTTTTGATGTCATGAAAGCTAGAGTTTACTTTGAATGTATATGTGAGTTATCCCGGATCGGAAAATTATGGAGGGACTATTGAACTACTCCAACTATGCAAATTTTTGGCTTAAGATGAAGTACCATTTGGACTTGTATGCGTTCAGGCTCATCGATCTCCTCCAAAGTAAATCTGTGTTCAACTATGCAAATTTAATTCTTAAGTTATTACATGACATCCACAAAAACAAATAAAGACAAATACTGATATACATATTCAATGTTCATTAAATGACTTTTGATTATTGAAGATCAATTTCTTTACTTGCTAATTTGAGTTTTTTAGATTGGAGTTGGGTTGATGGTACTTCAACAAATTGGAGGAATCAATGGGATATGTTTCTATGCAAGCAACATTTTTGAGACAGCAGGTAGAATTCCTTGTTCAAATTTACAGAACTCATTAGTCTAACTTTTTATCTTCACAACTTTCTCCAAAATTTGTAAGAAGATTACTTAATAACCAATTCTGTTTTTTGAAGGATTTTCTCCAAAGATCGGAACAATTGTGTACGGGCTAATTCAGGTTAGAAGAATATATTTCACCCTTTAATTCCAATAACATAATAATATTGTCAAATGTGCCACTTCTCTCAAAACTCGCAGGTTCTAATTCCATCTATAGGAGCTACCTTGATTGATAAAACAGGAAGAAAGCCACTGCTATTGGTAAGGCTTCGCCCCAACAATAATCACAATATAGGTAGTTGTTTTACATACAAGATTTTTTAAGGTTAAACTTATTATTAATTGTATGTAGGTTTCGGCAATAGGATCTGCTTTAGGTTGCATGCTAACGGCTATTGCTTTCTATCTCATGGTGATTAACGAACATTTTTTAAAAGCTTTTGTAACATACTAATGAAGTTGTAATCAGTCAAATACAGTGGCGAAGCCACACCACGGCCTACTTTCGCACTCTTCATGAGGCCTTATTTCTTAGTTCGGCCTCTGCAGATTTTTTGATATTTGCTACTATTGCTTCACAATTTCCCGCCCCCTAAAATTTTTATTATCTGACTTTGCCTCTGGTCCAATGAGGCAATGACACTGTACTTTGTCAACTAGGTGCACCATGAACACACAAATGCAACAGGGATACTTGCAGCTACTGGTATACTGGTAAACTTTTTTCTAGTTTTTGTTTTTTTGATATAAGATAGTTATCATGAATAATTGTACAAATTAGGCTTCTTTTATTAATGTGTATATGTATATGTATGTTTTGTATTTTAATAGGTATATATAGCATTTTATTCAGTTGGAATAGGACCAGTACCATGGGTTGTAATGTCAGAGGTAATCCCAAACAATGCACTAGTTAGAAACTATATTTAGTAAGAATGCCAAATAATATAAGTTGATCAATCTGATGAGTAGTTTGTAATTGTGGAAGATTTTTCCGATAAATGTAAAAGGAGTGGCGGGAAGTCTTGCAACACTCGTAAATTGGTTTGGCGCTTGGGCTGTCTCTTACACATTCAATTTTCTTATGGAATGGAGTTCTTATGGTATATACTAAAACTCAACATTGGATCATCCAATATTCAATTATTCTGATTTCTGAGTAACTTAAAAAGGTTGATTCAATTGGTTGGAAAATCATAAACTTATGCAGCATGAAACTAGAAGGAACTAAGTCTAAAAGTCTAATATCATGATTTGAATAGTAACAAATTAACAATACATAACATCTGTGAATTATCAGGTACCTTCTTTCTCTTTGGAGTGAGTAATGCACTGGGAATCATCTTTGTCATCAAGGTGGTGCCGGAAACAAATGGCCGAACTCTGGAGCAAATCCAGCTCACTATTAAAGGATAGTAAAAGATTACACGATTGTAAAATCTTGCTGGATAAGTGTGACCGCCTCCCTGCAATAGAATATATACACAAAAATCAGTGATAACATTATCATAAACTAAAACAAACTTTGATTCTTTTATCTTGATGCTGTAGATGGGTGAAGCGCTTACAATGAACAGCTTCAAATAGCAAAACTTTCTAGCTACCTATGCCACTAAAAATCAGCATTTTCAATTCAAGGCATCTTTCCATTGATGAAGATTTTAATGTTGATATCTTTGTGTATGACAATAAGTATTTCTAACTTTTTTTACATAAGAACTTGTGCATTACACATTGCTCAAAAATAGATGCATTAAATACCTGGAAACACAGGTTGTGCATCGAAACAAAAACATGATCGCACATATTTGATGCCGCAGTTGGTAGAATGACATAACCGGTTATTGCAGGAGGTAACAAAATGTTCATTCTGGAACAAATTACTGTCCAGTGTGTGATTGTATAGTCCACCTAATAATTATAGGCTTCCTGCATTATGCTTCAGTTTCTGGTAAAAATATTGCATACTTCTGGCTGGTCAAATAAGCTAACTAAAACACCCAACAACCAACGACCATTTGCCAAAAGCTCCCATAATACGTTAATTCCATCTTAATATGAATAACAAAATTTTGCCATTCTTTTTGCATCGCTACAGACAATGGGTATACTTGCACACTAAAATAGCATGAAATATAGGTACTAATAAGAACCTCCCTTGTATCTTTGATCACCAGTTACTTTGAAATCTGGTCAGAAAGATTTTCCATCCTTTGTGACTTCTCAATTGTATGTACATGTCTCATCTTTCAACTGTGCATTTTGAGGGCTAGGAGATGCATAAAGGATGATGGAAAAACCCTAATTTAAAAGTAAAAGAATGAATCGTTATATTTTCCATACTTGCATTATCATACGTTGGATCAATGCACGAGGACTGATTAGAGAGACTGCGATTGAAGTGCTAATGGATAAATGGTAATACTTGATATGTTTTGCTGACCTTAAAAGTATTATATCCCTTCTAACCTGTCAATTACCAACTTTTGCCTTCTGATAGTGCTTTCAACAAACGTACTCCTACTGTACTAGTATTAGTCAATTGAGCTCTTATAATCCTAATAAAATAGCACATAAATAATCCTAATGATATAATAACAACTAAGTGACAAACTATGACAAAAAGAATCCTAATAAAATACCTTCCATAATCATTTTTGATTCTAAACTCTCATAATAGTCAGTTGTGCTCTTATATCTCCACATATTTTTATCTTATAGAATATATTCTCAAATTTTCCAATCAAACGCACAAACTGAATTTAAACTCATTTTTCTTTAAGCATTCATTTTCTGTTGTATTTATGTTAGTTTGAAAACTGGGTAACATCATGTCAGATCCATTAAAAGGATGAAATCATAAAAGTCACTAGCTAACAATCCTAAATGAGACATGAACTATTCAAAATTTTATCACTTGTGACTTAAACTTTAATATTGTATTGATTCAATACGATTGATTAGCTAGTTGATTAGAGAAAAAACACAAGTTGATTAGAGAAAAGACATAATTAAAAGCTAAAAGGAATCCACTAAAGAAAAGTTTTCCATTATACTTCTTTTTATTACAGGTAGGCTGAGTGAAGGGGAGGACTATGTGAGAATCGAACCCATGACCTTACATGGGAAAAATTGTACTTACTAAGACTTAGACAAGACCTGATTCTCTTCTAGACACTTCAAAATACATACTATACACTAAAAATTGCAGGGCTCTAGTAGATCTTCAATTTGTGTCTTTGTGTAGCTAGCAACAGAAAACAAAGAGGGCATAAAACAGAAAATGTGTTATGAGGAAAGAGGAATCACAGTAGAAGAAGGAAAGACTAAGAAAACCGTCTTCGACGGTAATGATTACGAGCAATATGTTAGTAGCAACAAAGGACATCCATGGATGGTGTACATTAGCACTTGTGTTGCTGTGTGTGGTTCTTATCAGTTCGGAGCTTGTGTATGTTCCTCACCTTTCTCTTTTGCTTCTTCTTGGTCTATAGTACATGTATATGTAAGCATACTGTATATCTATATATCAGGTATATGTAATCACACTGTATATCTATATATCAGGCAGGATACACTTCTCCTACTCAAACTTCCATAACATCAGAACTCCATCTTTCAACTGCTGAGGTGAGTTTTCTAATGAACAACTACAAGAAACAGCAGAGACTTGTGCAGGCTCAAACAAACAGCAACTATTATCTTGTCATCCATCCTATTGTGTGTTAAGATAGTTCAATGGCCAACTGCTTGTCATTTTGAAGATTCTCTGCTGATATACTCTACATGTTCGTAAACCCTTTTTATTAATTTGCTGAATTATGTTTGCTATGGAATATAATGCAGTTCTCACTTTTCGGGTCTATACTGACTTTTGGTGCAATGTTTGGTGCTATAACAAGTGGACCTATATCTGATTCCGTTGGTCGAATATGGGTATGAACTTAAATTTATAAAAATGGGTATGAGTGTTGAATTTTGAACTCTTAGCTTAATAAAATGTTGAATTTTTGCAGGCGATGAGAGTTTATGCAGCTTGCTGCACAGCAGGATGGTTAGTTATCTATTTTTCCAAGGTTTGGCTTTAGACTATAATTGTTTCTTTTAAATTCTTTTTTATTTATGTGAAAAAAAAAGAAGCAACAATAATCACAAATTTAATCCTCTAAAAATCAGTAATCAATATCAGTAAGTTAAAAAAGGATGAGAAATTAAGTTTTGTAAAAGCACCGCAGAGTTCTGTGCTTTTGGACATAGGAAGAACAGTTGGAGGATATGGAATGGGCGCCTTCTCCTTCGTTGTAAGCACAAATTTCCAATCTACTTCTTATACAATTGTAAACAATTCTATGTTAATTAATTATGAAACTACCATATTAACTTAACTGGCAGGTACCTGTTTACATTGCCGAAATAGCACCTGCAAACATTCGAGGAGCTCTTACAACATTGAATCAGGTAAAGCTTCTAATCTTTTGCATGAACAAGTCCAGTATTTGTATGATTGGTTTCATTTCTTCTACAGGTCATGATCTCTACTGGAATTTCATTTGCATTTCTCGTAGGCTTAGCTATATCATGGAGAGCATTAGCATTAACTGGTAAGGCTTATAAAATATATTAAAACTAATAATATCTGGTTTGAACAACATGGACTAACCTACCCTAATATTGAAGGACTGATTCCCTGTGCAATTATGCTTTTGGGTTTATTCTTCATTCCAGAGTCTCCAAGATGGCTAGTAAGTACACATCATTAAATGGGTTTTCAAAATACATTATCAAAACATGAGATGAGAACAAAATTACCACTTACTGTGATATTATAGGCAAAAAAAGGGCTTCAGAGGGAGTTCATAGCTACACTTCAGAAACTTCGGGGCTGTGATGCAGATGTAACTGATGAGGCAGCTGCAATACAAGTACACTACATCGAAAAAACACATTTCGTAGTGTTAGAATGGGATAGTTGTTAAAAAATTGTGATTACTGATTAATTTTCATTGAACAGATTAGCATAGAGGAGATCAAACAGCACCAAAAAGCTAGCATCTATGACTTGCTCCAGAAAAAGTATTTACGCTCCGTTATTGTAAGAATCATCCTTGAGCTAATGTCCTTAATGTTAACTTATTGGTGTCAAGCAAGCTAGAATCTACTGTAAGTACTAAATAGTAAATAGTATAGCCACACCTTGGCTCATCGGCTCAAGTGTTGTTGTGTAACTGAAAGGTTATGGGTTTGGGTGCTGGAAGCAGCCTCTTGCAAAAATGCAAGGTAAGGATGTCTTCATTTCATCCTTGGAGTGAGACCCTTTTGCGAACCCTCGCTTTGTGGGGACTCTTTGTGCATCAGACTACCCTTTTGTATAACCACGTGTGATTATGTGACTATATGAGTTATCCCATATTTGAAAATAATTAGAAGGATTAGTGGTCTGCTTATATGCAAATTTGTTCTCAAGACGAAGTGCCATCAAGACTTGTATGCTATAAGACTAATTAATTAACTGGGATATACACTTGAAGTTACTCAAATGGGTTCAGAAGACCAACTTCTTTAAATGCTAATTTAAATGTTTTAGAACGGAGTCGGGCTAATGGTGCTTCAACGATTTGGAGGAATAAATGGCATCTGTTACTATGCAAGTAACATTTTTGAGACAGCAGGTACAATCCCTTGTTGTTCAAATGTACTCCCTCCGAATCAGTTTAGATGTCCCATTTCCTTATTTGGCAAAACCATATCAATTGTCCTATTTCCTTTTTTGTCTATTCTTTTTTTACCTAAATACCCCCACTTTTCCAATTCCCAATACCCAACTAACACCTTTACAATTAATTTAATCAATTAAAATACCCAACTACCACCTTTTTAATGGACCCCACTCAACCCTTAAAATCCGTGAAATCCCAAATGGGATATCTAAACTGATTCGGAGGGAGTATAAAACTGATCATTCCCATTTTCGATCTTCACAACTTCCTCCAAACTTTCTTAGATGATTCCTTAAGAACCACTTCTGTTTTTTGTAGGATTTTCCTCAAAGATTGGAACAATTACATATTCCTTTCTTCAGGTAAGAAGCAGATATCATACTCTTAATCCCAATACGATAATAATATTATCACATGTGACACTTCCATCAAAACACAGGTTCTAGTTCCATCTATTGGAGCAACATTAATTGATAAAGCAGGAAGAAAGCCACTGCTATTGGTAAGGCTTTGCACCAACAACAATTGAGCTATACAATGCTTATTTTACATTGCACAAACAATTAAGCTTATTATTCATTATAGGTTTCGGCAACAGGATCAGCATTAGGTTGCCTGTTAACAGCTACTGCATTCTATCTTAAGGTGACTTAAGAACACTTATGAACACTTCATCTGCTAAGGCTTTTGTAACAGACTAATGAAGTTGCAATTAATCGAATGCTGCTTTTTTTAGGTGCACCATGAATCCACAAAGTCAGAGGGTATACTTGCAGCTACTGGTATACTGGTAAAAATTACTTTTTAGTTTCTGTTTTTTGATTGAAAATAATTTTCTTGTATAGTGCTACAAGTTTAACTTCTACTATGCCTATTTTACAGTTATACATATCGTCTTATTCAGTGGGAATCGGACCTGTGCCATGGACTATAATGTCAGAGGTAATCTCAAACAAATAAAACTATTTAGAAACTATTAGTAGTAAGAATGTCACATAGGCAAATAATGTAAAGCTGATCAATGATGAGTAATTAGTACTTTTGACAGATTTTTCCGATAAATGTAAAAGGAGTGGCCGGAAGTCTAGCAACACTAGTCAACTGGCTGGGTGCTTGGGTTGTCTCTTATACATTCAATTTTCTAATGGAATGGAATTCTTATGGTATATACCAAAACTCAACAATGGATTATAGTACCTACTGATACAAGAAATATGAACTATGAACTATGAACTATGAACTATGAACTGTGAACTATGAACTTAAGCAGCACGAGACTATAAGTCTGATTGATAGTATACAATTTGAATAATAAAATATACTCAGCATTTGAGAACTGTGGACTTACATTTATGTGGTTGTCAGGCACCTTCCTTCTCTTCGGAGTGATTAACGCACTTGGGATCATCTTTGTCACCAAGGTGATGCCTGAAACAAATGGGAGAACTCTGGAGCAAATCCAGCATGCCGTTAAAGGATAGTAAGATTAAGCAATTGTAAAATAATGCTGGAGAAATGTGTCCACCTGTAATAGAACAGTGTTTCAAATAGCAACACTGCCCTGCATTACATATGCCACTAGAAAGAAGCATTCAAGACATTTTTCCCTTAGAGATTTCATTTTAAATTTCCTTGCGTAAGTCAATAAGATCAATTTCTATTTCTTTCCCCATAAGAATTTATGAATTACATACAGTTTAATGTCACATGAAACAAACTACTGAATACACAGAATGTACAAACAATAATGCCAAAGCCATAATCCTAAATGATTGGGGTCGGTGACATAAATACACAACATATACAATCCTAAAAGACGGGTTGGTGACATAAATACACAGAATGTGCATTTAAAAAATTACATGTATGATGCATCTGTTAAGATTTCAATTGAATGTTACTGTCAAAGTTGAACTTGCATCCATGAAATCAGCAATTTTTCGACTTCTGATTATTTTAGGTGGCTTATACTGACTAGCAGGAGCACCATTTTCAATGGACTTTTGTAACAACAAATCAAAGGTGCCAGGCTTCACAATCGAAAGCACTAGAGTCTTAATTTTACTATTCTCCTTCTTCAATTTATAAAAGGCTCCCAATCCATCTTCGATAGTGGACCGACAACTCTCAAGAAGTAGAAAAGACTCTTTTTTCTTCTCCTGATGCAGAAGCGCACACCCGCAAGCAAACTCAACGAAGATCTTCACTAGTTTAGACTCGGACTCCAAGTCCATGAATGCAGAAAAATCTATGATCTGTTCAGTCACTAGACTTCCTACAGCAAGCTCCAAATTCTGAATTGCTTTCATCAAATCTCTCTCGGTCAAAACTTCTTTAAGATCTTTAGGAGCTCTCATGACAAACTCAACTTCAGGAGATGAGTTATGGAAGCCTATTACTTTAACGATATCCCCTAAACGATACCGATATAGTCCTCTATACGTAGTCACAACTACTTCATACATTTTCCCAATTTCCACCTCGGGCAAAGCAACAGTTTCTTTTCTTATCGAGTCATTATTTACATCCAAATCGAATGGAAGAAACTCAAAGTAAGCGGCTGTTGGAAGAATGACATAACGAGTCGTCTCAGGAGGTTGCAGAATGTCCATGTTGATCCCCACACAACATTCTGAAGTAAAATACTCTCCACCTAACAGTTGTAGGCTTCCTGCATAATGCTTCAGTTTCGGGTAATACTGTTGCATACTCCCTGTCGTAATACACCTGATAAATCTAGCATTTGGCCATAGCTTAGCTAAGATTCCATCCCAAGATTTTTCTTGACAAATCGCACTAACCCTTTGCGCGATTTCTGGATGGGGCCCACTGAGGAACTCATTCACCGAGTCTCTCATTGCGACATCCGTAATTTCAGATGTAACAGTCCCGGATTCAAGATCCTTGCAAAGCTGCTCCCATTTCGTATGAAGAAGGGAGAATGCCTTAATCAATCCAATAGCATATGGGGCTCGAATTGAATCAATTATCTCAAACTTACTAAGTCCACATAGTAAGTGACAATACATTTGCTGTTGTAGATTGGAACCCTTAACTACTTCTGCAGGAGCAATGCACGTTGAAAGGAACTGAGACTGAGTTTCTTTATTACCTGACAAAGGTACAGAAGATGCAGGCATTGCCTTGAACCCACTTTTTGTAACTGTGAGATTGCCTGCGTATATAAACCATAGGCTCTTGTTGACTGTTGGTCTCTGGGGGAACAACCTGTAAATTTTCAACAAAGTTCAGTTAACAAAACACGTACTTCATACATTGATTACACTCGTGATCAACTAAAATACACTCATTTTTTGAGTAATGCTTGATTTCTGTAGGTTGCAATCATAGTGTAAAGAGGTCGCATTACTGTATCGCGACCGTATTGCAAAGGTTGCGACCGTATTGCAAAGGTTTTGAGTTTATCGTGATTGAAATATAGGCAACATTGACCGTGAAATCATTCGTATTGACCGTGATATCTATTTTATGACCGTTACCACGACCGTGACCAAAATCATATTTTTTCACTGAGTGACAATGTTGTACCGCTTTCACAATATGTTAATTTATTGAACATGGTATTTAACGGCAAAGTCTTATCTCAATTCTCAACAATACAGGATGGGCTACATAAATCAAAACAACTGAAAATTTTTAAACTTAGATTTCACTTTATTCGACACTGTTTACTAATCTACAACTTGGAAAAATCAATTTCCAAGATTATCTATATTACTCATCTCCTCCATTAATTTATTAGATTCATTTGTAAATACTTTTATAATATCAATTGTTTAATTTATTTTAAATTTAGTGATTAAAGATATCAACGTTGAAATCGAAGTAACTAGTAACTACTCACTCCCGTGATCCGTTCCTTTGATTATTTTGCTACAATTTTTTCATTTGTTCTTTACATTTTGGTTATTTCTATCTTTGATGTGGTTCTACATTTCCTACTTCTAATTTTATCAATAAATTTCTTCAATAGCAATTTTATCTCCATAGCTCTTTCACTAACTTTTTAAATTTTTTTATTTTTTTACTACAAATTGATCAAGTACTACACTTTTATCTATCTTAATAAAGTTAAAAAGGAAGCACCAACTCCACCAAGGCACCAAGTGTAAACAAATGTATATTTATTGATTATTACTACTTCTATTACACTGTAGTGGAAGTCGTATTTTAAAAAGACATTTGTAGTGGCCAGTTTGTTATACACGAAAAAAAACCTCCTTTTCTTTTCTTTTCTTTTTTCTAACTAAAAGTACAGCATTAGTGAAAAAAAAGGAAAACGGCAATGGAGTAGGTAGAAGTAAGAACCTGCGCTGAATGGCAGAGCTACCATGATGAGCCAAGAATGAGACAGCCTTAGAAGCCGCTGAATCAAAATACGGTATCAGCTTTGGTTTCATACTGCTTGTCCCTGAACTATTCCATCATAAAAATCAAACAAAATTGCACCATCACAGTTACGAACAACCATTATTATTCTTCAATCGACAATTAGAAACCTAAAAAAATACAAAATCAATCGAATAGGAAAACGAAAAGGGAAATTTAACAAAAATAAACCTCAGGAAGAAACAGAGAAGAGGGTCAACGGATAGGAAATGCCGGCCATGATCATGATCGTCGTCATCAGAAATTCCTTCCGCCAATCGATTAATATGATCGGCATAATCATCGTAAGTAGATAACGGTACAAGCTGTCGGAAATTATCAACGGTGAAGTGATCATTGGTGATTTTCAGAAATTGGCGGAGGTATCCAACCCTACCATTTATGTGTAGGATTGTGGCCAGTGTTTGTTGTTGATGGCGTTTAGCATCGATGGTAGTTTCTTCGATCTTGTTAATAAGATCTTCGTCCGCCATGATTATTGATTAGTGATCTTTCAGACCACAAATAAAAGGTTTAAGAGACTTCGAGATGGTTTAAAGAGTCAAATAGATGAAATAGCAATTATAGTACTTCTGTTTACTTTTTGAAAAGTTTATAATTACATTTTAACTAGATAAATACCCGTGCTATACACGGAGATTGAAAAAAAGTTTTTAAATTAATTTTATACTTGAATAATACTTATTTTTAAGATTATATGTACTTTAAATATTATAAAGAAGGTTAATTGTTAGTATTTTTAAGAAACATATATGTGTTTGTCACTTTATTCCTTTCTCTTTATCCTTGTTCATAGACTATATTACTTTATTCTTGTGTCTTTATCTCAATTCCCAAACAATGTCACTTTATTCAAGTTGCTTGGTTGTTCAATAGACAACATATCACTCTTCGACCTCTTTTAGCTAAAACATAGTCAAGTGAGATCTTATATTTATTTTTTCCGTAACTATATTTTTATGAATAAATTTACATTAAAGTTTTTAATGAAAAAATATTATTTTTTTAATAAAGCAGTATTATTTTTGAATAATTGAATAATTTTTAAAATTTTTATTTAGTCAAAAATATTATAAATTTGATCTCATTTTAAAGATTTTGAAAAAAAAATTACCGTTCGTATAATTATTTTTAAAAAATTTATTTCTAAGTGAAATTACGCATTTATTAAATAAAACTAATTTTAAAGTAAATAGAAATATAAAGTAAATAAGTAACAATGACATATATTTGCATGTCAGTATAATTATGAAGATATAATTATTCTACGGTTAGTTAATAATCTTGAAAACATAATTTTGTTATATCGAGATATTATTCTCTTTTATTTTAGAAATAATATTGAAAATAATATTGGAAAATAAATCTAGTTTACAAATTTAGTCTTGTTTCATTTTACTATATCAAGAAGTTATTTTTTTCTACCAATGTAAATATTTTGGAAATAATATTGCTTAGCTAATCTTCTCATGCAAGTTAAAATGAGCGGGAAAATTTTCGCTGAGAATCTGACATGTGTCAGTCTCATTTCTTCATTAGTAGTTTTTAGCTAAAATATAGTCAAGTGAGATCCTATATGTATTTTTTCCGTAACTATATTTTACGAATGAAGTTACTTTAAAGTTTTTAATGAATAAACATAATTTTTTTTTAATAATGCAGTATTATTTTTGAATAATTGAATGATTTTTTACATTTTTATAAAGAGTCAAAAATATTATAAATTTGATCTCATTTTAAAGATCTTAAAAAAAAATTACCGTTCGTATAATTATTTTTAAAAAAAACTATTTGTAAGTAAAGTTACGCATTTATTAAATAAAACTAATTTTAAAGTAAATGGAAATATAAATTAAATAAGTAGACATAAATTTGCATCTCAGTATAATTATGAAGATATACTTATTCTACGGTTAGTTAATAATCTTGAAAAAATAATTTTGTTATATCAAGATATTGTTCTCTTTTATTTTAGAAATAATATTGAAAATAATATTGGAAAATAATCCTAGTTTACAAATTTAGTCTTGCTTGATTTTGCTATATCTAGAAGTTATTCTCTTTTACCAATTTAAATATTTTGGAAATAATATTGCTTACTAAATCTTCTCATGCACGTTAAAATGAGCGGGAAATTTTTTGCTGAGAATCTGACACGTGTCAGTCTCGTTTCTTCATTAGTAGTTTTTATAGATATTTGCTAATAAATTAAGAGCAAATTTTGTATAAAATTGTTTGATTGTTAACAAAAATTTTATTCTCATCTAAATAGGATAGGATAGGATCATAGGAATAGTAGTTGTATAGGGTAGAAAAATATAATTAAAAAATATAAGTGTGAAAAATTATACGAATGGGAATGGATGAATTGATGTAAGATCACCACTAGAGCACTTTTTTTCACCAATCTCTATCCACACTCTTCTTGTCAACCATATTAAATTTTGTATGGAAATATTTACTAATCTAATTTTTTCTATCAATGAAAAAATAAAAAAATTTCTCACTGCTTTCTCCCTTCTACTTCTCTTACTCTATCTCTTCTCTTCACTTTTTTAATTATAGGACCTCTCTTGATAGATCGTCTATAGTATAGACATTTCTTAAGAGCCTAGCCTTATATCTCCCCTTTAACTTATAAAACCACCAATCAGTTTTTTTTTAATTTATAAATAGGCCAGCCCAAAAACTTGAGATGTCTACGATCTCAAGTAAGAATTTGTGTTTTAATTTTGATTTTAAAATATATTTTGAATGGTGGGGCATTGAGAAACCTCAAAAATTCCCCCCTAGAATTTTTTTTAGAAACATTTGCAATTTTATTTGTGGGTTTTTACCCGAAGTAAAAACCTCACAAAAGAATTTCCACTCAAATAAATTTTCTTTACCAATGGGAATGGTCTTAAAAATATACTGACTTTTTCTAAAACCGAAACTGAAACTGAAGGAAAAAACCCTATTTTTTGATGACTTGACTTTTACACTGTTCACAAGTCTTGCTTTGATCTTTGTTGATGAACTATCTTAAAAAATAAAATCATGTAGACTTGTTAATTTTAACGTCGTATGGGAAATGGGAAAGAAGCAAATGAAATGGCATAGAAATGGCGTATTGTTCATTACTATATTTAAAACCCATATTTTGAGATTTGAGTTGTAAAAAGTAATGCATAGTAGTTATCACTTTTAAACATTTTAAGTATAAGCATCAGAATAAGGATTATGAATTTTTTAAAGATTTTAACTTATGTATAACAAGAGATAGTAATACTGGTCTTGAGGGGTAAATTATTAAATCTAGAACCAATTTCTCCAATTTAGGGGTCGCTTGGATTGAGAGTAGATATTTAAGGTAGTAAAAAAAGTCAAACTAATGTAACAAAGGTAATTAGATATGCAAATGAAGTTATTGAAATAATTGTGATAGAGGTAGAATAGGAGTAGATTAAAAATGATGAATAGAAAAAGAGTTTGATTTCACTAATTTGGAGGTAAAGAATTCCCCTACCTCCCCCTAGGGTAAATTTATACCCCAAAATAAGGAAACTTATTGCTATTTTCTCTATTTTCTCATTACCTTCTAATTCATTCTTCCATTTCTCCAACAATGAAATTCCTTTAATCACCTACCTAACTAACCTTAAATTCCTACTTTGATTTTTATTACCCCTTAAATATTTACTCTCAATCCAAGCGACCCCTTAGAGGAGATTGCTTAAGGTTACAAGCAAGTATTGTTATTTGAAGATGGAGTGTTTAGACACTTAGTTGAGCAAGCAATGACTAGTTTTGATGAGGGCTTAAATCTAGAACCGGAGAATAGCATGGGAGCATGCTTGGGCGGGCATAGAAGGGAATGGAACGTTGTGGAAGGCTTCTTAAGGGTAAAAAGGTTGACTAGTCGAGCATCATGCCACATCCAACAAGCGTCATCTTCATCATCATACCCAGTGTATCTCGCTCATATAAAACTATAATCAGTGTTTGGAAAAGGGAAGAAAGACGGCAGCTCATACCCATAGAGGAGAGTGCGGTCTAAAAGTTCCTCGACAGCTCATGCACAAGCGTGCAAAATATGAATTTTCATCTTTTCTCGTCTCAATGTTTTTATGATTATACTAGTTTTCTATGCAAGTATTTTATTTATTTATGTTTTTGACTATTGAGGTTTTTTCTGAGGATTTATCTGCGGATAGAGACTCTTTGGCCGGATTCTCCTTTATGGGTATGAGTTATCGCCTTTCTTCCCTTTTCGAACCCTGATCATAATCCTATAAACGAAATGCACCAAGTATGATGATAAATTTACTTTTTATTTCTATCGAAAACTAAAGATGTTTCAAGGGCCAGGGAAGTAACGGACCGACAAAAGTGAAACCCAACAAGACTCCTACTGATCTATTTGAGAACTACAAACTAATAGACCTAATTCGAGTTCAATTATGGATCCTTTTTCACGGAAAAGGCCCAAATTTGGCCAACCTTCATGAAATGGAAGGACTATAAAAGAGTCACTAAACAAGTCATAAAATAAGCTTTTATTAAAATATAATACAAATTCTTGTGAGAGGCGGTCTCTTTGAGAGACCATTTCTAATTGAGTTGACCCGTTAGGGAAAATGTAAAATAAATGTAAGCAATAAGCTTTAATGGATTGGGCCTGAGAGACGTCTCTCAGAAAGACGGTCTCTCAGGAGACTAGGTATTAATATAAAATTCAAACAATAAATGTTGAAATAAAAATAAGTCTTTCACTCAAATCTGAAGTAAGACATTGTTTGTTGTTAGTTGTTACTAATAACGGACGATTACTAAACTGATTCAAAGTTACGTCAACAATCACTCGCTGTTAGTAACAGGCTAACAGCGGGTCATTTGAGCTGACTTTTGACTCAGGTTCGGGTGAAAGACGAATATTATCTTGTTTGGATGCTTACTTTTGTAATTTTTATTATAAAAACTTATTATTTTGATTTTTTTTTCAAATGTAGTATTTATTGTATGAAAGAATTTTCTAAGACCATTATCAATTATTTTTATTTTTATTCGATGCTAGACTAGAAAATCCCGACATAATCAATTATTTTTTTGTAAACTGTGAGAATCGGACCTCTATTAGTGGCCACAAGTGACAAAGATGAAATGTTAGGAGGATGTTTGATAAAATAGCTAATTGGACAATTTAAGCCTAAATTGGCACAATTTGAGGATTGTGTGATCAATTAATACTAGCGTTTGGTGAATTAGTTCGTAAAAACAATTATTGTTTAACTTGTTTTAAAATCTTATTATTTGATATTCAACTAGATCTCTCCTAGTTTTTGCTAATTTTATAGATAAATCAACGTAAATTCTAAAGTTTTAAAAGAAATCAAACCAAACTAAATCGAATTATCGATCAGAATTCGGAATAGAGGTTAGAGCCACTCTGAACCTCTAATCGATATATGCCGTTAAGGTCAGGATACCAGAAGAATGGGTTATGAGTAGCTCTAGAGTTAAGTCTTTGATGAAAACTTGATATGATCGAAATGGGAGCCATATTTATTAGTTGACGTTTCCCATACACTATTTGTTGCAAAATCTTGAAATTCAGTGTTGTAAATTGGGATAATATATAGTGTAATGAACTTGTCAGTTTTCACTCGATAACTGCTTTGAGATGTTAATGTAACCTTTTATTCTTACACAAAAACTTCGACGAGACCGTCTCAAGTTAAGACGAAGTGAGGGCTGACTTATTTCACGTGCGTGTAACAACATTTTAATTTTCTGGACATCTATCACTTTTGACCTTAAGGGTATCAGTCTTGAAAATTGATACCTTTAAGGTCAAAATTAAATCTTTTAAGATCAAAATTGAAAAATGCCCAGAAAATGAAAAAATGTCTAGGTTGTTACACACGCGAATTAGGCCGGCCCAAATTGACTATCTCATTATGAGGCTGTCTTGTTCAAGACGAACTGTTATTCTTGTGCATTTCCTCTAAATTAAGGTCTAATAAGTTGGAACACAAAGGATAATGAATTAGAGTTTGATTAACTTATATGTCATCAATTTAAGCTGATAGGTTCAATATGTGTTTTATATGTAATCATTTTAAGAAATCAATTCAACCAAAATGTATGTTATATGTTGTATCACAATTCTAAGACGAGAGTTATTTGAAATATAAGTATGGATGCAGCACAAGTCTCCCTCATACTTGACAATTGGCACTAATAATTTCACTTATAAGAGGAGTGCGCGAAATTCCAACTCGTGAACCGGACTTTTGACACTTTGTCAAGAAACTAATAAGGTTTTAATCGAGTTTTCTCCCTGACGTAATAACAAAAGCCCAGGTCATGGGTTTGTCATTATTGTGGTATTGATATGGTCTATTATTTCGGACTTCGGTGGGTAAAAAATTTTAATTTTTTTTTGAAAAATTAACGTAAATAATACAATCTTTAGTTAATTTCTCTATAATAATATCAACTATTCATAAATAACACCAATTTAATGGGGTATTTTTCTACAATAATACCAACTTTAGTAAATTAACTAATTTACTAGAGTATTTTTTAAGAATGTGGTAATAAATGAAGAGAGAGAATGAATTATGTGAATGAAATTAAAAGAGAGTAAAAATGTATGGATGAGATTAAAAGAAAGTGGTGGGTCATCATCCAAAAATAAAAATAATACAAATTAAGTGGGACAGATCAAAATAAAAGATGCTGCAAATTAAATGGGAATTAAATGGGACGGAGTGAGTATGTTTTAGCATGATATATTCTGGGACAGTATGCAACTGATTTCTGGCCTTCTATAACAGTTAACATAGTACAACAAATGACATAAGCAATGACGATAAACAATGAAGTAACAATAAGTTAGTTTATAACCACATTAAACTAATCTTGTACAATCACATTAGATCAATTTATTTTCCACACATAAAAATTATAAATTACAATCATAATATTCAAAACCAAAAAAAAAAATAAAAAATGTAACTATACCAAGCACACTAGAACACTACCATTTTCATTGTGTTAATGTTGTATAGTTAAAAGGGCAATATGCGTTGCTATCTCATATCTGTGCTCCAAATTCCCTTAGACGACGAATTCGTTATTCGTACCACTCGTTTCTTCGGTTGATGCTTCTTTCGTGCGTCTATTTCTTGAACGCTACTTGTGTTTTCCGTCTTCAGTAAGTCTACCTTCACTATATGATGATCCGATGTTCCCTTAGATGAAAGTACCGCGTATGATCCAGGCACAAACTTGTAGTTTAACCACGGAGATCCAAGAATGTAATCCAATCGTGTTCCATATTTGCACGTTCCTTGCACACCTATTTGCGTACAACGTTTTATGAAATGTACAACAAAATACGAATGAATGGTTAAAAATACGAAAACAAGTTTAGTCGTACTTTGGCCTTTGGCGATCATGACTACCGATTCACATTCCCCGGCAAAGTCCTTAGCATCGACGTATTGCTTGTCCTTTAAGTATCTCATCACTTCCGCTTTTGGAGTAGGTTTTCCGATGTCTTCATAGTACTAATATACGAGCACATAAGTTAGATTTTGTTATCGTGTCGTTCCTAGATGTATTGCAACTTGCGAGCGAGTAAGAGTAAAGACTAGGAAGTATATACCTTTACAATGTCTGTCCATCTTTCCTGTGAATAATCACATTCATCGAGAGAATTGAGACCTCCGGCTAAAATATGAGGTTCGTTGTTAGACTCGATGATGGCGTTAATCTGTTTCATTCGCCAATTTTCGTCTAGATGATCAAGATGGGTGCAATAAAACTTCACTTCTCCTACTTGAGGTACATCAATTGTTGTCTTTAGAACATTTCTGCGCTCAAAACAAACAAAACACGAATCAACCCATGTCGGTGAGATTCTTACATTTTCACGAGAAAGGAAAATATAGCAATCTGACTATTATACAGAATGAATATCATAGTTCATAGTTCATAGTTCATATTATGTGACAGATTGATAATAGAAGAGAATCATGTCTATGAGAAAGGATTAATTTTCTCTTCTCCTAATGCACTAGACTGTAAGGGATTTTGTCAAAAAACCAACTCAATTAAAAGTTTAAGCTGATTGAAGTCTCAGAATATTTATATACTCAGCTTAAGCTTTTGGTTGAGTTGGTTCCTTGACATGGTATCAGAGCCAACGTGACAAAAGGTCACAAGTTTGAATCTCAACCGCTCCTTATTTAAAGTGCAATATTTAGCACCAGGTATGAGAAGAGTCTATGTTGCATCCACTTCTAGTCCAAAGGGTTTCGTGTGAAGGGGTGTGTTAGAGTATATAACGTATTCTAAAGGTTCAATCATAAGCTTGAAGTTTTGGTTGAATTGATTCCTTAACAGGATTCCCCATTCATATCCCCATAATAAAATATAAAGTAAATGTGCAACAAACAAACAAAGATAAGATGCTGTTTGTCCTGCAATAATATCAGTAGGAGTGGTGATATAACAAAGATAAGAAGACATAAGCACAAAGGTCCCATTGTCAGATTTAGTTGAAGCAGGTAAACTGCAGCCAAAAAAAGATACATACTTTATTAACCAATAATTTCTAATCAATAACCGTTATTTGTAAATCACCACTTAAAGACAAAAAACATAATAAAATAAACAATAAAAAAAAGGTAAATTTAAATCATAAAACTCTCACCCTATCAAATCGTACCACATAAGGGTGATTATTAACTTCACAAATCACCGTTATTTACTAAAATCTCATCCTTTATTAACCATCCTTTTCAAACAAGATAGGCTTACTCTTTACTGCTTACTTAGAAGTATATTTCTAAAGATCTTTAAATAATCCCATGACAGCTATGCTGCTACAGCAAAGATACACCCCATCTTGCATTTTGTTTCTTTTTTATTCTTCTTTTGAGTATTCTATTTCATTTAATTAGGCCTAGGGAAGCTGAAATTTCAGGGTTGGTCAAGTTTGAACAAACCTTGAATTAGTAAGACTGCCTTACCAAATGTCATTAAGTGACTCACACCTAGGGTGATACTTGAGAACGGGACGCACGTAATCTTATCCTTATTAGTGATAAAACTAACAAAGAGGTTATTTCCAATTACCCATTTGTAGCAAACATTACGTGAAACTCCAGATAAATAAATAGTACACATGATTTAATGAATTATTTTTAGATAGCATTTTGAATTAGAGAGAGCAATTTATGTTCTAATAATGAAATTGAGCTTGACTTTGAATCAATTTATTGCTTAAATATGAAGGAATTTATGTATTACTTCAAGAACAATTATTTGAATCTTGAAGAACTCATATTGATTAATGCTCACACTAAACAAAACTATAAGATACACATATTGCACTAAAATATACTCCCAAACCATTATGTGTTGGATATTTACCTATTGATTATGTATTAAAGTTAGAATTATCTAATGGGTTCCAAGTTTTAAGTTAGCAAAATCAACTATACTCCTATTTAAAAAATCCTTTTATCTCATGTAGGTAATCTACCTAGTGGGTAGTTGCATCAATCTCCTACTTGCCTAAGTCAACTCGGTCTATGCGCATTTTGAGAGATCTAGATTCAGGCTTGTTTAGATCATAACTTGGTTCATTTGATTAAAAATTTTATTAATGTTGAATTGTGAAACATATAACACAGAAAGACTGAAAAATGGTCGTCTATTTGGTTCAACATACGTGTGAGTCTTCGATGCTTATCATGGTTTCGCCACACTTCATTTGTCCCTCAAATTTTGCAACACTTGACCACTAAATTCGCCAAGACGGATGAAGTATTTACAAGGTGTCCTATAAAATGTCGTAAGAGGGATTCAGGGAAAGAAATAGAAATTTAGAAAAAGAAAGTCCTATAAGGGGTGTTTGGCAAGAGGGATTCAGGGAAAGAAATAGAAATTTATTAAAAGATAGTCAAGTAATAGGATAAGGGCTCAAATTTAATCAAATTCCCAAAGAAAATGTCGTAAGAGGGCAAATATTTAAGGACGAAATATTAGTATCAGTCCGAACTAAAAGTCTAACATTTTACATTTCCGTTTGCCAAACACCCTTATAAATTATAAGGGCACTAGCTAGATAATCATACTTGGAAGATTTAGAAACGCTTCTATAATAAGACAACGCATAATGGCTGGTAGATATGATTGATGATTAGTTTCAGGGAATAAAACAGAAGATAAATGTAGGTGCATCAGGAATCTTGTTCGGAAAAAGTAGTAGATTATTTTTGGTTAAGTTCAAAGGTTCCAAAAAGTATTATTAGAAGCAAGAAGGAAGATACTCCCTCATGTGCCTTTTAATATCATCTACACAATTTACACCGTTGGCGGCGTCTTATCCACGTCTTAGATTACTAGATATGTCCCTCCCGACCACCGCTTGTTACTGTTCTTTGCCTTTACTTATCGTGTGTTTAGTTATTTGTGCGTATATTCTATTTGTGTATTTTTAGTTAGTTGATTACTATACATGGCTAACGTGGGTGTAAGTTGCAGGCTTTCGAATATCTCTTTGAAGACCCTTTAAAGCCGGGGGACTCTCTGACTGCACTCTCCTATATGGGTATGAGCTATCGTCTATCTTTCCTCCCAAGACCCTGATCATAGTTTGTCTATGAGCGGGATAGACTGGGGATGATGATGACGACGACAATTTACACCGTTACACTACAAAAACACGCACTCACATAGCGAATACTAAATAGCTTTAGCGATTGCTTTTGTCACTACATGTGTTCAAAACAAACTCAATGATCCGATATTTACCCGAATTTGAAACCGAACCCGACTTCAAAATGAATCTCAAATAATCTAAAAATCAATATAACATAAGACCCGCATTTGAACCGACCTGAAACACCTAACTCGAAATTGATCCGAAAGGGCAAAGTAGTATATAAAAGAAGTAGAAAAAGAGACAAAATAATGCCGCGTAACTCAACAAACCTACAGTTGTTTGAGTGTTAATATAATTACTACTCTTTATGCAAATACAGTGCAGATTCTAGATGACCAACCTGGTTTGTGGACCTTGCTTAATTAATTCATTATCTTTACAAGCTTTGTTAATACAAAAAACACAATTTCTATTAATCAATGACTCCTTAAAGATCTTGTCAACAGCCCACCAAAATTTAAACCTAAATGGTAATGATGACCCACTAATTAAAAACTAGGACATTTCATCCTGCCCTTCTTTGTTTCTTTACCTAATGTTATTGGGGTGATATTGGCCTATGCTTTCACAATTAAGACTTATTAGGATGGAATCACCGTTAGGAGCCTACTTCATCAAATTAAGTGGGCATGATTAAAATAAAGTCAAAAAAATAGGGAGGACAGTTTTAAGATAGAAATATTGTAAAGTATAAAAGACGATAAAAATAAATATGTTGGCAAACTCTGAAGCCAGAAGAGTGTATTTCATTATGTTAGATACAAGTAATTTACAATCCCATGTTGTTAATTGATGCTCATCTAATTAAACTTCTCTATTATTAACAAATATCATGTTTAAATTTACAAAGTTATGGTATTTTTCATCTTCTATAATTTACACCTAAATGGTAATGGTGACCCACTAACATTTCACATTTCCTTTTTGTTTCTTTACCTAATGTTAGTGGGATGATATTGGCCTATGCTTTCATTATTAGGAATTTAGGACATAAGACATAGGAGGGAATGAGTGTTGAAGCCTATGCTATCTAGGACTTTATATCATTGAATTTGCCATATTCAAAAATCAAAATATTACTTTAATGTATATATTGTAGCAGATTTAAAAGTTATTATTCTACAGATATAAGCATAAAATATTACCTAGATAGGTCTAAGTGCCTCAAATCTATCCTTGTAAAAACTAAAAAATTAATTTCCTTTATATCATCTAGAAATTGTGAGGGCATACACACTTAAGAGTTTTGGCTTCATTTCCTTAGAAGTTAGAAGCAAGTTGCATTTGATGATGTTAGCCTCCATGAAAAAAGCATTAGTGATTAGGTAGCTTTTCCTAAAAGTAGATGCTACTTTTGAGCTCCTTCTCCTTAGAATTTTGTGCCACTTTTCTTAGACACCAAATAGTCTACCCATGAACCATCAATTGCAAATCATTTTGTTTTTGTCTTTTTTTTAATAGTTAAGTCAATTTAATTTAATAATCAATGTATTAATTTTACTAATAAGAATAAAATTGCATACATAAATCTCCTTTAAATCTTACTTTAAGTGGGAGCTAGGGATATACGAAGAAAAAGCTAGAGTATACAAATATTCAGAAAAGCAAAATTACGAAAATATACGGCACTTTTTTGACCGTTTAGTAAACAAATACTATTTATTTATTTATTTATTTTAAAACTATTGAATGTTCCCGTCAATTTGTCCCACTCCGACCTTTTATTATACTAAATTTGCATCATTACTATTTTGAGATTTAACCTCACTGCTTATTTTCCGATTAACTCTCCAATAGGACAAGAAACTAACACATCCAATTCAATTCAACTTCGTGCCATCCAAATCAAGGGGACAGAAAGAGTATAATTCTACATTTTTTTTTACTTGGATTTTAATATGAAAGCTTTTAAATGAATATTTGACAAAAAAGTATTGAATTTTGAACATTCTAAGAAACTTAATGCAGAAGTTTGAGTCAAGTTATTTTATTATATCCTATCAAAAGATGACAAAGATTAGGTACCTTTTTTAACTAAAAATTGTGATAGAAGCCTTTTAGCTTGTTTCTGTGTCCTTTGGATTTATGTTATGCTCTATTGCTCTTACAAGCTCCAACTCATTCCAATGTACTTCTATACTCTTAAATAAAACTACTTTATATGCAAATTCTTCTAGTTATAAAGAGAATACATTAAACTAAATTATACAATTAGCTACAAATTTTCCATAAAACAGGATAAAAAAAACAACACAAATATGCAAGTACATGAAGACAAAAATATGACTTGAAAAAATACAGAATAATCGATAAATTTTAAATATTCATAATAAAATAAGTCGTATTTTTTTACTTCCACTCAACCCAAGTATATTTTTAGGCTGATAAATTGTTAGGCTCATAAATGTACTAATATAACCATAAATAATTTTAATTATAAACTCAATTTAAATGAAAATGATTCAATCAAGATTCCATATAATTATTATTATTTTTCCAATAACAGGGTTTAGTTTTGTAATAGTTATATGATCGATTCTCATATCCTCTCCTATTCTCGGCCAACCATTAAAAAAAAAAAAAAGAAATTGACAATAATAAATTAATTTTTGCTATTATTATTTATTTTTAAACAAACCTAGTATATGTTCTAACAATAAATTTACCTATTATTTATAATATAATATAATTTAGACCGTTTCACTATGAGACGCATATGTAATTAATCCATTAACTTTTTCTTGATTTTCCTACAATAGAGTAAACCTAGTAACCCGATTTGTTATAGCAAATTATTCAAAAAAAAGTGAAAAAATATTTTTAAAAACCCGACTTGTTATAGCAAATTACTTTTAAAAAATAATAAATTAAAATAAAAAGTCAAAAAAAAGTGAAAAAATATTTTAAAAAATTATGATTTTTTTAATTATTTATAATTTTTATGTGAATTTTTTAATTTTTTCTCTAATTTTAATTTTCAATTTATTTATTTTGGGTGAATTACCAAACTATAACAGGTTATCGGTTTACTAAGACCCTAAAGTTGGGATTCATCATAATTAATCGATAGGTGAAATGAAATTATTATAGATAATTTTTCCGAATTTATTTTTAGCGGATGGATAGAAATCAATTTATTTTTCACAATTTAAAAAACTAAAAAAGAGTGGGAATAAAAATAGTAAAAAAAAAAAAAAAACAAAAACAAACCTGAAATCAGAATCATCAAAAATCTTCTGAACTTTAGAGTTGATAATAGGCCATTTAGAAAGAACAGCATTACCATATTCCGGTGCCCAACTCTCAGCAAACACATAATGCATCCCTAAAGCATCTGCTAAATCAGATAATGGTTTCATTCCCCTTTCTTCCTCTGCTTTTACATCTTGAAGTGCTAATATATCTGCATCCAATTCTCTCAATACATCAACCACTGATCTTCTATTACTATTATCATCATCAATCCTTTTCCCTTCTTCGAAAAACCCAATTCTTCTACTTCTCCCTAAAGAAATCTCATTATCCGGCAAATTTATCGATACCCTTAATTTCGATTTCGCAAATTTCTGCTGTTTCGTCAATGAATCGGAATTATTTTTAGGGTTTAGGTTAGTTGGGTGTAATGGCGATTGCTTTAGAATACTTTTGGGTCGATCATTGAATGATTTTGACTTGAAATTATGATTGGAATCGGGAATAACAGCAGGTGCCATGGAAAACAGGGCAGCATTGAATGTAGCGATACGGATAGGTTGTTGTTGTTGTTGGGTGTTATTATTGGGGAAAACGGCGGCGTTTTTGGGGTTTTGAGGCTTAGATTGAAGATGATGATCAAAATGATGGGACTTAGAAATGGGTTTTCCGAATTTTTTGATGACAATTTTGGGTTTAGAATTACGGTGGGGATTCCAACGGAGACGATTGTAGAGAAGACGAAGGTTTTTGTTGAGGAGTTTAAGCATGTTTGAGATTGAGAATGAAGAAGAGAAAGTGTATGAATAAATGAGAGAGGGAAAGGAGGGTGGAGTGGTATTTGTTGTGGGAACATATGAATTATGAAATAAGAATTAGTGTTAAATAAATGGGTTTATAGTTCAACAACTACTTAAATGAATAAAGAGAAGTTTTTGGATGTCTTTGTTTTGCCTCTCTTTTTATTACTTCTTCCGTTCCTTGTTAATGTTCCTACAGAAATGTTCACGGGAATTATATTAAAGTAAATAAATGTTTATATGAATTAAAAAGGTTGAATTTTTTATATTATAGATGTATTGTTTTATTGAATAATAAAGTTTGTAGAGAAAAAATTGAGATTATAATTATTTAAAAATAATAAAATAAAGTTAATAAAAAAAATAAATAATAAAATTATGTCAGTGAAAAAATATAAAGACAATAATTACCAAAAAAATATTTAAATATCTTTAAAAAAATATTTAAATAAAATTAATGGAAAACATGTGAGAATTATAAGCAATTTAAAAATCACAAATTCTTGCGAGAGACGGTCTCTTTGAGATATCATCTCTAATTGGGTTGGCCCATTAGGGAAAATATAGAGTAAATATAGACAATAAACTTTAATAGATTGGGCCTGAAAGACGTCTTTCAAAAAGACGGTCTCGTAGGAGACTGCCTGTTTAAAAATATTACTAATATGAAGTTTGGAAATAACATTTCAAAAAAAAGTTTGGAAATCAAATATTTGGACACTATAAGTTAATAAAATTTTAAAAGGAGAATGAACAAGGTAAATTTGTCCAAAATTTTTTATTTAAATAAAACATTATTTTGGGAAATAACAAATAGACGACTCAAAATGATAAATAAAAATATCATTTAGGAAAGGAGGAACGATATATTTGACCATTTTACGGTGAAATAGATTTACATGCGAACTCTAATTTTAAACCTGGTCTAAAAAAAGATTTAAGGGCAAGTATGGGTTTGGAACAAGTTTACATTAGGTTTCCTTTCGGATTAGAGTTTGAAGTCTTTAAACCTAAACTCAAAGTCAAACCCAAACCTTTTTTTATTAAATCCTAAAGTTGAGATGGAATCTGAATCGAATCCAATAAGATATACTCCTAGAAGCATGACTATCCTATCCGGCTGGCAAAAGTTGACCTGACTTGCTAATTTGAACTGAACATAATCCGAAATAAGTGGGTTTGAGTTGAGACTTTGAGCCAATTAATTAAATGGGTCGACCCGATCTGATCTGGTTATTAAATGTGTTAGGTTCATGTCAAAATTTTAGACCTAAAAAAAACCTAAATGACCCATTTAATTAATTGTGTTAATTTCGAGTTAAATGAATAAGTATAAGTTAAACTTAGTTCATTTAATATATATTCTTATTTTTCATAGTAAATACAAAATAAAAAACAAAAAAACATAAAGTTAAAATTAAAGCCTAAAAAATTAAATTTAATCAACGTTAAAAACCTTAAACTCGAAAACAAAAAAATTAGAAACGCGTTAAGTGGGTCGAAATCAGGTCAACCTAATCAGTTGCAGGTCGGGTCAAGGTTGTGATTTTTGACTCAATTAGCTAAATGAGTTTGGTTTGGGTCAAGAATTTTCTGACCTATTTATATATAACCCGAATCCAAACTCGACCCAACCTGATCAGTTTAACATGCGTACTTTTTAAGTACACAAGTAGCGGAGTACTTGTTAGTTGTTACAAACTGCCTGAATCCTGATGTACTTCAAGGATGACCACCAAACTGTTTAATGAATCTTATGGTTTTGTGAAAATGGAGTACCATTTATTAAATCTTAGGATAGTCTTCATTGATTATATTGGTTTGTAGAAATTGTGTTTATGTGGTGTTGAATGGCTCAAGTGGTTCCATGTTTCCCTCGCTGGCTAGCAAATACTTCACCTTTATTCATCTACTTTCTAATATACTCGTGTGTGAAACCGTCTCACGATGAGACGATCTTAAAAAAAGTTTAAGATGGCTAAAGTTTACATTCTCATAATATGTATTAGATGGCTTATTTAACCTATACGTAAAACACGTCTCTCGATGAAAACCAAAATTGTTTCTTTAGCTAGAGATTCAAAATCTAATGGGCTTATGGGCCTTTCCTACTTATTGTTTCAAATTAATTTGGGACATTAGAGTCTCAACTAGTCTCTTGAATAACATATCTTAAGTCCAATAAATTAAAAATTAATATTCAGCTTGTGTCCTGAGAGACCGTCTTTCTGAGAGACGTCTCTCAGGCCCAATCCATTAAAGCTTATTGCTTATATTTATTCTACATTTTTCCTAATGGGTCAACCCAATTAGAGATGGTCTCTCATAGAGACCGTCTCTCACAAGAATTTGTGATTAATATTTATTCATCGTATTTTTAATAACCACTTGCATTATCTTTAATGTTTACTTTTAATATCTTAAATGTCTACTTATATTATTTTTCATGCCTATTTTTAATATTTTAAAAACATATAATGGTTCAGATATTTGCAGGTTCCTCTCTTTGAAAACCCTTTTGAGTTGGGGGACTCTTTTGACCGCCCTCTCTTTATAGGTATGAGACGTCGTCTATCTTCCCTCCCCAGACCCAGACCATATATATTTAGTCTATGTGCGGGATACACTGGATATGATGATGATGATATAATGGGTTGGCCCAAAAAAAATGGTCTCTCAAGAATTTGTGTTAGACTCTTGAATAGTTAAGATAACGGCAGCGAGATGGGCTGTTGATACAAACCATTTAGTAAGAACGCAAATTCTTACTTGAGACCGTCTTTTGTAAAGACGGCTCTCAAAAGCCCAGTCCAATTCTAAATATATATTGTTACAACTCTAAATATAGATTTGGACTGGACTTTAAAGAGTCGTCTTTACAAAAGTCGGGTCTCTCAAGAAAGCACTTGTAGTAAGAATGTGATAGAAGGGGTCCAGCGGATGCATAACTTGTTGGAGCCAGAATTAGAATATTTGAAAATTTTAAGTTTTTTTTAAATATATATCATTTTATAAAATAAACTTCAGGTAATTGTTGCCAAGATAAATGACTTCGATCCATATGAGCTACAAGTCCCCAATCACCAACCACATTTAGGGGTGTTTGATATGAACTTTTTAATACCAAGTAACAGATTTAATTACCATTATTCCATATTTTTTGTTTGGTATGATATTACTATTAGGTTAACCCATTCTCTTTCTTGAGGATAACTGATATCCTTATTTTGTTACCACTCATTTATGTCAAGTAACAAATTCCCCTTTTATGATCAAGTAAGTGTTTTTCTTGCATTTTCATGCCATAAAAGAAAAACTCAAAAAAAAAATTACTATGACAAATTTAAATTTAAAAATAAAAGCAAAACTCAAAAAAAATAAATTACTATGACAAATTTAAATTTAAAAATAAGGCTGATGACTAATCAGTTACTTATTTTACAAAATGAGCTGGCATAATTACCCGTCTATGCTATAGACGGTCTATAGCAAGAATTTGTGTTAGATTTATGATCCCAGACCACATACCACATGACACATATATTGATAGAATGTACTTTTAAGTAGAGACCAGACCACATAATTACAGATATTAAATGAGTTTGCAACAAATACAAACCAAGTACCACATATAACGACTTAACAGATGCATTAACACAAGAGGACACGTAATCTTTTAAACTAAAATCTGATTAAATCGAAAAGGAATAATTGTCAAAAATAATCCATGTTATTGTCCACCCGCTCAAAATGAACCCACTTATTGATAATCTCAAAATAATCCCAGTTATAAAATGAGTCTTTTCAAAATACACCCAGGTCAATTTTTTACCAATTATTATATGCTTCACTAAAAAAGTAAAATTATACTTGGGTACATTTTGAGAATACACTTATAATAATTGGGATTATTTTTAGATAATCAATAATTGAGTTTATTTTGAGTAGGTATGGAATAAGATGGATTATTTTTGTGAATTTTTCCAATCGAAAATCAGAATGCCAAACAGAACCATAAAACAACCACTTACAAACCCGTTTTGTTAGTGGTACTAAATGATGGTAATGAGAATGATTTATAGTGTAAAATACTAAAATTTCATATCATTACCATGGTAATGAAACTTTAATCACAAAAAAGTATTTTTGTTTACATATTTCCATTACCATCTCATACCACATCTCCCAATGATAATGCATTGGAATGAATTTTATGAAGAAAATGAGTTGATTGGAGTTGGACAAGCATAACCATTAAGGTAGCAAAGAGATTTTTAACTAAAATTACACTAATTTTTCATTTTCATTACCATCGTTTATTACTATCTACCAAACGGGTCGTTAAGAGTAAATTAAAAAACAAGTCCTAGAGGGATTGGTGAAAAGAAGGTTGCCCTAAATGAAAATATGTGGTAGATATTCTCCATTGATTCTCCCCATCTAGAGAAATTATTGTGCCAAAAAAAAGACCCATGATCTTTGGAAAATCTTTTGATGCATGATATATGAGATGTTTAGCAAATAATTGATAACTAATTACATTGACTGATTTGACCAGTTGATTTTTAAACCCACTGTTACGAGCATCTTATTCAAAAACAGCTTATTCATAACATTAAGTTGTTCCAACCAGCTAATCTACCAAACAGCTAATCTACCAAATACTAGCATTTGATCATTTGATGGTTTAAACACCCAACCCTAACCTTTTATTTGCATCAAAATAAGCCAAAATTACATAATCATTACTTTGCCAAACACCACCCATGGGAGCTTGATTGAACTTATCATGACTTTGTAGCATATAGAAATAAGGATATTGTGGCAGAATATGGATCACATAACACATTGTGGTAGACTAAACTAAATGAAGATTTCCCATTAAAGATCCTATCAGTCTGGAAAACCATAATGAACAACCAGCCTTTCAAGTATAACCATTTTTGATGTAGCATCAAAATTCATAAGTGTTATCTTGGCCCAAGTTAGTTATATGCCATTAATGAGAAAAGATCAAATCGAACGAGTAATCCAAAATATGATAAATATCAGTAACCTAAAGAAATCTGATCATTTCCATACACAACCAAGTATCAACATTACTTATTTTCATTGATTTTTTACCCCAAGAATGCTGCTCGAGGAACATGTACCTTAAGCACCAACTGTTCAAATCAACCAAATTCAATCACTGATTTTCATTCTTACGACTCTCAGATTACTAAGCAACGTAAACGACCCAAGATAAGCAATTCAAGCACGCTCTTGAAAACATATCTCATGTTACTAGCTCGTTGCCTGATTTCAGAAACGTATGAAACCTAGTAGACAAACATGGCCGTCAAATTCAAGATGAGTGAAATGAAACATCAAGCAAAACCCACATCATAGCCTCCTCATCTTACCAAAACTCCTAAGCAGGCACCTACAGTGCTTTGGCTTAAGATAACCTATAACAAGTACAAACCCCTTCCTTTCTACTCTTTTGTACCGGAAGGGGGAAGCATCATTGAAGATCTTCTAAACTTTTACAAAAACATAGGCCCTTTGTGACGACAAGAAAACATCAGGTGGAAATCCTCATCCAAGCTAATTTAAGGAATCATTATAAGTCATACTCAGTCAAACGTAATTTGCTAGTTGGTTGGCCTTTTGGATTCGCGATTCGCTCAAAATGATTCAAAAATTGCCTAAAATCGACCCATAATTCGTTTTTATCGATTTGCGATTTGCAAGGCCGATTAGCGAATCATGTCACACTAGTCATACTTTGTGCACGATCAGGATTCAGGAAGAAATTTGGCGATGGAAGTAACATTGTGAGTGGTTATAATATACAGCGGGGATGAAAGGGCTTTTATTACAAGTTAAGTTGCAATTCAAGAAATTAACTAGAGATTTTTGAATCCAGCAACTTCCATGAAATTAACATAATCAATTTCCAACAGTGACAAGAACGGAATGTATATAATTGTCAGGTTTAGTAATAAGAAATTCGACTAACCATACATTCCATTTACTTATAAAACATACTGCTATAGAGTGATTGATACTCTGCATCAACATAAAAAACCTATATGAAATATATGTTAAGGCTGAATATCACGCGGCCGAAAAGCTAATGGCTTAGGCCCTAAGATATGTTATATACTCTGACATAACTTGATGGTTTGAGGCCTCAAGATATGTTTCCCTTACAATATATGTGACACTCAAGCTTCCTTTACACAAGTGAATTGAAAGATGGATATTAAAAACCATCTCACATTTACAGGGTACTAACTACTAAGTTTGAAAGTGATAATCAACTTAAAGTTTTTGTGATCATCATAGTACCCGGTATATCCTGCAGGATTAGGGAGTAGGTAGACAGCAAACCAAACCCTAATCAAAGGAGGCCGCGACCATACCCTAATCAAAGGAGGCCATGCCCGTACCCTGATACCCTCGTGGTTATATGATGATGATTGTTATCTGCTTATAAAAATGAAAACTTCATAGAACCTCTTAACCCTGATACCCTTGATTTACAAAGAAAAAAATGATTTTCCAAGAACAGCTAAAAACACCAACAAACTCAAGTCTAATTGCATTGCAAATCCATCAACCACAATCCAAGTTCCCAAACACACCGCCACAAATGGAATCTTAATTCTCATAGCTGAACAAGCAAACTTACATTCTAACTTAACAGACTTCAACAGAATCAAACAGACACATACAATAATTTCTCCAATATTCATCATGAATCAGAATATCATTAATTACTAATTATTCATTAATAAGCTAATATTGCCACAATCAACTAAAAGAGGGAAAATCACATTTTTGACATCCAAGTAACATAAAGACTAGAACAAAGATTATGACATCAGATTTTATTAATAAAATTGGAAGCAAATAAGGAAATTAAAACTTACATGCAGAATCCAGCTCTTTATAACCTATCACACACTCTCTTTGTGTTCCCCATTTTTTACAACAGATTAAAACGATCTACTAACTTCAACAAACAACTTCTTTTCTTGATTATAGTGTCAGATATCCAGACTCTCTAATTGAATGTTGCTCTTGAGAGGGACATATTCTCCGAGGTACCCACCAAGATGATCATGCAGAGCAGTCTTATCAATTCCCTGATGATGAAAACTCTTGCAAACATAATAAAACACACTTTGAACCAACAAACCCACCAAATTAACGATCACAAGAACTCCAACTAAGAATCCACCCACCAAAATTCGGACAAAAACGGATGTATTAGAATCCCCATGAACAACAACCGCAGCAAAAGTACCATTAATCAAACCACAGATAGACAAATACCCAAAAACCAAGATTCCAGCCATCAACACTTTACCTTTAAGAAGCTCATAACTCTTCTTCATAGCTTGAAAGCCATAAACAGGCTCAAGAACAGAAATCACACTGGCAAGATGCCAAAGAGCAGTGATATAAACATGCACAAAGAGGAAAAGACCAAAGGCAATTAGAAGAGAGAAGAAAAGAAGGAAAGTACTGTTGGTATCAACAGCAATAATGATAAGAACAAGGAGAATAATAAAAGCGAGATTATAAACAAGCATAAGAAGAGAAACCCACAAAAAGGTATTAAAAAGACGACGAAAAACAGAAGGAATAGCAGCAATGGTGGAAGAAAAACTAACGGGTTTAGAAGTGTAAAGAGAAGCGACGGTAAAAACAACAGCAGCAGTAGAAAGAAGAGAAAAAGTGAAAAGAAAAATGAGGTAGAAAAACTGGAAAAGAAGAAGACGAAACCATTGATGGGATTGAGAATTAAGAGGTGTAGATGGATCTTGAAGACGAGCAAGAAGAGGATGAGTGAATAAAGAGTGGGCTAAAATAGCGAATGAAAGAGGGAAGATCAATGAAAGGGTGATTAGATAGAATGTACGAGGTGAAAGTTTAGGGATTGAAATTGATTCTTTGAGTATGTCGGTTAGGGATAGGAATTGAAGTTCTTCTGGTTGAAGATCCATTTCTAGATTAGGGGTTGGATTTGGATTTGGATTTGAATTGAATTTCTGGGTTTGTTGGAATGAATTGTTGTTGAAGGAAGGAAGAACAGAAGGAAGGGATTCTGAGATCTGAGACTGGAATGAAGGAAAGGAAGAAGAAGGTAACAGGTGGATGTACGGACTGACGCTACTCTTTAGTCTTTATTAATCTTCGTTTAATTACTATTACTATGATGATTAATTAATTAATTGAATATTATCCACCTAATACCAATTACCATTAATTTTAATAAAATATAATAATATTATTTGCATTTTATGTTGAAAGATTTTTTTGGTATTGTTAAGTGTGGCTTACAACTCAATCATTAAATTCTAAGTTTGCTTGTGTGTTTATATATGTGGAAAATTTGAATCAATTAACTAAATTAAAAGTTTAAATTTATGGTTTATGTTTCATGATATGTTATATACTCTGACATTCCCCCTTATTCGAGAGTTATTTAGGACTAAAAGTGTGATGCAACACAAATCTTTCTCATATATGACGCTGAATAGTCCATTTAAATGAACCGCTGGCTCTGATACCATGTAAAATATCCGGTGAAATGACTTTGCAAACTTTAACATAATTTGTCATATTTGAGCAATGCTAGCTAGAGTATGTGTGCTTGCGTACGAACAAGTGAACTATGAGACGTGGTATGATTGCATACATACATAAACAAAATATCACATGAATTGATATGCACGTAGACAAATATATATGATGTTTGGACAATGATTATTTATGGGATTAGTGATGCGTAATCTCGTGATCTGGATATACCATGCCATATGTTTGGACAATGATCGTTATCCATTGCAATCATATGACCTTTGAATGGAGGATTGTAAAGAGTATGGTCTATAATTAATCTCAATCGGTGTCATTAAGATTTATGCTAGCATTAAAGTTTAATCAAATTCAATTTGTGACCAACTCAATTTAAACCCAACTCAAGATCTTCACTAATTGACTCCACAATTAACTCGATGACATTGTCGATGACTCTTGACACACCGACTGTCAATGACTCTTCTTTACCTTTTGAGCTTTAGATACGCACAAGAAAGAGAAAGTTGTTAGGTGATATTGTTGTTTGTTTTTTTTTTTTGAAGTTAACCTGTCGAATAAACTAGCTCAAATCGAGCTCAGCCAAAGTACAGAGACAATCGGGAAAAGGGGGCATACATATTTTCTCGTGGGAGAATTCTGATTCCCAACGAGCAACCATGTGAGCTAAAGTATTACCCCCCCTTCTAACAAAGCTAGTCTTAAAGCCATCTAGCAAATCAAGAGCAACAAAAATATTTTCATACACAAGATGTATAGGGGCACAACCCTTCACTCTATTAGAAAGATTAGTAATGATATTGAGGGCATCACCTTCTAAGTGGACCATAGAAATACTCATCCTCCTAGCAACCTCCAAAGCATATAAAGCAGCCATAGCTTCCATCACTTCTACACTCCAATTTGCTTGAATTTTGCGTGAACCTGTGAGAACAACGCAGCCTTGATCGTCGCGGAACACAACCCCCAGCCCCCTGCTTCCATTAGCACCAACATGAGCATCAAAGTTTGCTTTTATCCACCCACTAGCTGGGGGGTGCCAAGATTGGAAGGAAGTAACTTTTGGGATGGACACAGTGAAAGCTCTTTGAGCATATGATTTATACTCCATAACCATGTTGTTGAACGAGCATGAGAGCTGAAAAAGATCACTGCTTTTGTTCTCCATGACAAACTTGTTTCGACACATCCAACAGGCCCAAAGAGAAGCGCAAATGAGGGTCATTTCATCAATGGAGGTATGGGCGTGGAGCCAGAGGAAGAGAGTGCTAAAAGATGATCTTGGGGCAGCAGCTATCAGAGAGTGGTGAGGAGAAGCAAGCCACATATCCCGTGAAGTTTCGCAATCCAGTAACGCATGGCAAACGGATTCGGTAGATTCATTGCACCTTGAGCATATATCAGTGGAACACATGTGTCTCCTGTATCTGACCTCATTAACCGGAAGCGAGTCTTTGCAAGCCTGATACACGCGCTTTTTACGCGTGTTTTGCACCTATTTTTAATGAATTCGTATTCTTTGTTGTGCATATCTTACTTAACTTAGGCCTTCAATTGTCAAATTGTATGCTTTACGCTTGTGGTGTAGTGGTTTTATATATTTTAGGTGTTTTTAGCCAATTTCGAGGAGGTTTCAAGGTGATCGGACGCATATCGGACTTCGGGATTCAAAACCCGAACCTTCGGATTAAAAGAAATAATTTTTTGGTGAAAATGTGAGAAGGAGTCGTGCAAGGTCGACTGGGGTCGACTCCGTGGCCGTGCATAATTTCAAAGACCAACACTTACAAAGATTTTCTAAGTCTAAAAGATCACCAGCACAGAACCAGTCGACCGGTCGACTGGTTCACACCTGACAGCTACAGTGTAGATTTTTGTCCATCTACTTTTTGCCTCTAGCTTCCACCGCTCCTTTTCTTGCGTGCTTCAGCCTTCCCCTCCTGTGCATCTGCACCCCATGATGAAGGAGGTTGCTTGCTTGACCACCTTGGCAATGATGATGAATGCAAGTGGAGGAGCCTCTTGTTTTGGCTATATAATGCCCCAAGCTCTCAAGGAAAGGGGACACACCATCAGCCCACAAGCTGAACCTACTCCATTCTCTCTTCTCTCTAAGTTTGTTAAGTTCATTTGTATGCTTAAACACTAATCCATTCCAGAAACTTGTAGTAGTACTTTCATTTAAACACTTTCATTTGGTATTTTTCTCTTAAGAATCAAGTTTTGAAGTTGTATTATTGTAGCAAGACACTAGTAGTTGTAACAATCTTTCTTTGGTAATTTATCAAGCAATTTCCAGAATTTGTGGGTTTAATTTAGCATTCGGTTTGAAGTAATTCCTTGGGATTGAATCTCGAAAGCTCTTATTCATTTGTGTGATTGTCATCCCCCTCCTTAGTTGAGGGTAGTAAGTCTTTTTAACTTAATTTTCTTCTTTGTTGTGATTGCTCTAGGAATATGATCATGACATTTTATGTGTTTATGTTAAGTACCAACATGAGTGAGTAGTTATCTTTCTAGAGTTTGGGGATGTAGTTAGTTAATTATTTTGCTTATAGGGTAATGGGTTGATCATGAATATGTACATAAAAGAATATGTGAGTTCCATGGTAAGGAATCGGAAGTCCATTTCGATCTCCATCCATGGACAATTTATGTTGCTTGAATGTTTGAATGCTTGGGAAATATGAATTCATGCTAGTAATGAGTAGCCCGGAAGCTAACTTTATTAGGATTCCTTTGAGGCCTAGCCCGTCCTTAGGATGATGAACCATGTCTATCTTGTATGATTCTTTCTTGTTTTAACATAAATTGGAGGTCAAGAGCATGTATTAGAAAGTTGTTAGTATGGTCGAGTTATACGCCCAGAAGCCGAATCTCCTAAACCATATTAGTAACTATATAGTTCCTATACCTAGAAGTTGTGGAGCTAAATTAGAAAGACTTTTCTTATCATACAATGGTTAAAAACATATTTTCAACTCATCCCTTTAGCAATCTAAGAAGCTAAAATCCCCAAACTCTAGTCTTTTTATATATTGTTTAAAACTTGATATTTGAAACTTGTTGTCACTTTAAGACTCAAAAACCATAAACCTTTTTGTCATTAGACTCTTTTTGTCACGAAAACATTTCCCTGTGGACCGACCCCTTACTTACCACTAATGCTAGTCATTAGGGTTATTTAAGGAGAACAAAATTAATTGTGTAGACCGGACCTAGTTAAACGATCAAAGACCTACGGTTCCGCGCTCCACCAAAGCCCGCCAAACAAAGTGGAGCATTTTGGGAGGGCCCCGCACGCTCCAAATTTTTGACCATATATCAGAAGTGTTAGTAGCTGTTGTACAAGGAACACCAAGCATACCCAACTAATAACCGGATTTCACAGAATATTTTCCACACCTTTTGTAGCCCCAAAAAAGAGTATCCACTGTAGGAGTCTTGCTAAGAGGGATGGAAAGTATAGACACCACTGTGTTCGGTTCAAAAAAAACATGGAGCCTCTCAATCTGCCACATCATGGAGCTATGATCAATGAAGTCACTTAGAAGGCAATCTGGCGCATCAACATCTCTTAACCATGGAGCAGTAAAACGACCTTCGCAAAAGAGCCATGGGTCCTGTCGAACCCATATAGAGCATCCATTCCCCACTCTCCAACCCAAACCTTCAATTAAGAGGGATTTTGCACCCCACAAACTTCGCCAAGAAAAGCTGGGGTTGAAGCCCCTTCTAGCATCCAAAACTGAGGAGTGCTTAAAATATCGAGCTTTAAGGACCACACTCAAGGAGGAATTAGGTTTTTCAACTAGTCGCCATATCTGCTTCGCAAGTAAAGCTTGATTGAAACATTTAAGATTGCGAAAACCCACACCCCCTTGCTTTTTTGGAGTACACAAGTTTGCCCAACTATGCCAGTGTGTTTTCCTAGAATCCGTGGATGAACCCCACCAAAAACGAGCCATCATAGAGTGAATGTCATCCAAGATACCATCCGAGATTCGGAAGATGCTCATCATGTAAGTGGGTATGGCTTGAATCACAGCTTTAATGAGCACCTCTTTACCAGCTCTTGATAGTAGTCGCTCTTTCCACCCCAGGATCTTTTTCCAGACTCGATCCTTTAAGCATGAGAATATGGTCTTCTTAGATCTCCCTATAATTGTGGGGAGTCCCAAGTATTTTGAGTGTCTTTCCACCTCTCGAACCCCTAGCTTCTCCATAATCACCTGCCTCGTACAATGCGGTACACCTTTGCTGAAAGAGACCTCTGTTTTATCTAAATTGACATTCTGGCCCGATGCTCTCTCGTATGTGCTAATGATGTTAGCTACCTCCGAGCATTCTTGAACAATAGCTCTAGCAAAGAGAATACTATCATCTGCAAAAAATAGGTGAGATAAGAGAGGAGCTCCTTTGCAGACGCGGACCCCATGAATAAGATTTTGCTGCATTTTCAAAGAAATTAGAGTAGAGAAAGCCTCAGCACACAAAATGAAGAGGTAAGGGGAAATGGGATTCCCCTGCCTCAAGCCCTTAGATGGAATAACATTGCCACATATACTACCATTAATCTTGAAGGAGAAGGAGACACTCGTGATGCAGCTCATAATAAGTCGGACCCAATTATCGCTAAACCCCATTTTCAGCATGACTCTCTCCAAAAAACACCATTCAACCCTGTCATATGCTTTACTCATATCCAGCTTCAACGCGAACGCATTGTTACGACCATTAGGAGACCTTTTCATAGAGTGAAAAGTCTCAAAAGCGAGCAAGGCATTATCTGTAATTAAGCGCCCTGGAATGAAGGCACTTTGATTAGGGGAGACAATATGTTCCAGGAGCGGTTTAAGCCTATTAGCTACTGTTTTCGAGATGATTTTATAGATAACATTGCAGCAGCTTCTAGGTCTATAATGCTTTAGGGACTTAGGATCATTACACTTGGGAATAAGGGAGACACAAGTTTGGTTTATACCCTGCATATCAACAAGACCTCTCCACCAATTTTTAACCAGACATACAACATCAACACCAACAATGTCCCAGAATTTCTGATAAAATAAAGCATGAAAACCATTCGTACCTAGGGCTTTGGTGGGATGCATTTGGAATACCGCTGCGCGTATTTCCTCTGTTGTTGGCTCCTTATCTAGGGACTCATTCATATCATCTGTCACAGCCGGACCCAAATCATCAACAGCGTTATCAAGGCCAGTGGGAGAGCTCGTTGAGAACAAATTCTCATAATAAGCGGAAATGAGGCGCTCTATGTCCCGTTTACTGGTTTTCCAATTTCCAGAATCATCATTCAATCCTTTTATCAGGTTCCTCCGTCGTCTCGAGCTAGTCTTGTGGTGAAAGTATTTAGAGTTTTTATCCCCATCTTTCAGCTCATTTGTACGCGCTCTCATATGCCAGTATGACTCCTCGAGCTTATACAGATCATCCAGTTCCTCGGACAAGGCTTTGCAGTTATTAATCATAGAAGCATCTGGAGGGCATCTTTGAGCAGCTTGAAGTTTCCTTTCAGAAGTTTAATCCTGGATCGGAGGGCCCCAAAGGTGGATTCAGCCCACGAGGTCAGTTTATCAGCACAATTCCTAATACGGAATACCACATCCTCGCCTAAAGACTCCTGCCAGGCATCAGAAACAACTTTCCTGCATTCATCGTTAAAAAGCCAAAAGGATTCAAAGCGAAAGAGCTTAGCATCACACCTCTCCCCCTGAGGAGGAGTTGTTTGAAGAATAATGGGAGCATGATCGGATCTATATATCGGAAGGTGCCTTATGTCAAAAGATTAAAAGATATATTGCCACCCAGAACAAGCTATGAATCTATCCCATCTTTCTCTGATTATTGTGGAAGGTGAGTTACCACGACTCCAAGTGAAAGTACTCCCTCTAAACCCCAGGTCCATTAATCCGCAAGAATCAAGGCAACCTCTAAAAGCATCCATATCTCTAACAGGTCTAGGGTTGCCTCCCTCTTTTTCAGAGCTACAAAGGATCTCGTTAAAGTCACCAAAAACAATCATAGGACCATTGACATCATCTCTCAACTTCATAAGGAGCTCCCAGGTTTTATATTTGTTTTGTCTATCGGCCTACCCATAAATCCCACAAGCATACCAAATAGAGTCCACCTCCTGAGCTTCACGGACTTCCACCAGAATATGACGATGGGAATACGAAATTAAGTGAACAGAAGCATCCCTCCATCACAATCCTATACCCCTAGATTGACCCTCACTACTCACACAAAAACCTTCATCAAAACCACATTTGTTCCTAATACCCTCAAGTTTTCGTTTCTCCATCATGGACTCCATAATGAACACAAAAGTAGGTCTCTCTCTCCAACACCAACTTTGGAGAGCTTGAACTGTCAGGCGATTATTAAGACCCTGACAGTTCCAGCTGAAGATTTTCATTGTTGTTCGCGGAGCTGGTCATCGCCAGCATCCGCTACTGTGTCCGAAGTATCAAGGTTTACACCATATCCCATACAAGACCTCTTTAGGGCCCAATCAGAGTCAACCATCTCTACATCAGAATCCCAGGATTTCCTTTTACCAGTGTTCTCAAGTGTAGGAACCTGAGAAGGTCCCACGTTTTCCCTCTGTTCCACAGATCTAACCATTTTTTTATGTCCATGAGTGGGTCTCTTTTTTGTTGTGTTCTTTTAGAATTAGAAAAAGCACCAATTTGAAAAGGAGGACAAACATCAATATTAATGGTGGACCCAACAACCTCATCAATGGCATTTAAAATATTCTCACTATGAGGTTTTGTAATTAGATTACTAGAGACAGATTGTACCTTTAATTCCACCCTTGTGTCAACAATAGCAGGGGAAAGATTCCCCACATCAGCAGCAAAGCCATCCCCTGTATCAACATGTGTAGTAGGAGTATTATTATTATACTCCATAACTCCTTTCCCCTTTTGTCCTTCATGCCTACAAGTCAGCAACGTGTCCTTCCCAGCCATATTACGAGCGCTACCATCATCAATGAAGACAGCAACAGCCTTTAATTGAGCATCATCACTACATAGCCTTCCCATATCCTCTTTCCCTCCCTGAACTTCCACATTGCACCTCATTAACAAGTCCTTCCTGCAGCTTTCCTCTAAGGCATTCTGCTGTGGTCTAGGCACAAAAAGATTCTTCTTTGATTTCAGAGAGTTTATCTCCTCATTATGCTTGCTTAGACCTTTCCTTGGAGAAGCCTTAATATTCATCCCCCACCCATACCCTTGCTCCTTTTCTTCATCATCCACCAAATCACAATCCTTCTCCGTATGGCATAATAATCCGCACAAGAAGCAGAAGTGCGGGAGTCTTTCATACTTCAAGGGAATTTTCAAAGTGGTATCTTTCTTCACCCGGATCATCTGATATCTCTTTAAGGGTTTTGTAGCATCAATCGAAACCCTAACCCTCCTATAAGGGTTGATGTCAAGAAAGTCTTCCTCAATTTCCATCACCTCACCTATGGCTTTTGCAATGGACTCCACCTGCTTGTCCAATCTATACCCGAAAGGAAGGTTATATAATCGGATCCAAAAAGGGGAGTGATTCAAGGCTATATCAGCCGGTTGCTGTTGGTGGCTAATCTCCTGGATAATACACAGTCTATTTTCGAAGCACCAAGGTCTACCTTTTAGGACTTTATCCATGTCCTTCCAGTGGAAGAATTGGAAGAGAAAGAGGTTAGACTCCAATGCCCTAATCACAACTCCTTCCCTCAGGCTCCATATATGCAGAAGAGTGCGTCAAACCGCATCAAAATTCAGTGGTTTTGGAGTCAAAATTCGACCCACCAGGCGTAGCTTTAATTTCTCATCTTGCTTCTCCTCGTTACAGTTTTCTAGATCTACAATATCATCCTCAGCATTCGTTATCACTAGTTTAGAGCACTGCTCGACTAACGCTTCCGCCATCTTAGTGAAGAAAGACCAAGAGATCGGGACGAAAAGTCTCTGGGAAACCACAGAGAGACTCAAAACCCAAACCCTAGAGAGAACTCAGAGGGAGGGGACTTCTTCGTTTGCTTTTGTTTAGTTTGCTAATTATTGTTTTCCTCTAGATTTACGAAAATAGCCCTTAGGTGATATTGTTGTTAACATAATCTTTGAGACCTAAAAAAGATAATATAGATTAAGAATTTCATGTTTGACTGATTTAATTATCATTATCATCATACATTGTGTATGTTGTTCATAGGAAAACTAGATCAGAGTTTAGAGAGGGAAGAAAGACGGCAACTCATATCCATAAAGGAGAGTGTAGTCAAAGAATCTCAGCTCAAGAAAGATCTTCAATGAGAGTGAAACCTACAACTACCCGAAAGTCTGCAATTTACAACACACGTTAACCATTAACAATTAACAATAAATAAATAAAAATAAAATCCATAAAAAACGTAAATAAAATTTAAAAAATAAAAGAATAAAAGTAAAAATAAGAAAGTATTAAGATAAAAACGATTAAAAGAGCGAAATGTAAAAGACAAGGAACAATAACACGACAAATAAATTGGACATAGCTAGTAATCTGAGACATAAATAAAGCGCCGCCAACTACTCTGTTCGCGATAAAGTTACAATTCAGTAGACAAAATGTGATATTTTCTGTCTTTTTTTTTCTTTTTTTTTTCTTAGGAGAACATTCAATACCATGGATCTAGTATGCTAGCGTGTACTTGAAAAACCCATGGGTCATTTACTCTATTCTCTCACAATCACAACTCATTAGGATTAAGATTTAAGACTCAATTCTACAGTTGAGTAAATGACAGAAAAATCTTTCTGTATTAGAAAATCTGTTGATTTTGAGTGTTGAAGATGAACAAGAAACAGAAAACCCAGCACGATTCTAAGGTTTGCATGCATGATTGTCCTTCACCCAATTCCTTCTTTTCTGGGTTTCTTCTCTTCTTATTAATGTCTCTTGATCCTGCTTCCTCTTTGTATTTCCCCGTTTACTTACCACAATTAAAGTAGATATTTAACTTCACAGTGTTAAATTATCCCTCATCTAATTTATGCATGATTAATTTTGGTAAATATACAATATGTTTGACATATTTGTTTAGTTTTGAACTGGGTGTGTGGTATATGTATTAAATTTCATTAACCCTAATGTAATTAGGGCTTTCATGCGGTAATCTGGTTGATGTGGTGATTTGACTTAGCCTCTGTATTTCCATTATTTGCGTTTTTTGTCCCTGATTAGTTTGATCTCGTTTATGTATTTGTACTTTTCTTGGCGATTCATTCTTTGATAATTATTGGAATTCCAGAATCATGGGTTAGTATAGTGTATGAAGGTAGGTGAGATAGGTGAAAATCGAACTCATGATCTATACTGTATTATGATTGGGGTATTTGGGTTTTAAGAATGTGTTCTCTTTGTAATGTTGATATTCCTATGATCAATCACCAATAGTTTGTGGAAAGGGTGTACAATTTATTGAAATAAGAATACTCTCAGCATATCAGTTTTAGGAATCGATTGAGGAGATGAGTATACATTCATGATTTTGTAATATGAACTTGAACCTTAGGATCATGAAATATTTGAAGTTTTGAATGTGGGATCATGGGTTGTATTTGTGCTGAATTGGATACTGATTACTGAATGTATGGAGCTTTGGCATTTTTTGACATGGGTATTTGCGGATGTGGGTTTTGATTCCATCATTTAATGACCAACTGTAGCTCATTTGCTGGAAAACGCTCGCTCTACCGTATCTTGTCGTAGTTGAATTGCTTGTGCTCATAACAACATGGTAAATCAGGCTGATGTATTGATATGCTGACATTCCGTTGTTGATTCATAATTTGCTCTTACCTCCATTCTATGTTACTTGACTCGAGTGTTAACGTGGGATACTGGTACGTGTCCAAGTGTTGGATACATCTAAATATTAAATTTTATGCCTAAAATGAATTGTCTAAGTGCCATACTAGGTCTAAGTGCCATACTAGTGTCCGAGCATCAAGGATCGGACACTGGTATGTGAAGCAAAATGAAGAGTCCGAGTAACATAGCCTCCATTGATGGACCAAATTTTATGCACAACATAAACTGCTTTAACTCTATGTTAATACCAAGAAGTCTACATGTTTAGGGACTAAAATCTGCTGTGTTTATATAGAGATTCTCGATATGAAATATTCGTGTATAGATAGCCTTGCACCGTTGCCACACGTTGTGAGGTTGTATCATCTACTATTTATGTTCTTTGTTGACCAAAGAAGATGAATGAACATAAACTTTCTAGGTCTCTGGAAAGAATTTTTTGGGTGCAGCACTGGTCAGACATGGTTGCTCGAAGTAATGTATAGGAATAGTCGTGTAGAGACCACGATGAGTTATTTTCTTTTTTGTACTATCGGTGAGTTTACTTTTTAGGGTCAGCCTCATTTTAGACTTGTCATGCCACAATTTTGTCAACAGAGAAGGCTTAGCTGTTCATTCGATACAATGTTTACTTCACTGTTGAGATGTGTAGTATAAGGAATAGGGGATGGATCATCATCATCATCAACCCAATATCCCGTTTAAAAACAGGGTCTGGGTGAGAGAAGGTGACAGACAATTCATACTCGTTCTCCCTTCAAAGCGAGGACTAGAGGACTAGAGGGGGTGGATGATCTGCTCTATTTATTGGTTCAATTTATTCTTGTCTGTGCCCTTTGAGATGAGCAGGAAAGCTTATGAAGGTTGAATTCCTCCTCAATGATTGCTTATATCTTGATTATGAAAATAATTGATATATGATTTGATATGATGTTATAAGGAAACGAAACTATTACACATTTGAAGAAAATATGGAGAAATTCTCAGCTTCAATTAAATGTTCATCTCTTTTCTGTTGTTTTTCTCGTAGGCAAAACGTGGTGCCATAGATCTGTACGCTGCACAGTGTAGCCAATGCGATAAATGGAGGATAATCACTTCACAGGAAGAGTACGAGGATCTGCGCTGTAGATTCTTGGAAGAGCCATTCACCTGTGACAGAAAGCCAAATGTAACGTGTGATGACCCAGCAGATGTCGAACGTGATGCTACCAGGACATGGGTAATCGACAAGCCTAATCTTCCGAAAACCCCAAAAGGATTCAAGAGGGAACTTATCGTTCGATCTGATTACTCGAAGCTGGATGCATACTATGTAACAGCTACTGGGAAGAGACTGAGATGCCACAGAGAAGTAAAACAATACTTGGAGAAACACACTGAATACAAACACTTGAAGCTAGAAGATTTCGACTTTTCTGTTCCGAAAGTAATGGATGAAACTATCCCTGCACAGATCAAAGAAAAACGCGCAGAGAAATCTGGTAGCAAAGGTAAAATCTGATGGCTAGAACAAGGTACTTTTACTTAGTTCATGGGAGAAAAAGTTGGGAACCACAAAAGTTCAGATTTGTAGGACTGTAATAGGACTTGGTTGTTTATATATGGTTTTGGTATGAATATGTATAGTATATACTCCACTATCTGGGTTCTCTTTGTGTATGCTTGTTGAATATTACATTATCTTTGTTGTGTTATCTAACATATGGGAGTTTGCTAATTACTATGATGTAGAGAATGAGATTTAAATAAAGAATGAATTTGTGGATGAGATTAAAGAGAATTGCGGAGATGATTGTCAAAAGAGGAAAGTGTGTAAAATAAATGGGACAACTATTTTATTGCCTGTCTCACCAAATTTGCTATTTTTTAATTTATAAAATATTCCAAATACATTCTTCACTCCTTAAGTTCTAGTCCGCACACTTTGTTACTCTATTATTAGCATTCACACAATTCATTTTTTTTTATAAAATAAATATTAAATTAAATTCCTTTTCATATTTGTTCGAAACTCCATTGTTAATTTCCAATCTAAATGGTATAATCATGATTAGACCTATGCAACGGCCCTGGGGTTATAGTGGGTTCGAATCTAACCCTTAAATGTGTGCGCTTTAAACAGGTCAGATTTAAATGGCCCTACATTAATAAATGAAGCAGGTTAAAGATAGATTCTATATAAGCGTTAAACGAGCTTTTTATTTATGGGTAATGATATTTACAGCCCTTAGGGCTGTACATAAAAATTAACAAATTCATTTTATCATTATTAATTTTAAGTTTTCAAGAGAATCTAATCTAAAAATTGAAAAACAATTAATATTTTATATAATGATTTTTAAGTTCCCAAGAAATAATAAATGATAAAATAATAAAGTATAATTAATTGCTTATGTTTCCAAAGCAAAAATAATATTAAATTAAATAAATTAAATGTAAGATTCCTTCTTAAGGGTTGTATATATCATTTTCCTTTATTTATATATTTATATATTTATTATTATTATTATTATTATTATTATTATTATTATTAGGAAAAATTGATATTAATAATCCAACCTTTCACTCATCCACCGTGAATAATCCTACTTTTCGATTATTGTTTAATAATTCATCATTTGCCTTTAGTTTGCTATCAGCACGCCCTTTTATTTTATAATAATCCAACCTTTGCCCTTAGTTTGCTATCGACATACCCTATTAGTATGCTGACAACAAACTAAAGGGAAAGGTTGGATTATTAAAAAATAATCCAAAGTTGGGATTATTCACAGCAGATAGGTGAAAGGTTGGATTATTAATGTCAAATTTTCCTTATTATTATTATTATTTTGCTTAACAATGATACGTTACTACTAATTTATAAAAGTTAATAGTTGGACACTTGGATTATAATTGATAAAAGCAAGTAATGAAGTTATAAGGGATTTCACTCAATTTGACAAGCTAATTTCGAATAAAATTCAAAAGAACAAATTTTTAAAAAATTAGGGCAGATCAAAGCGAGCCGATAGAATAAGTGTCGGAATCGTTGGAGTTAATAGGGATTGTTGTTTTTGTTTGATCTAGCATTTCATCATCTTTTTTACCTCCATGAAAATCCATTACAAAGTTGATAGAGTAATACAAGAACGGAACCCAGAAAAGTGTACCTGTAAATGTTATTTAGTGATAGCCAAGTGTTTTTTTACAAGAGAAAAATATATCAGAAAGTACATCTTCTATATTAATGAAGCACCAGTCATTAACAAATTACATGATCCCGATTAGTTATATACAATATGCTCAAAATTTCTACTACTACAGAAACAAATATTTACACTGACATTTTTCAAGCACAAATGAAATACAGCTTTTATACGTAGCTACATATCGTTTCCTACGTCTCGGGATTAGACCAAGTAATCACAAATTCTTGACAAGAAAAGCCTGTCATTAGCCACATTTTTAGCCGAGTATTGCACGTTTCCAGGATTCTTTCAAACATTCTTCGAAGTATAAAAAATCGACGAAACTATGCTAGAAACCTGGCTTTCAATATTAGCTTCAGTGCTGGGTCAGCGTCCTGCTGAGAACAATCATTCACCACAGCGACTGACTTCTATGTCCACTAGCAAATTGATAATATCCGACATTTTCATCGTTAATCTAATCGGGTTTGGTGTATTCAAGCAGCATGTGTGGCGACCTGTAAATTTTCACTAAGGTCCAATAAAGGACTTCCTCTACTCCTAGTTCACCTTCTGCCCTTGCAGCATATATGTCCTCACAAATAGCTATCAATCTGTGCCAGGAAAAACATGTCATTCTGAGTTCAGTTCCCGGAGGGGGACTATACGCATAAGAACGTTCATTTCCTTGATTCTTTCCCCTCGGCTAACCGAAATGAAGGGGAAGAAAAGCATAGAAGAGTTAGAAATCATTGTAAATGAAACACCAAAACCAATCTCATAACTCCAAGGGATCTATTAGTACATTGTAACTAGGACATTTGCATAAAAAGGGTGTGTTTGGTAAGAGGTTTTTCATTGGGTTTTTTGGTTGACTTTTGGTTCTTAACCAAAATCTAGTTTTTCAATGGCTTTTGACTTTTTACCATTTTTTCTCAAGCCAACAACTAACAATTAATTTTAATCGAACACCTCCATAATAGTTGGCTTAACCAGTTAGCTTCTCTGCTAGCTAACCAGCCATACTTTCTGGTGGTCAGCTCCAACCTACACCCATTTGCGAGACCCATTAAAAGTGGTGCTGCAGCATATCCTAACGCCCAAGTGTTCCGTTATTACAGGATTCAAATGTAACAACAAATAGATGGTCGGTCCTAATACATCCTCTGGTTCAATCAAATAATTAAGTTACATCCTCTTGGCTCTCACCTTAGTGAGTGCAAGACATTGTATTTTTCAGCTATTAATCTCTAACTTTCGGTGCACCATTATTTTGTTGAGTATGTGATGAATGCTCATTAAAAACAGCAAGCATTACACATGCGCTAACTAAGAGTGATTTGTCAAGAGAAACTTCTCAACAGAAAAGTTCCTTGACTTTCTGATGTTTATTTTTTGGTTCACAATTGTACTTGTTTACCTGATCTCCCCACTTTGGTTGGGTTATAAATCCAATTTTACTATAGGCTAGCAGATGATATCTTACCTTCTTTAGAGTTGAACCAGACTTACGATTTTGGTTTCAACGCGCTGGACAATGCGACACGCTAACATTATAGTTGAATCTCACGAACCTGTATGGCTGTATCTAACCCTAATACTCACAACTATTGATATCAAGTTCACAAAACACTCTATTTATCCATGGTTTTGTCTTGTGAAGTTTAATGTATTGAACAAGCAGCAATTCAAACTAGTGAACGTTAAAGAAGAAAAGAGGGAAGTAGTGGTAGCAATACCTATCACACGAAGGAAGGTTCTCATATGGGATCCTCATTCTCAGGTCCGAGCACTGTAGCCTGATAAACCGGCCAACAGCAAGTACAAATGTAATGTAGAGACCCCAGATGCTGAATTTGCTTAAAGTATCTCCGAGAAGGCCCTCTATTTACAAAACGCAACCATTAGAAGACAAAAAAAATGGAATGTGTGTCTCAAAATCTTTACGGTATCTCAGTGTTATTCAAACTTACGAGGTGTTTCTTCTGAGACCACGATAGCTGCAGGTCCAGTCAAGCCTTCACATCTACTAACATTTAACGGATTGACATCGTAGAATGACCACCATTCAGGATTCCTACGATTAATGACTAGATCTGCGCTGACTGAATTTACCTGAGCCATAAATAGTATTAGACAAGAAAATTCCATTTTAATGCCCAAAGCTCTAGAAATATTCCACTCTATGAACCTCCATCTTTTAAATTACTATCCAAGTTAGTAATCTTAGCTCATATAAATGGAATTATTGTAGCCTAACACTAACAACATAAGATTCTCATTCTTACTTATGGGTTAAAAATCAATTCGATTTTATCATGTAGTGTACTGTAGAAGACCTGATGTTTTCTAGAAGAATAACTAGTCAATACATAAAGATTAATACTATATAATAGGAGTAACATCAGTTAGAGTGTCATACACATCACTAGCAGTGAGCAGTAGCAACAATGCCATTCCAATAGTTAAAAATAAGTTTTTTTTTTTGTTTGTTTAAAAGATTTAAAAATAAGTTAATAGGAGTAATAACAAAGAATCACAAGGAAATAAAACATTTTTTCAAAAAAGAATGTTGGCTAAAGCATACCTCTGGTTCAAACGGCCTCACATCACCAGAACCAGTAACTCGGAAGTATCTCGGAAAGATGTTGTACACTCGAAAACTGTTCATAGAACCATTGAAAACAGACTGGACCTCTGATCTTTTAGGAAGATCAGACTCATTTGTAATATCTTGTTCATATTTCACAACTTCTTTCCCTTTAGGTCTGTCCCTAGTGAGCACCCAAGAAAATATTATATTCATATCCATGCCCATATCAAGAGACTTGGTGAATCTCATTTGAACAACTTCTGGAACAAGCCAAAGGGTACTAGCATCGGCTTGGCAGCATATTAACTGAATATCATTCTTATCATATGTAGTCAAGAAACCTTGAGGGTCAAGATCAACCTTCTCCTTGATGTTTTCCCACTTCAGTTTTTCACAAAGCGTCGTCTGATAGAGGGTCAGCCTACCGCCATTTGACATAATATCAACCTGAACACTGACATCTTTAATGGGATTTGCAATGTTGGTGGGATTTCCACTGCTGTACATCTGCAAGGAAAATCATGTTTCAAAGTCCCAAATTAATCTCAAAGATTAAATGGATTTCATCAACCTTTTATTTTGTTGGAGGAAAAAAAACTCTCGAGTGTTTTTTTTCCTCTCATCACCGGTTCCAAGCCCGGCTTCTTACCAGCATAGGAGCCCATATAACACATATCAAAATGAAAAAGAGACAAATTCCACTGCAGAACTTGGTCATTTTTGTCTGTTTGTCTCCTTGTTTATGATTCGCTCTATTCAAAATGGCATCACATTTGACAAGATATAAACTTGCATTTATGTCCTCCAACTGTTCAAGATACAAGGAAACTATGTTAAAACATGAATAGGTTTCTCCTGTATATATAGCGAGCAACGAAAAGAAGTAAAAACTTATCTAAAGATCATGTTATAGTCAACAACTCAATCTTAAAAAGTTGTAAGAAAAAATGATGAAAAGTAACTCAAATAATCAGAAAATAAAACACTATCTGGCCAAACCACAACAATATTGACAAGAGAACATTTAAATTTTCCGACTTACAAATCAAAATAAAAGTCAACCAGAGAATATAAGTTGTGCTATAACCAAAAAATTCAAACAAAAGTAATGGTTTGAAATCTGCATATTTCATTCAGTGCTAGAATGTAGCACAAGTGACATTCAACTTACAGTTATTGACAACTTGTGAGGTAGAAAAAGAGGTGATCATGTAGGAGAAACCATAGACTATGAGTTTGACAAAAAGGACAGCCCGGCACACAAAGTGTCACCGGCTCCCCGCAAAGCAAGGCTGGTTTGGAAAAGGGTTCCAGCAGAGGTGTGATGTAGGCAAACCTTACCCTGCCAATCTGCAAGAGGCTGCTTCCAGAATTCAAACCAATGACTTTTCAGTCACACAACGAAACCTAAACTGATGCGCCAAGGTTCTCTTTCCTATAGACTATGAATAATCATTGAAAAAAATGAAGTCAAAAAGTGGATAAAAGCCAGTGAAAAACATAAAGTGGAAAGGGATGCAACTATGCAAGGTAAAGTACCTATGTCACACAGCCCCCCAAAGCCACAGCACGCCCGTTCCAGGCATGCCGATACCCAAGAGAACTTCCCAGTTCCTATTCTCCTATTCTTATGGCATGCAAAAGTTACATTAACTGATATCTAAAGAATAATAGATTCACCAAAAAATGTCAGTTTTTGAGATCTACCACAAAGGCAACTGCTTTCTCAGATCAGAGGTGTAAAGCATTTTAAAGCATACAGCTGTCCTTGCAGGTTGGGTGTTGAAAAAAGTCTCCTTTTACCCTCATTTGCATCCTTGTTAACAATCTTTCATGAGAACAATTTTTGTAAGCATTTATTAGGTTTATAACACCATTTTTTTACCAGTTATTAATAGCATTACAAATGAATGTTAGCCCTCTTGTACAATCTTGAGATTAAATAATATAATTTTCTACTATACAAAATAATACTTCTCGAGCTCTTGCAAACTTAAAATATAGGGAGGGGGAAGCGTATATATCAGGAATCTATAGAATGAAGAGATATAGAAAGACAGATTGAAAACAAGAAGAAAAAGGGAAATCAGATGGGAACCAATACTCTAATAGAATCAGTGTACACGATTCGTTAATTTTCTCGCAGATCGAAAAGGCAAATTATGATTGGTTTCATTTTGAGCGAATCGCGAATTTGAATAGCGAATTAGCCATCGAATTATGTGACACTGAATAGAATATAATTTGATAAATGTCATCTTGTACAAAACATAAATGGCCAACAATTGACTTTGAAAACCAGCAAGACTCCATGTATGGCTAGACCTATGGAGTATAATACATGAAGTCTAGGTGGCTTTCAAACCATTTATATTTTGCACAAGATAACATTTATCAAATTATTTTCTATTACTCATGATCAGATTTCACTTTTTCTTGTTTTCAATCTGTGTCCAATTTTCTATTAGTATCATATTATGTCCAATTTTATGAAAGGGAAAGAAAAACACAATAGGCAGCTTATATATGACACAACAGATTTATGTCACTCGGTGTCCACATAAAAAAAAGAGGAGCAGAATATAGTTGTACACAATACAAGATAACGATCCATGACAATGCAAAGACATATTTATAATTTTTCAAGCTACATTTACCTTGAGCCAGTCATACATTGTCAGTGATGTTGTTGTGCACGACCAGTCAAGCACGCACCGTAATTCATAAAGGAAGGGAAGAGCACGATAAAGTCGATAGCCGAGGTAGTTGATCCTAGAAATTTGACTGGTCAAAAATTGACGATACAGTGTACTTTTGTGCGGCATTCCATAGCGGATTTGTATAGCCTGAAGTGCTAGGGACACTGCTTTTGTTAGAAAGATTGCACGAAGTGCTAAAATTCCCGCATACTGTTTATATGGTTGCATATTCCAGGCATATTCAGTAACTGAATATGTAAAGAGTACTAGGTTGAAAAGATAAAATAGCACTTTCCCAGTGGCAAATGAACATAAGTAAATAATTCGATCGACCACTATCAAGAAAAAGATAATCTGCAAACAAGCAATCATCAAAGTTACTATAATTATTTGCTCAAGCTTAAAAATTTAACAAAATGTGCAAACTAATAGATTAACAGTAACACAAGTTATAATTTCATGCAAACACACACATCAAGAAACTGATTTGGATATGGCCATCATAAACATAACTTTGTTGTTGCTATTATAAATAACATCACTATTGTAATTTACTCATGTTATAGAAATTTAGAATTGTGAACAGGCTACAAGCTAGTATCCTAATAAGGAAGTGCTGTTCAACTGCGAGTATTTCAAAAGCAGGTATCACCCTATTCCTTTTTCTTCCAACGGAAAGGGAGAATTCAGATAATAATTCACTTATAAAGTATATACAAAAATAGTACAATAAATTACTGGGGAGGGAAAATGTCACGTTGAATCCTGATAAGATTTATATCAATCACTTAAAGATAGCCTCGGAACCCCATTAAGTAGCACTAAAGGGATACAACTCATTCAGGATAAACAAACTTTGGCATAGCCTCCCACTATCACTCTCACCATATTTTGGTTGTTTGATTTTAGAAAATAATTACTCCTAAACATTTTTTTCTTTCTTGCTTAACATAATATACAAAAAACGACAAGCATATTGACCTTCAACAAAATTTTCTCCTCAAGTTCATTTTCACTGAATCATGACATAATTATTCATTGTTTTGGGGATTCTTCTAAAGGATTCTTGAGTGGAGAAATGATTTCAGAAAATCAGGTAAATTATCCAAAAGCTACAACAGGAACATCGGATATCGACCGTGCAAATTTTACATCTTCAACCATCTGACATGGGAATTTGCTAACACACTTAAGAAGTTATGGATAATATATTCATTTTGCTATTTTAGAGTCCATATGGTTAAAAAGGAATAAGAGGATTTTTAATGATCGACTTTTACCAATAAAGATAAAATCGGTAAAAATATTCTTCAGTTGGCATGGAACCCATTCTTCAGGCATGGAACCTATTCTTCAGGCATGAGCCATTAGATAGGGATTGGGATTCAGTAGTAAAGCGTACAATATTTTTAAATTTTTTTGGCCCTGTATAGATTCTGAATTGGGAATGTAGATCCCAGAGAGGTCAAAATCTTTTTTCAGTGCCTGTTTCTATTCTATCTAAGTTGGTCTCCACTGACAGATCTTCTTTACTATTTTCAGGTCAGATTTGGAAAGCCAAGGTTCATAAAAAAGTAAAAGCCTTTGTATGGTTCATTGTCAATGGGAGATTAAATTCCATGGAGAACCATCAGAAGACCCCATAAAGGCTTTATGCGCTCACAAAGTGTTGCTTATGTTTTGAAAGTAGAGAAGATTATGATCACCTCTTCTTGCATCTCTTTATGATTGGGGAGAAGATTGAGGATTTTCTCATGCTTAATCATTACAGTGTGGGGAGCAGTAGTCTAAAGAAGTTATGGATATTATGCCATTTGCAATTTTATGGTCCATATGGTTAGAAAGAAATAGGAGAATATTTGATAATCGATTTTACCAATGGAGGTAATTAGGGAGAAGGTGAAATATTGAGCTTCACTTTGGGCAAATGGTCTTTTTGAACATTATTCTCTTAATGATTTATGTAGAAGCAAATTGAATGTTGTATTGTAGACATTTCTAATTTGTATATGGATCCCTCATCCAACGACTACCTATAGGCTTTTTCATTAATAATTTTTTGTTATCAAACAAAATAAATGTATTAGCATCCAAAACATGCACAGAAACTAAAACGTCATATGCAAATAAGACAATTGAAGGAGAGATTAGACAAATGAAGGCGTACCATCAAAACAAACACATACTCCTTAGGAAATTGATCTTCAAGTTGATAGACACCAAGAAACTCACTTTTATTTTGAATGACTGATTGGTAGAAAATAGCAACCAGAAAGAAAACTGCCAAATCAGCTCCAAACACATAAGCATATAAATCAACTTCTCTTTTTCCACCACCAATTACTGATAGAATAGGATATGGAAACCCAACTTCTTTAATAAATCCAGAGCGTTTTGCAATAAGAATCTCTTTTGCAACATCAGCAGCTGGGGTAAGTGACTTTGACCAATCCATCGAAACACATTCCTCTAATGGAGCAGCATGTACGACTTCGAAAACAGCCAAAGCTACATTGGGGTTTTCTTGACTTCTCTCTATGCTCTGAATGTTAACCCTGCTAGCTGAGGGACAAAGATCCGGGTTTTCTTCCTTGCACCGTTCACTATGGACAATCTTAAGCAATTGGTTCGTACCTGATTCAATCTTCTCTGGTTGAATGCCATCTTCTGGCCATGATCCAACATCCATGGACAGCTGTACAAAGTATGGAGGAGATTCTGCTCCGTGGGTTAGAGATTTCCAGTACCTCAAGCAGTTTCTAGCTATCATATCCAGTACATCTTTCAATGGTTGGAAAAGTTTATAAAGCTTCTCACTCCAGCTAGAGTACGTATCAACATACTTGTTGTCACGCATTTTTCTTTTGAAAGCACTAAATTCTGATAAAGCAGTCCAATCACCGTCTTGTGCAGTGATAGAGCTTTGTAAAAGTGTAAATAGGTAGACCAAAAAGAGAGGTAATGAGCTTATCACAAACGATGAATTGATTTTGTGATGAGGAAAACCCAACTCTTGAAGGAATGCTAACTTTATGATCAACCCACAGTGTTGAATGATAATTTGATAGAAGTATTCAACTAAGATGTAGAACTCGGTATAGATTAGCATGACAACCCAAAAGGTATAACTTGGTCCAGTATTAACACACAGAGCATACAAAAAAAGAGCTGCAAGGTATACCATGGATAACAGACTGAAGTTCCAAAGGAAGACAATAATAAAGCAACAATAACAAACAATGTCGTTGTTAGAGCGCATCTGGGACCATATGTGTCGAAAGATCCGCAAAAGCTGCAGCCTAACAGACTCGGACATAGTACTCTTGTCAGACTGTAAAGAAGATGTACGGTCTAAACGAACATATTCAGCATTTTGGCTCGTCTCCATTTCACTAAATCTTCCATCTTCTTCAGATGAATGACTACTCGAATCACCATCCTGATGAGATACATTCAAGAGAGTAGCAAGGTTGGTAACAGCTTGGTTTCCGAGAGATTGCACTTGAGAAACACCATCACCTATCAACTGCACTGCAGATTTTAGTGGGTGATCCTTTGATTGACCTTTAGAGCTTTCTCGTTTTCCTTCAGCTACAGTATGATGAACAGGATCCTCAATTTCAGTAATTTCACCAAAAGAAAAAACTTCTGACTCTTGCCTTTTCGATTCTTCTGCAGTTGGACTTTCAGAATTTTTGCTAACTGGAGAACCAAGCAATTCTAAATGCTGTATGAGATCACTAGAAATCGTCTTTCCTTCTTTCAGTGGTAACTCTTCCTTATGAGTAGGCCTTAAATCTCCATCCAAGTTAAATGTAGGGATTAGAGACTCCTTATCACCAGCGGTAATATCTTTACCCATAACAAATGAGGCACTTCTCCTCTTCCTTAAGCCTCCAGTTTCAGGAGATACCTGAACACAATTTCCCGGAGAGTTCATGCTGTGGAGCTGGACTTGTAGATCAAGCATCTCTGACTTCATTTTCTCCACTTGCATATTACGTTGTCTTTTCTTTTCCTCGGTTTCGCGGATGTTCTGCAATTGGGCATTTTTCCATGAAGCCTTTTTCTCTTGCTCACGTACAATTGCTCCAATTTGCTCTGCCTCAAGGTATCGTGATACATGCTCAAACTCTGGAGAAGAGAACATATATGACTGCAGGGAAACCAACATGAAGATGATGATTTCAACCAATGCAGATCTTGAAGTGATTCGAAACCCATAATCATATTTATAAAATCCTATGACCTCATATATGTAACCAACAGTTCCACACTTCCCTTCATTGAAAACCCCAATCAAGGGAGACTGATAGGCAAGAGACAGAACAATGATAATAAAATTGTATATGCGCAGGAACTTGAAGATCTTGTTCCTTTTTCGAAGAATTTCTAATCTCATCCGGAAAAAAACCAAGGCAAAAGCAAGATATCCAAGATGCAGCGTATCATACTCGAGAGTTCCAGTAACCAAAATCAAAGTGAGCACAAGATCCAAGAGATGGCAATAGCAGTAAAGTCTCAAATAGTCAAAAATAGTCCACATACTTTTTGTTTCAAACGAGAGGTCCTTCCAAACAAATATGTTCTTACGTTGAGACATCATCTGATGATACGTAACTGAACCTGATAAACTGGGTGATCGATCAGCGCGCTGCTTGAAACAAGCAACCATGAAGACGATAAAGTAACTCATAAGCATTCGAGGATCATCCACAACAAGTCCTGAAAAAAAACGATGACATAATTTTAGGGCTTAATATAATAAAAGAGCTAAAACATAGACATTCTAGGAGTCTAACCAAAAATGGTGTGGTATTGTTTGCCACAATCAAGTTGACTAAGCCCGTTTGGTTTTCGGTTTTAAATGGTGGGAATGGTAATGAAAAGTTTGTGTAATTTTGGTAGAGAAATCTCTTAAAAAGTTTAGTGGCCATGCTTGTTCTATTTCAATCATCTCATTCTTTTACAAAATTCATTATAGGGGTAATAGAAAACTGTGAAAAAACAACTTAATTATGATAAAAGTTTCATCACCATGGGAGTGACATGGTACATTTTATTTACAATACAAAATATTTCATTACCACCATTTAGTATCAATAATAAACCGGCGTTAGTCCACTAGGAGGTAAAAGGAAGAGAGAAAATTCACAATTATATGAGTGCTCTATCATTCGCTCACATAACATTTGACATGTAACATACGAACTACTATAGAAGAGCAATTGATATATAAATGAGCTAGCTTGTAACATTTTAATAATTACTTTGCCCATCCATCCATGAGTATTTCTACAACAATTTAAATTTCTGTCCATCCTAAGATACTATCAACATATCCTATTATGGAAATGAATGGAACCAATAATTTTTAATAGATCTTATCCCTTTGAGACCCACTATCTACTTTTCTTCTCTCACATCCATTTCTCCTTCCCAACAAAAAGAAGCCTATCCACTACCTACCATCACCTATACGAGCAGCCTTGTCTTTTCTCTATTTTGTAGATAAATTTATCTACGGAAGCTCCAGAGATAGAACTTTTTTGTCATAAGCTCTTTGTAAATGGCGCACCCCCTTGGTGCCCGCATAATATTATTCTTCAATACAAATAAAAATGAAACAATAAATTAAAAGTCAAATGTCCTACACAACAAAACTCCAAGACTTTGACGCAATTATAGTGTTGACTGTTGAAGAGCAGTAGGGGAAACATTAGCTAAAAGAAAACTTTCACAAGAATTTGACCACAAATGATAAGAAGTTCCATATTTTTATTCTTCAATGATAATTTATTTAAAAAATTATATGACCAAGAAGAATACAATTAGAGAGCACAAGGTTCAACATTATCAACTGTGATTCTCTTGCCAATAAAGACTGCAAACCACCAAATACTGAGAAAACTTTTCTTTAACTTACCTCACACATAAGTTCAGCTTAAGTTTTAAATTTCCAAATTATTAATTGTTATTCTCTTGCCAATATAAACATGCCATAAGCCCACAAAGGTGTTAAATCACCTCCTCCATTTTCCCAATAATATTAAGTACATGGTCAACAACCTCCTTGCTGCTAAAAGCTATATATTTGCACTATAGATTCTGCACCTTCTTCCATTACAAAGATATATTGGCTTATTTTTTCGAATAAGCCAAGAGGCATGGTTTATGAAGGAGCAAGGCTAACCCTAGAAGGAGTTCCTAAGCTACTCTAATTTCAAATCACCACCCATGGTTAATCATGCTGAATAATGTCTGAAATCGGTATTTAGAGGAGGAGTAGCTTAGAAAAGAAATCGTATTCGGAGTCCTTGTTAGCCTTAGAAAGTAGACTTTGGATAATTGTTAAAATGTTCCTGTATGTTCATTTCGAGTTTAACGCTCAGAAGCCAAGCCTCCTAAGCCAAGATCTCTAACCATATACTACTAATATCCTTCTTTCCACTAAACTAGACCGGCACGTACTTTGTTCCATGTGGATTTGACCCCTTGCCCACCAATATACTTGCTTATACTAGTTAGTTTTGGTTTGAATTGCTTGATTTTCTCCCCTAAAAAACTTCAACATTTGGGAACAATTTAGTGGAGTTGGGAAGGACTGGATATACACAACCTTAACTTTGTAATAACAAAAAGGTTGTTTTCGATTGACCATCAAATGCAAATATCATTTTCAACTTCACAATTTCACATAAATAAGAATCATAGATGACTTGATCACATTTTCCAACAGTCCATTGTAATCTAAGGAAAAAAATGTGGCTTCTATTAAATAGAGAACTAAGAGGAGAGTTAACAATAACCAAAATTTTGGTGTTTTAATTTAATAAGTATCAAAAAATGCAGAGAAGAATAATGGAAGAAATGTGAAAACACCATGATATCATTAAACAGGGTTTAATGTCAAAAAGGTGAATCAATTTCTTTTTTTTTAATTACTTTTTTTGCTTTTAAAAAATTGAAATGGTGCCATGTTTTACGTAGGTGGTATGTTTGGTGATTGTTAGAGTGGTATTGGAGTTGTGTTTGGTAATAAAGAAAGTGAAATAATATATATCATTAAAAAATGAAAAACACCAAAACTTATGGCTATTGCCAAGTCTACTCTAACTTAATTGGAGCCACCTTTAATTCTCAACAATTATCTTGCAGAAAGCAGCTCCCCAAAAATAATGTGCAGTCCTAAATACTTATTGGAGTGCACAGTTGCACCACACTGTAACAAAACCCAGTGCATAACATCTAACTCCATCATCACTTCGCAATCATAATTGCAATGTGAAGATCATAGAGTTACGACAATTGATATAAGGTTGCGACAGTCACAAAACATCCAGATTGCCAAAAACAATAAATCCTGCAATAAAGAATCTCTGCAATTACGACCTCCCCTTTTTCAATTTCTTCATCTTGATGATTACAATCTTGATCACAATCTATGTCATTGCTAGAATAATTTAATTTGGAGAATAACAGTACAGAAAAGTGAAATAGCCATACCTAACCAACAGCTTTGACAAAACTGAAAGTGTAGCTTTGAAATTTTCCAGCAGTCATGACAATGGATAGTAGTCTCTTGTGGAGATGAATGATTCAAAGAAAACTGATTCTTCCAGATAGAAAAGTATTCAAGAACCAGGACACATGCAAAGAGGAAAACCAACATGGACCATAGCCTGCGAATAATGCGTCGATCCAGAAGAACAAAAGCGGCAAGCAAACCGATGTAGAGCAATGAAATGACATTCAAGAGGGCAAAACTAGCAAGAAGCAAAACCATCATGTTGATTTCCAGACCAAAGAGGTTGAACATATTTTCAATCCAAAACATCAAATAAACTTTTAACGTTTTCTTTTGCATTTCAAATCTCTCGTTTCTTAGTGCAAGAATTCTCCTCTTATTCCACTTCTGACTCTCCTTGATACTTCCCCAGAAGTACCTAATTGAAAAATTTACAGATCTAGAATTCTCAGAGTCTCTCCGGGAAAGCAATGGTTTAGGATGACCAGTAGTAGGTGATTGCCATGTATAGCTTGCTGTTGTCGTTTGCTTATCAGATGTTGTAGATTGGGACAACAATATGTTTTCTTCATCATAATTATGCACAGTAACTGCATCATCATCAGCTGTGACAAATAATGGACACGGCTCCTCCCATTCACCTATCAAAACATCGGTGTTTGGCATCCTATCTAACCAATGGAAAACATTGTATTGGAGAGTACATGCAGCAATCACTAAAACATTCCCCCTCAAGCTTGATTCTATGCCCCAAAATCCAGGCCCAAATACTTGGAGACCCAAGAAACGAGACAAATCAGAGTGATATTGACCAGGGAACATCTTTGCCTGCTGACCCCACATCTGGAATAGATACTCCACCATCACTACAAATCCTGTATAAACTAAAAAAGACTTTGACGGGACCCTTGAAGTCTTGGGGAAAGTGGAGCTGATGATGAGACCTAGAAGATACAGAAAACCAAATGCGCTTATGGGGGTTATGGATGCATAAAAAAGAGCAGCAAACAGAAGCTTGTTGCTATGCCATATCAGAAACCTTCTTATAAAACCAAGTGTCCCTGACTGCAGCACATTAGCATCAATTGGTTCAGTATACTTGCTCTGTCTCCTTTCATAGCTATAAAGTTGCATCACAATCAAAATGGCCAGAGATTCCCAGATGTTATCCAACATAGAAGCATCAGGCTTATACCCCAGGTTTGGATAAAGATCAACAACATGGGACAGCCATGACTGAAAGCTAGGAAATATGCTGAGGCAATACATGAAGATGAACACCAAAATAGCATATGCTTTCAAAGGGAACCACAGGCGTCTTTTTGTCCGTTCAACAAGTTGCCTTCCAATAATCCAGAAAAGTAAAAGGAATATATACCCGAATGATATATAATTGGGTCTGACCAGGTACACAGCAACAAGTATAGTCAAAAAAGCAATATAGGTTCCCCATGATCTGTATACTGCAAGAAATTTCTGCCCTACAGCACTCAGGTATGATGCTATTCTTCTCTCTAAAGAACAAGGAAATAACAAGGAAAAACATGTAAGAGTCTGTATTACAAATAAAACCAAGATAAACATAGACATCAAGACATCCAGTTCAATGAAATCATATAGAAATTGTTTATGCTATATCAGAGACAACAATAAAGAAATGTTTCGTTCTTTAGCTTGGATGCATTGTCACTAGCAGAAACTCCTCAAATTAATTATCTTCACAAATTCTCATGTGTGATTTTTCTTCTTCAATCACAAATGTAAAACGTTTGAGCCAGTGTTCAAACCCATTTTTTCACTCCACAAAATTCAAATCCTTAATTCACTGAAAGACATATTAAGCTTGTTTTTGCACCAAGAGACACCAAAGGAAGAAATTTCTCTTTGTACAATTTGTATCATACATTTGTAAGATCACCATTATGCGTGGTAGCCTTACATGATTAGTTAGGTAACCAATTTGACAAGTGAGACCAACAATTGACGCTAAAGTCTGTACAGCCATTTTGTCAATAGTCACTATTTCTGGCTTTTTGCAAAAGACAAACAATTTTGGAGGAAGTCAAGTCACACGAGGGAGCTGAAATCAATTTTTACAATCTGACAAAGGCAATTGTCCAAATTTTCTCTATTTTAGTAAGTCCTAAGAAAAAGGCGCAAGTTTAATTTCATTCTATCTCAATTTTCAAATATGTTGTGATTTATTTCAAAATTAAAAAATGTCAAATATATAATGAGCACTGTAATGTCAAACATATGATGATCCTTTCAAGTAAAAGATGGTTTTGTAAATGGCAATCAAAGTTAAATGAAAGAATCATTCTAGCTGGTAAAATAAATGAATTTCACTTTCTATTTTGTAACTATTCTATCAAGAGTGGATTTCAAATAAATTCTCACTTTTAAGGTGGTCAAAATGATATGAGAACCAAATATATAATGAGCACTGTAATGTCAAACATATGATGATCCTTTCAAGTAAAAGATGGTTTTGTAAATCGCAATTAAAGTTAAATGAAAGAATTCATTCTAGCTGGTACAATAAATGAATTTCACTTTCTATTTTGTAACTATTCTGCCAAGAGTGGTTTTCAAATAAATTTGCACTTTTAAGGTGGTCAAAAAGATATGAGAACCAACTTAATTGAGTCTTGAAATTCTTTTTTCCATTTATTAACTTCACTTCTACAACGGTTACTTTCCATTGCCATGATGAACCAGACGGCTAGTCAAGCTTTTACTTAAATACAACAATACAAAGTGGGTCCTTTTTTGCTAATAGGTTCATAACTACCCGGTTAATTTAAAGGGAATCAGTTAAAATTTTGCAACATAAATGCAAGGTAATCCCTGCCAAATTCCATAGAACCCTATAAAGGATGAAATTGGATATCCCCCAAAAGTAATATTTCGACAGAAAAAAATTCAACCCTCATTTGGAACAATCCACATTCCACACTCTTAAGTTTTATAATAAACCACAACCTGCAAAGGCTGCAATTGAATCATCCCGCTAACCAGGGTGTAACAAATGGAGGGCAATACAAAAACTGAAATTTTCACTTTCCAAAATGATACATGGAATGACCATCACTGAATATTCCTTCCCCTCTCAAACCAGAATCAATTTACCAGAAAATATTAGTAATTGTTTAAAAAGACAAGGTTAGTGTCAGCCATGTACAAAAGTAACTTTAGAAAGAGAGTATTTAAATAGCACTTTGAAATTAACATACCAGAAGTTCCACTATTGCTGTCCCCATCAGATGAAGAGCAATAAACTGACAATAAAACTGACTTGTTCAAACCAGCTTTAAGCACACTAAAACCAATTGGAGGATAAGGTGTATGCTGTACGAATGCTGAGAATGAAAACAGCATATCAAATCCATTATTATGTATGGCACAATAACATGCAAGAAGAGCTATTTCCAAAAACTCCCATGAGCTATCACAATCTAGAAGACCTGCATCAAGGCAGATAAACCTGATTAAAATATCTTTAAAATACGAGCCAATCAAAGCTATGTTACCTAGACACATCCAGAAGTCGGTTTCTAAATGTCCAACTCGATAATGCTTGAAATTTTTGGACACAGGAACACTTTCCAAGATGTAGACAAGGACATGGATATGAACAATTAGTACAACAAAAACAACAATGCTAGTGCCTTAATCCCAATATACGGGTCAACTACAATAACCAAAACAAATCAACATGAGAGAGCAGAGGAAACAAAGGTTATAATTAATTTGTCCGTGATTGTTTACTTTACTTTATTCTGGAAATATTATAACTAAATATTTGGCCTCCTTTTAGTACAAAATAAATATGCTCCGAGCACAGGCGCAAGTAATAATTATGGGTTTAATTATTGCAAAAACCGTGTAAAAGATTTTAAAAGAAAAGCTTTAAAAAGCAGAAAGACCACCTATGTGATAAGGGGTAAAGAGAAAAAAGTACTCCAAGGGATAACGTGATCAGGAAAAAAAAGAAAAAGTCATGGAAAATGAAGAAAAGAATTTCAAATCTAAAAACATGTTGTGCAGAAAAAAAAGAGAGAAAAAAGAAAGATAATAGACAAGGCAGACAAGTTGTAGGGATAAAGAGCGTCGAAGGGCTTTCTAAGTACTCGCCTCTCCTTAATGAATAAAGCCTAAATTTTCATTAGCATTATGATAACTTTTTCCCTTCATATATCCACTTGTTTCGTATCCAAGTACAGATCGCCTAATCGATCCGCGATATGGATTCCATGTTTGTCGTGTCATGCCAGGCATTTGTAGGTCGGCCAAGATAACGTATACACGTAACATAGATTCAAAGTAAGAAAATAGTAGGATTGCTGAGGTAGAATGTCAGAAAGGAACACAAACAGAAATCAAAGAACATATACAAGTACCTAGTTGTGACAAAATTTCCCTGCTCAACGAGCCTTCATGCTTTAGATTTTTAGATATCAGATTTATCTGAAGAATATACAACAATGCAAAATGAGCTTCACATAGAAGAATTAGTGCCTGCCTTATCTTCGTGCTGATACTGTGGCCCAGGAGATATATAAAAAAAAATATCACTGCAAAAGGAGAAACTTAATCATTTAACGTTTTGAAAAAAACTCTACAAAAAATACATGACTTAAGGTTCCACCCATGACATATGAGTTAAAAACAGGACGTTATGACAATTATAAATAACTAGTTTAGAAACTCGTGCATGCACGATATTATTAGTGTAAAAGTATATATAAACATAAATTTTAAATAGAGATGCAATTATATATTATTAACACAATTTTATAATATTTCTTATAAAATTGATAAGAATTATAGAATATGTAGTGCTTTAAATGAAATAATCTCTTATATTTGTTAAGGTAAAATCTGAGTAATTTTCCAACAACATTATCATAAGAATTTTTTGTCATTATCAAAATAATTTTTATTATCATGTATCTTTTATTTCTTGATGAAATGTTTTTGAAATTGAAATTATAGTGAAGAAACTTTAATAATTAGCAAATTTCAACATAAAAAAATAAATATATATTCTAAGAAGCTTTAATTGGAAATTTTCTGTAGCTTTTAAGAATATAATATTCTAAGAAACTTTAAATTAAAATAAATATCTACTTATGATATATTACTCATATATTAAGGAATAAGTAGATGTTAACTTAGGTAAGAATAATTTCATATGGCAATTCACTATGAGAATGCCATGTGGAATTTTACATTCTTTTTATTAGAATGTATGATCCCGTCTACTTACTGTAAATAGCATGCATGAATCCAGGCTTCATGGCTATAAGAAATATCAAAACCAACATGATAGCCCGAGAGCATTTCCGCAATCCCCAAGCAATTGTTGCAACAATAAGCACCTTGGTCTCCTCCTTAACTGTAAGTTCAGCATATAGAAAGAAATAATACATGAAAGATGGAAAAAGGGGGTAAAGGAAACAGTATAGACAAAGCAAAGGAGAAAAAATAAACACTTATACTTGGAGACAAGCAATTGACATTGAGATCTCTTCCTAAGTAGATTACATTAGTCATACAAGTTTTACCTTTGGTAAATTTTCTTTGCCCAAAATGGGCATGGGAAGTTGTTGATGATTTGACCCAAAATAGAAATGGGGAGTTGTTGCTGAAATGGTGGGAGTATATCCATAAATTGACCCAACCCAAATCTCCCTTCCAACAATAGCTCCAAAATCACATGACCCTATTTAGACCCAAACAACTTGACCCAGATGACTTTGACTAATCTGTCGATTGAATATTCTTAATAGACAAAATAATAATGAAATCAATCAAAATTTAAAATGAACGTTGAAACAAGGCTTAAGTATGAGAGTTTTCTTAGCCACAGTCCACAGGTATTGAACCCTTTGGCTCACTGTCTGAATAACATCACTAATTGCATTTCCAGGAACTTTCTAGAGCCGAACTGTAACTAAAACCTAACAAAAACATCTTCATAAGAGCCTTGTATATCCTCTCTAGCAACTTCCATGCATTTCCTATGCTTTCACCCAAGTTTCAGCACATTCGAGCCCTATAGGAAATGACAACTCAGGTCTTACCCATCACATGCAAGTAACACATGGGGCTCCTCTATAGGAATCCTTGTGTGGTCCTAGAAAGATACTAAGTAGCTTGAGAAACGACCCATGACAATTATAAACGAAATCTTTTAAGAGAAAAGGATCATCGAGAATGGGAGAGGACATGACCAAGGTCTTCTATTGTATACTTTTTTAATGATTTATTAAATAAATATCAGCATGTTTTTGTGGAATAGAACTTAGATATCAGCCCCTGCAGTCATGAACAAATTCTTGGCAACAAGAGAGTAAACTACAAATCGAAAATAACAACAAGAGATGTGCTTAGATTTGATGAGCGAACAAAATATTCTTTAACAAGGGTTAATCCTGTCACTTCTCTTGTATTTACCGTTAATGCTGATTCAGACATCTTGAAAAAAAAAAATTCAAAAACGTTGGGGCTTTCTGGTTTTATCCCATAGAAGTGTAATTGAGACAATGATACAGGAGTTTTTGTCCTTTGTGACTCTGGGAAACAAAGAATATGACTCTAACTGATATATAACAATATAATCAGGAATTAAAACTCATTGCACACAAAGATATATGGGAAGCTAATTCGTAAGTAGGAAACGGTGGCAGTCAAAGGATCACAAAAAATTGTATCAGACTACCTTCTATTGTAGAGCAACCATTTGGAATATGACCATTCGCATTAGAGAGGTATGTAAACACTGAATTGTTCACAAGATTACCAACAGCAACCAGAAAACCAAGACCAAATTGAGCGATCAGGAAATATCCAGGAGTTGAGTACCGCCACAAACCAACAAGCTCCCAGATCTCTGGGTCCTGCAAGTTTCCTTCTTTAAACACATCTATTAGAAAAATTTATTCAGTAGCACAAGAGTGGAACATTACCTTCCCTAATTTCCAGTTCACAATTGAAAATGCCACATTGAATATGTAGGTACTGACAGCCCACAAGAGTATGAACACAAGCAAGAGACTATTCAGCCGGTGCAAACGAAAAAGTGACGGGAAAGCATATACAACGTAGCCAACATATGCCAGCAATCCAAAAGCACATATACTTGCAAAATGGAAACTCCAGAAGGAAAGAGCAATCAAGGATAGCTGCCATATTCAAAAGTAAAAAGATAATTAGAACTGACCAAAATGAAGAATTTACAAGAATTAACCAAATCAAGAGACACCTCAACTTCCCCAGAAAAAAAATATCAACATATTCAACTTAAAGAAGGCTAACTATCCTTTGTCTGAATTTCAAAGTGTTAAAGTACAGAAGTCGCTCGTTCTCAAAAAAAAAAAAAAAAAGTACAGAAGTGACCCTGAACCTTAACAATAAGTCTACAGAATCTTACGCCCAAGAACCAGTTCGTAGGACATGAACAACCAGAAAACAGTGACGTCACATCAATAATTCCATGTAAAGAAGTTCACATAAAGAAATTTGGTCAATGAGATACCATACAATGCTTCTTCTAGATCAAAGAAAAACTGCAAAGATTCCCAAACTTGATCACAGTTCAAAGTTCAAGATAGTTACCGGGAAACCATATGTGAAAAAGTTGATGGTAAAAGTCCGAAAAACAGCAGCTTTCACCAAAACATTGGTATGCCTCTCTCCTGACCTACACAAATAACGTCTTAGTAGATTCATTATACAATGCAATATATTATATCTCAAGACCCCAGCGCTCACGTTAAAATAATTAGATTTTTCTTTTAAAAGCAGACAATGAACAAGTCAAATTATCTTTGTTCATTGGTATTAAAAAATCTGCTACATCATTAATAAATCCCACAAGCTCGTATATTATACCCTTACAATGACGCTGATACTCTTATAAGCTCACTGCCCAAACAGTAAGGTGAATGCACTTCATAATCAAACATATTTGCACTATATTACTAAAATTATTCAGCAACGGTCGTAATCTATTGCAGAACAAAAGTCCATGCACTTTTAGACCAATTACCAGAGCATTACAATTTCATTGTCCAATGCCTAATTCCAAAAAGTATATTCTCTCCAAACTTTCCCACAATGGCAGTCTTAATCATCAGAATTAGAAGGAGAAGAATCTTCCCATATCCCTTCTTTCCCCAACCTAACACACTTTTTATTCAACAATAGGAGATGGATTTTTTGCTCTCCCTCTCAACACCTTTCCACCAAATTCCTCATAAAAGTAATATACATATATTACTAAAGTCCAACCAATAGTGCTCTACCACACGTTGTCGATCCCAAGCCCAGGTAAAGGAGAAAGGTATCGGTAGGTTAATTGGTGACAACCAGCGTAACGTGGGGCGCACCCTACTCAGTGACATGTTGCAATGCTCACACTCAGGTGTAGTGATAAGCATGCAAAGGGTTTCTAGGTTGACGCCACATGCCATATCACCCAAATGTAAAGGCAAATGAGCAAGTATTTTACGCTTCACCTCATGAAATGTAGAGTTAATATAACAAAAATAAATCTCAAATTTAATAACAGCAATGTAAAAGCCTTAATTTGGGATCAATTGCATGAACCAAGAATCTTCCTATGTTCCTCCAAATAGCCTTTTGCCCTCTTCCATCGTTCACCTCTATCATGGTCCATACACTCGTCCAAACCAATCTACAAAATATCATATATATTTTTTCAACTATCTATATCCATGTCCTTTTAATCATAGAGCAAAAATGCGATAACGGTCGCGGTTGCGATAACAAACACGGTGATGCAGTAACAAGGGTGATGCAGTTATTGTACAACGAAATATCGGCCTAAACCATGAAAGGTTGTTTGATACGGCCTAAAAGTCGGGGGTTTTTTACACCTTTACGTTGCAGGAATACCAGTTCGGTAAATTCTAAAACCTTTACGATATGGCTAATACGATACGATATGGCTGATACGATACGATATGGCCTTGTTTTTGCACTATGCTTTTGACTCCACACTTCTACCAAAATATTCCTCTACATCCCTTTATCGGTGCATCACTGCATCTTATTGACGTTGCATGCATCCAATTAAATTTACATTGACTAGTAATACTGGAATAAAAAGAGTAATCGACTATTCGCTGAATAGAATTGTGTAAAGGTATAATAACTTATCAAGTAAAAAAGTGATAAGTAAAAAAGTTCATTTATTAAACTAAAATTAAATGGCTCCTTAAATCATTAGAACTTATTCATGCGCTGATGTTAATTGTTAGTTATATCATGGATCAACCTTGAGCAACCTTGCTTTTACAAGGATGAAATTGGTACATCCAACACCCCCACCCCAAATGCAGTCAAGGTGAAATCCACTTAATAGCACTGGGATAATAAAATATTGTAAAAGCAAAAATGTAATATAGGAAAATAGCACACTACGCACCTAATACTTTTATTGGAGCCATTTCTAATACTAAAGTTTATTGTTTAACCAAGGCTCCACATAAAGAATAAGGGTGAGTTAACATTTTGAAAGCTATAAAAAGGACGAGAAGACTTTATGTAAAGTATGATAGTATTTAATACCAGATAATGAAGAAAAAGTATGTCGGATAAGATACCTTGACAAACGAATAAAAAAAGAATGCCTCGCAGGAAGAAGTTGCTCGGTCAAATCACTTTCTGTGCTTGACATCATGATTTCCATTTCCTCCAAATCATTTTTGACAAATGACAGCTACTTAAAGAAAAAAAAGACAAATGAAGTAGTCAACACGATTCAAAACTTATCAGATGAGAATAACTAGATGCGAATCCATTTCCTCCTATTACACTAACAAGCAGAAACAAACTTCAGTGGTAATAACTTGGATCATTTCCTACAAAGGATGGCATATGTGCAACTCCAGAGAAATTAAAATCATCATTATTACTGTTACTACTCTTAAAGATAATAGAATTCATATGCATACCGTTGTGTAGAAAAAAATGAGGGAAAGGCTAGAACATATTTCCAGCCACCCAGATTCCACAGATATCTTGTAAAGGCCAATAAAGTTAGCTATTTGCTGAAGCAATGTGGGGAAAAGTACAGGGAGTTGATGAATATAAAGTAGGAGTATAATGAAGCCAGAATAGAGCTGAAGAGACCTCCACCACCTTCCAGACAACAAATAATAAAATCAACGCTAAGTTATGTAGGTTTATAAATAATGAAAAAAGAAAGTATGAAACAATGGTGGCCGAATGCCCGAATATTACCTAAAAAGACCTGAAAAATTGCTTGTCAAAGACCAATCCACTAATCCAACACAGCTACAGATGAAAAAGGGCAAAGACACCCAAGACGGATGGCTTATCCCCACTACCAACTGGATGGCAGGCAACAAGAAGCAGGACACAACCTTGATGTACAAACCTTTAAAAACAAGGAAATCAGTATTCAGCTACATGAATCTCAAAAGAAAGAAAGAACAACTTAGCAAGTAATTTAAGCCAAACATGAACATTTCAAGTGAATATTTGTACAAAATGATAGTAACTACAACGGCAAAAAGAATCTAAAATGTTCATCCTCGGAAAATATCTCGCTGAGTTTTCGCATATATATATATCTCAAATCTCAATCATTATGCTTCATTTTCTTATCGCACTGTTTCCTTTATGGGAGAAACAGGAAAATAAAATTTAAAAAAAAAACAGGTAACATTGCAGATATAAATAAATCTTCTTTTCCTGACTGAAAATTCTACTGAAGGAGAATAAATAATGTATAGATCCTTTTTAAGCCATTTAATATTGAAAGATAAAACAAAAGAAAGATGGGAGTATCAAATATTCTTCATTAAAAATTTTAGCTTTTATTATAACATAATGAAACAACATTTCCTTTTAATAATTTTTTTGTTGTGACATAACCTCAACATTGTAACCAAGATTGAGGATCGATTTGGGGTGCGGAAGTCAAAACGGGACTGGGAACGAAGTTCACGAAATTTAGTAATCAGAGGTCGATTCGACAAGATTTTGGGTTGCGTTTTATTGGGTCACAGAACGATTCAATCCGGATTAATGTACAAGTTAGGGACAATTACATAAAATAATAATTAGAAAAGTAAGAAGTAAAAAAAAAGGGAAAGGAAAAATAATATGCACTTGAAAAAAATATAAAAGATAAATAGGCAAATAAGTTCAATAATTATATGTTCAAGTGGTTGCACTTGTCAATGCAAAGTGAGAGAAAACTAATAATCCAAGCAATAGCCAACTAGTAATACATTACAACTCGAGTAAAGAAAAAATGTGGAAAAATAAAGAAAGGATATTGAAAAGAACGAAAAGACATTGAATAATAAAGATACTCGTACTCCATTAACAAATGGAAACTTCAACTGTTGCACATGCCTACATAGTAGGGCTACTAGGATTGATGAAGTTAACAAGTCACAAAGAAAAGAAAAAAGAACAGGTAGATGCGAGAGGAACTCCCAAGATAGAAAAAGAAATGGCAAGAATGGCATGTAACTACTCCCTTCATGTTCATCCACACCATCCACCATCAACAATTGATACAATACACACCAAAGTCCTTTGATTGCTAAAACTCTCAAGGAATGAAACTCATAAGCCGTATAACGTTATGGAAAAGAATGATAGAGATACATATGAAGAGATGTAACTCCATATCAGAGAACCAATTTAAATTTATGCCAAGGAGATCTACAATGGAAGCAATTCATATTATGAGACAAATGATGGAATACTATAAGGCAAGAAAAAGAAACATTCACATGGTTTTTATTGACTTGAAAAAAGCACAAGACCGGGTGCCAAGAAAAGTATTTTGGTTAGCAATGACAAAGAATAGTATTCCCAAAAAATAAGTATATCGAGAAGTAAAGACGAAAGTCAGGACATGTAGAGGCACAACCTTTTCATGCTTCCTTTTTTATTGAAGCAAAATGACATAACAAGTAACTGGTTACACATTGGTGCACTCCGAATAAATACCCCCAAGGTTAGGATTATTCATGGTTAATCAATAGGTGGGATTATTATAGGAAAATCAAGTAAAGGTTGGATTATTATGGGTATTTTTTCCTTCTTTTTATTTGACTCTATTTTCTCGACTTTAGTCTTTCCAAAAAAAATGTGTACTTTTGCAGTATTTCTCATGTATAATAGAAGCATAACCAAGTTTTTAAAATAAAAAATGAAAAACACAAAACAGATGAAAGACCAAATGACGCATTCACAAGTACCTAATTGTGCCAAAAATGACAAGAAGTTCCCCCAGCATGAACCTCGCCAAGGGACCATACCCAGTTTGTGTTGATATATCCAAGCTAGACAAACAACGCCCACTAGTACTTGTAAAACCAAATAGAATATTGCAGTCGGAGATCTCCATGACTGGAAGCTGCAACAGGACATGAATATAACCAGGGAAATTAGGTAAGTGCAATAGCAAGCACTAAATGTTTATCAAGGATGTAGCAAACTGCAGTCATTCTCTTACCTCAAGATCCCAATCAGCTTAACCCACGATGAGTCCGCCAGGGACCATTTCCCCTCCTTGATTACCCATATAACAACGAAGATTGCTTGTAGAAGAGCAATGAGCAGTGAATATATGCCACATCCCCACAAAAACAGATATAGCGAACGAAATCGAAAATCTGTCCAAAAAGCAAACGAAAAGATAATCAGTCAGAACAGTGCTGATTGCAAGCAAGTATTACACATGATAACCTCACTCCTACAGAATGAATTTGTGATTGTTATTGAATCATTCATACACTTTCCCGTGCAATCATTTCTTTGGAGAATAGATGTTGTGTTAATGCTTTTAAAAAGTTGAGCCAATTATTTGTAGCACATTTCCCTAAATTTCAAAAGGATTCATATTTTGAAGATGTTATGCTTTGCTCTCCCTTACTACACTGTGGTGGGTAGTGTTTAGAATTAAAAATTAACAATAAAACAAGCACATTATCAACTACTTATGCAATTATTGAAATGGAAATAGCAAAAAATACTAGCTTCAACAAATCATGCATAAATTACAGTTAAAGAACAAAATAGCGTAAAACTCACCTCTTCTTGGAAGATTGAATTGAAGGACAAGAAACACCACCAAATATACTAGTGATATTATACTCCAATTAAATATAGCAGCTGCAAAAGAAGTCTATATGAACACTACCGATTGCAAAAGTTACTTTAATTTAATTCAATAAGTAAAAAGTAGAATAATTAAAAATACAACACACTGTGATAGCATGTAAACACAATCGATGAATATATACAACCTCACAGCAAGGCACAAAAAAATAACCGAAATATCACAAAACCAGCTGGAAGCAAACTAACCTTGCTAACTATCAAAAACTATTATATATTAATAGTTATCAAGATTTTGAAGTATCTACAATCATAAAGGATTACTCCTTTGTGCAATTTATTTTGCTATGTTGCACAGATGTTTTATAAGTTCTGGTTGTTGTTGGTGGAAATTAAACAAACAAAGTTATTGAACAAAATATGTGAATGAAATGAAGAGAGAAATTGAATTTGTGGGTGGACGAAGAGAGAGAATGTAGGGTTATTGCCAAAATAAAAATAAAGCAAATTCCTTAGGACAATCCAAAAATATAAAGTGTAGCAACTTCATTGCAAAGGATGGAGTATAAAATATATAACAACAATTAATGTGAGAAATTAATGGAAGGATGCAAAAATGTAGAACTGGATACGGAAATTCATGTATGAATTATGCAAGAAAAATAAACCATCTTTAGCAATATTTACTTGTACATCCTCTACTTGAACATGTATCCAAATAACTAGGATAAATGACCTACTAGATTAAAAACAACAAAAAGCAACTATTTTGAATTAAGTACGAGCAGAATTGACATAATTTTCTAAAATCCCATTAATTACGGTCCAATGCAAACGAAGATTATTACGTGCAAATTGGTAAATTGATATACTTTTGTTCAATTAAGATAAAATGAAGCAAAATGCACGTAACGTTCCACATATCAAATCATACTGCAAATTTGGCAAGACTAGGCCAAAGACAAAAATCTTTATGTTGATTTGTTCCCCTACTCTCCTACCCGTTTAATTACTGGTACTAAATGGTAGATATAGTAATAGTCTAAATTTTCATAAAATGTGTCATGTCATTCTCATCGAGATAAACTTTAATCATTAAAAAAAATTGAAAAATGTTCACCAATTCAATCAGAAATGTGTCGTGTCATTCATCAAAGTGTACACCAACGCAGCACACATATTCTAGCCTACAACTCATAAAGCATAACTCTGAAGATAACAGTAAAAATTATCGGTATCAGACAATGACATGACTTCAAAATCACTAGGATTAACAGTCCCAAGTTTGCTTACTGGCACCGCAATTCAAGTAGAAATGTTTATGCATAACCTACTATTTACTTGGACTTTGTCCCTTCACTCTAATAGCCTAATGACCTATGGGTAGTGAATTGTAGGATATATTAACAGTCAAGTGTGCTACTTCATTCTGATCAAGGTTAATATAGCTATCATGTACATCAAAACTCTAGCCAACAACAAAAGTTTCTGATTTAGGTTCCATTTCCTACATAGAAAAAGTTTCTTACTTTGTTCCTACAAAACAACAAAGGATGCAAATAAATTACATATTTACATTTTTTTTTTTTAGCTAACATGTAACTACCCATTTTCTCTAACACCTAAACAGGATGAACAATTGTTGCACAATAGCAGCAACAGCAAAAATACCAAGTAAAAGTTAGCTATCAATATAGGATATCTATAAGATAGTTAGTTATAAAAAAGCCTAATACAGTTGGCTACCCAATGTAGGAATAGAAAAAGGGTGGAATTGGGCATATGCACCGACCACACACGCTCCCTAACTAGGTGGTGTGCGTGTATATTTGCTTTGCCCAATTAATGGTTCATAACCAACTTGACATAGCATTTCAAGCTACTAAACAAAAAATAAACTCCTAGAACATCAAGATTTAGTCCATTACACTCTAAAACTAGAACAAATCTGCAAAATTCGCATGACCAACACAATAAATTTAAAGACCCAATTACAAAAACAGCATTATAATACAAAAGCAAAGATGACCCAAGTTTTACAAAAACACACACAAGTAGGAATACCTGCTAAAAGTAGAAATAGCAGCAAAGATCCACAGAAGAAATTCTCCATATTTAGATGCTATGCCAATCAGTGATGGGAATGCCTAAATAAAAAATGGGCATTTGTTCACGAGCGAAAGCATCAAAGGAATCAATCGAAATGAGTTGAATCAGAAACTACGCAACCAATCATTTATTGATGATTGATGGGATCCCTGAAATTCATGTAATGAATCTTGCTTTCAGTTTTGTGGGTCGTAAGACATTATTAAACCCGAAATTCCAGTCTTCCAGAGCAATTGAGAATAATATATTGTACTCGTAAGAAGTATACCAGTTTCAGGCGAACGTCACCTGAATCGAAGGGTCAAGGACTAGGTAGAAAGGGGGGAAATAGGAATAGGAATGTGATCGGAAGTCAGAAGAAACATTAAATTCCGCGAATCCACGATTCAACTTTCAAGACGTGCCCCCTTTTCGTTTAGCACAAGTCTGTTATATTGGAGTGAAGTAAAGATTGTGTTTTTTTATCTGTTTTGCAATCCGTTAAAAATAATTTCTTGTTTTTTTTTTAAATAAATTCATTTAAGGAGGTTTTCTTGCCGACAATAATACAACTTATTTACGATTATCTAAGAAAGAACCTTTGGTTACATGTTTGGCAACCTATTAAAGATTAGGTGGATTTATTCTCAGCAAAAACCCCTTAAGTGGATTTATTTAAAAATAAACCATAAGTCAGTTTATTCTCGATGGATCACGAATAAGTTATATTATTTATGACAAGTTTTTTAAAAAAATAAAGGAAATTTTATATTTTCTTAAAAAAAACTAAGAATCTTTTGTGAATTACGGCCTCAAAGTTTGGTCGTTTTATGAATTACAGCCGCAAAGTTTTTTTTTATGAATTAGAGCCACCAACTTTTGAAAATGACCACCATTACGGCCAAGTGACCGGTTCTCACTGTTGACCAGCAAAATGACCTTTGACTTTCTTTTTTCCTGATTTTACTTTTTTTTTTTGAATTTTCTTTTTTCTTTTTCTTTTTTTAATTTAATTCATTCATCCTCTTCCTCCTTCTTCTCCATCATCTTCATCCCTAATAAACTTCAAACACTCCATTGATCTTCAAAGTCACCATTAATCTTCAAAGACCCAATTTCTCTCCAAAGTCCAAACCCTAGATTTATTTCCCCTCTTCAAGAACCCTAATCAAAGAATACCAAATTAGAAGAGATGAACCTGATTGAACTACATTTAGTGTTTAAATTTGTTAATTGGAACCCAATTTCTTTCCTCCTTTTAGACACCTTCATAGATCTGCTATTAAGAAGTTCGTTTTCTGTTAGATTGAACTACATTTATTTTATTTTATTGTGGTAAATCAAAAATTGATAAAGGTGTAATAAATCAGTTTGACCTTCCTAAATTGCCTTTCCTCTAACCCCAATTAGGTACCATCTATACTACTAAACTCAAGTTCCTTCATCAATTTCATCAATTAGGTACCATCTATACTACTAAATCAGAAATTGCCTTTCCTCTAACCCCAATCGGAATTAGTAGCATATATTTCAAATTCAACTTTGAGTTTAGTTGTCACCGCTAACCTTTCTAAAAGCTACCATCTTTGAAATTGATGAAGGAATTTGACCTTGATTTTTGCAGGACACCAATTTATAAATTGCGTTTTCTCTTTCTGAATTGTACGATTTACAGATCTTGAGTTTAGTAGTATAGATAGATTAACTCAGGCTGTGGAATAGCATCGGATTTTTTATTCCATCAACTCCATCAACTCCATTAATGGAGTCACTGAAGCTACCCAGACAAAGATATTTCCTTATGTAAAATGGAGGATTTGGAGATTGAGAAAAAGAGACATTTGGGGGTTGAAGGTTTTTAAGAGCATCTGAGTTGGGTATTTAATTTACTTAAACTTTATTTTCTAAAAAAAAATTCTGGAAAGTTTTGATATTTAATGAATTTTCTGAAAAGATTTGAAAGATGATTGTGATTGAAGAGCAGAAGCAGGTGGGTTTTGTATTTAAGCTTCAATGAAGTTATATTAATGGAGTGTTTGAAGTTTATTAGGGATGAAGAGGATGAAGATGATGGATAAGAAGGAGGAAGAGGATGAAGATGTGAAGAGGAGGAAGAAATTAAATTAAAAAAAGGAAAAAGAAAAAAGAAAACTCAAAAAAAAAGTAAAATCAGGAAAAAAGAAAGTCAAAGGTCATTTTGCTGGTCAACGGTGAGAACTGGTCACTTGGCCGTAATGGTGGTCATTTTCAAAAGTTGGTGGTTGTAATTCATAAAAGAAAAACTTTGCGGCTGTAATTCACAAAACGACCAAACTTTGAGGCTGTAATTCACAAAAAATTCAAAAACTAAAGGGAAAATATATTTGTGTTTCACTTGAAATAAGATTTGATTATGGATTATGTTGGTGTTTTACAATCAAGTCAAGTTGGGTTCAATGTTAAGCAATTTTACCCTAGGGCAATTTCATATAAGGAGGTTAAATTCGAAAGAAAAAATCATTGTTTTAACATTTAAAATTTTTATTTTTAAATTATAAAACAAGCAAAAAGCAATGATGTCACTCATATATTATTCTCTATGCAAATCTCTAAATTTTGGAGTGAAATTAATCGCATTTCTCTAATATCCTCTTTCAAGAGGGTATGAGTATGGATTGCCTGACACATTCTCTTACCTAGACCCTGTCTTCAAGCAAAATATTAGGTTAATGATGATCTTGATGATGAAAATGTCGTCTTAAACATTAAACAACTAAAAGTAAGTATTTAAAATACGAAAAGAGAATCTCGGTTAAAACTAGAGTGGTTAGACCTCCTTGTGTCATTAAAAGTCATGTATGGTGCATCCTAAGGGCGGGTTGAATGAAGTTAATTTAGATACTTATGTTTCTATAGACTTTGTTAGAAGGTTGGGGCTAGCTATCAGGACTAATCAAGGTGCTCGCCTTTGACTGGGGTTCGAAGGATTAAAACTAGTTGAAATGTTGAGATTAATAAAGCAGTGACAAGCCGACAACTATGTTTGGGTTGGATTTGACAACTTGGTTAGATTACTCTCATACTCATCTTGAAGGGGACTCGTTACATGTGGTTCTTTCTGTTCTACTTAGCTGAGAAATGTTCTCCTTTGCAGTTGTTCTTACATAGAATGATTGAGCTTGAGTTTTATTTTTCTCAGTTTTGGTGTAGTAATTTTTTTTACCTTTTTTTATGTGTTTTCAATATTATATTAATGTTGTTGTGAGAGACCATCTATCTATAAGATTTCGTTGAAACATCTAACGCTTAGTCCCAATTTAGCTCACATTCAAAAAAATAGGTAGTCAGTAAAAATAAGTTTAAATTAGTGTATCAATTATAATCGCTAAAAATGAGTTGAAATCTGTAAAAAAATCAATAAAAATCAATTATAATTCATAATTAAAAATTGATTACAATAAGTAAAAAACCAATTTTAATCGGTATATATCACTTAATTATGAAAGTTAATTAATTTTAATCGGCAAAAATCAATTCAATTAGTATAAATAAACAAGACCATATGCTCTTAAGTCTTAATTTGCATGACTACAAGTTGGATATTCAAACGGGAACATTGTCCGCTTGTCGCCGGTCGCCGGTGATAGCCAAACCGTAGGAGCGAAGCCAGGAGAAGCCATGCGCGAGAGAGTAATGGTTCGATTTCAATTTAGGTCATCTCTATGTCTCACTCTGATTCCACTTCTCACTTATCTTTATCTATCAGCCACCATTTTTGCTTCAAAATGCTCTATTAATGGTGCGTTTCCATCTATTTATTCAGTTTTATTGTGTTCTAATAAGCATTGTGTTGAACTGTAAAGATATTGAATTTTCATTTGCTTTTTGCTTAGGGTTTCAACTTGTGAGGAATATAAGTGAGCTTCCACAAAGTAATTATGGTCGAGAAGGCCTCTCTCACATAACTGTTGCTGGGTCTCTCATCCATGGTATGAAAGAGGCAAGTAATTCGTTATTACTCCTATTACTTGTTTTCGTTCATTGCCCCAATTTATGAGTATGTTGTGCTATTAATTACAACCATATACTTTTTGATTGTGGTAATATGGATAATATGTTCTCTGTTTGATTGTTGGTACTAAATAATGGTAATTAAAATAATTTGTATTTTAAAATTTTAATGAAATATACAATGTCATTCATGGTGATCAAAGTTGGATGTGAAAAGTATTTCGTCCATAATTATCCATTATTACCTAGTATTAGTAACACCTATCTAAATGGTAATAAAATGAATATTGTGAAGAAAATAAGATGATAAAAGTAGAACAAGTATATATGACAATTTGTCAAGAGATTTTTCTAACAAAATTACACTAACTTTCGCTTACCATTATTTGCGTTTAATACAGACAATCAAACAGAGGATTAGAGATTTTAATAGATATTATAGGATCATGCCAGTTTTTTAATCACTGTAGCTTTTCTGGTAGCAATGCAAAATTTTATGTTGCATGTTGTGGCTTGATGTTACCGTATTTCTCTAATATGGCAGATTGAGGTGTGGCTACAATCGTTTGCTCCTGCATCACACACACCAATTCACAGGCACTCATGCGAAGAAGTTTTTGTTGTTCTGAAGGGAAGTGGTACACTTTATCTTGCTTCAGACGCAGACTCACATGGAAGATATCCTGGCCAACCCAAAGCATTTCCCATCTTTGCAAACAGCACCTTTGTTGTTCCTGTTAACGAAGTTCACCAGGTAAACAGATATTTGTCTAGGTGATGCTAATGTTTAAATTGTTCCTTGAAGATGTTGACATTATATATGTTTTGTAAGTTGTAGCAGTTGTGGTTTTACTTCAAATTCCGAAATGAAGCCCAGATAAAAAAAAAGAAAAACTTAGATAGGACTTGTAGCTTTCTACCATTATGTGGACTTTGAAAAACGTCTAAAGATGAACTAGTAGTGTATGAGAAACGTCAAGAAGTTTGGAGCTTGTTAAGTTAATAGTTGATAAATATAGGTTAATTAAACTAGTAAACATTAAGTGGGTCTGCAGACGATGAAAAGGGTCAAATTAATGGGAATGGTGCCTTCTGATGCCTATATGCAATTGAACTAGGATGGTGATGAAACCAACCACAAATTCTAATCACTAAGCCATATCACATTCGGTACTTCTCACAGTTCATATTTTGTTTGTTTGTCTTGTAGTTGTTACATGGCTGCTACTTTCTAACCATGTAAGAAGTATTGGAACTTATCAACGAAAAAAAACTTGCATTTAATATTAGGATGTCATTAGACCTAAAATTACTCCCCTTTTGAAATAAGAGTATGTTTATTGCCTTGTAGCAAATAAGAGTATGTATGCTTGTCTTCGTCTGCGTCAGTTATGAACATGGACTGCCGACAAGGCGACAACCCTTGATATTGTTTTGATGCACAGGTCTGGAACTCGAACAACAATGAAGATCTGCAAGTTCTGGTTATTATATCACGTCCTCCTATAAAAGTGTAATATTTTTTTTCCACTCGTTCAATTAACTGGATATTTTCTCTATTTTAAGGGCGTATTCTAAGGTTTCCCGGAACGACATATACTTACAGAAAATGGGGTAATGTATTCGATTTCTTTTAGAGAAATCTGTTTTTACTTGCGATATACTACCATTAATAGGAACTGTAAAGTATTCATCTCTTTGCTTATTCATTGTTAGAAGAAATTAAACGGAGTCAAAGTAGTCATGCCTTTAAAACCTTCCCCGTTTGATTCATAGTCTTTTACTCTTTTTAAAAGTCACGTTTACTCCTTTTTCATGCTGCACTAATTTTCATTGTGTTGACGGTGCTTCTTTTCTTCTGGTATGCACCATTTGAAGACCTTTTAAGATAAATTTCTTTGAAATTGCATCTTCTCATTGTCTTCAGTTCCCTAGATAAGTTCATAGCATTGAGATCACCATACTCATATTCTGTGACAAAGCTAATTATTTATCTAGCTTTATTACGGGTCTGAGCAGCTGGAACTTACAGCCTTACAGGAGTTGCTCAATTTGGTAGAAACTAAGTAAATGGGTTATTTTTTATTATAATTAAATGGTTAGAAAACAATTTGTCTTCATTTTCTGTATTTCTAAGTCCTAACTAGAAATATATACATTCTTAAATAATTAGGAGTACAGAAAATGAGAACTGTTTTCTCGTGATCCACTCCCAACATACTCCTATGTCCCACAAAATTTAAATGCAGCAAATTGAGTGGGACGGAGTTGTATCTTATATACAAAGAGAGAAAAGAAAAAAGGTTCACAGTCAAAGGCATGGGGTACATATGAGCAGTAAAGGGGTACGCACGTCCTCATTAATGGGCATGTACAAGCTTTTTATCTAACTTCGATGCTGATTGCTGATGTTATAGGTTCATATATGAAGATTGGCTTATGCCTCATACTGCTGCTAAACTCAAGTATCCATACTATTGGGATGAACAATGTTTTGATTCTCCTGCAAAAGATGAGCTCTAAGACATTGTCACTCGGAACTTTTCGCCTGTCTTTCTCTCATGACTTGTAAAGTGCAGCACCTAAGCAAAGAGCTGCAGTAAGGTATTTCTTCTGGAACTTGTATCACTCTTAAAATCATGTATTGATAGTTTTATAAAGAACTTATGTTTTAGTCTTTTTAAATTCAGAAGGATTTTGATCATGTAAAATTAAGAACTTATTTATTCTACATTTAAAATTAAATTACCAATGAAATTAACAATAAAAATAAAATGCTTCTACAAGAAAATATCAAGCTGTACTACAATGCTACTCCCAAGAACAATATCAAACAATACTACAATGTTTTTATACATTGTAAATTGTAATAGATCATGTATGCTAGCCCATCATATTGAATCACAAGGAATCCAATCTAAAATGATACCAAAAATCTAAAAAAGAAAACCAAATGAAATTCAGTAATGAGTAAGATTTTAGCCAAAAAAGTCAGGATCTTCAGGCTTGAACATCTTAGGCATCATAAGATCTTGAGACGAAGTATCAACAATCTTAATCTTCTGATTAACCCCTCTTCTAGTATTTGCAGCAAATTTAGAAGCTAAAATAGTAGCTGTAAGTGGTTGTTGCTGTTTTACATCTCCACTTATTGGTACTAATTCTGTACAACTACCGGCTTCATCATCATCCTCCATTAACACTAAATGATCATCTTCAACCTCATCTTCTGTAACATAATAATAATAGTTAGAATTATATTCTAGTTTAGCTAATTCTTCATTCAATTTCCTCTTCTTAAACCGCCTCCAAGCAGCTTGTATAAAACAAGCTCCCCAAGTTCTCCATTGGTGAGAGTAATATCTAAAAGAATGTTGAAGTCTTTTACTCTGCAAACGCTTAAACTGTGTAGCAACATATTTGAGATCATCAGCCCGAAGCGAAAATGCATCAACTTCAGTTTGAGCTTTAACTGTTCTTGTTGAAGAAGGAAGATTCAATGTTGTTGTAGTTAATATAGCCCAAGTTAACAATTCTTCCCCACAAAAATCACCTTGAGATAGTGTAATGGAGTTAAAGAAACCTGATCGACCTCCATAGGTTGTGGAACTTTCTAATTGACCTCTTATTATGAATAACATTTCACCAACTGGATCTCCTTCTCTAACTATATATGTGTCTTTGGTGCTTAATGATGGTATTAGTCTTTCACATATTGCATCTAACAGTTGATCATCCATTTGTGCAAAGAAAGGAACCTACAATCATATAAATGATTATCTTCACAAATCAAACTCGTGATTTTGAACTTGAATAAATTACTATTATGTTCTGTTATTCCTAGCACTATTACGGTGTGTTTGGTTGTATGATATTAAATGGTGGGAAATAATGTCATATAGTTAAGGCGGTTACTTGATAAGGTCTCATGCTTGTCTTACTCTAATCATTTCTTTTCTTCACGAAACTCATTGCCATTCATTACCACTTGAAAATATGATATTAGGTGGTGATCGAAAAATATATATATAAAAAATGTGTTTTGAGTATGAGTTTCGTTATTATAGGTTAGAAATAGCAAGTTTCATTAATAACACTCAAATTCATTTCCATTACCACCCTGTAATAACATTAACCAAATGTGGTGTGAGTGGCTTCCGCCTATGCAAGACCATGGTTTGAGAGGCCAAATTTATACAACTTAGTGATAACAAAGAGGTTGGTTGCAATTTACTATCGGTAGCAAAAACATCATATACAATTTCATATAAATAAGAAGTGCGTATAATTTGATATGCCTTTCAATATAGTCTATTATAAATCGAAACTAAAGAAGTAAAAATCTTTGGCCGCCCCTTAAAAATCTATGTAGAATTTGAATAGATTGACGAGATTTGATCAGTAAGTAATGCATGCACCAAAAGAAACTTACACGACGAACAAGTCCCAAGCACAAGTGTTTTTGAATTTCTCTTCTAATATCTAAGGGTAGTGATTGTAGAATAGACTCTTCATCTACTCCTCTTGTTGCAAGCCACTTATATTGAACAAATCGTCGAATTCGTTCTCGTAGTTCTTCTGGCAATTGTCTGTGTTGCATCCACTCTTCTGTGTCTCGACTTTTTATCCTCCATTCTTCTATTCTGGTCATTATAGATTGAAGATAGTTCTGCAATATGAGATCATATAATAATTCAAAGACAAAGAATTTTCTTTTCAATGCTGATTTAGTTAACATAATGCATGGGTAATTGTATAATAATGAAATTTCATACCTGGACTTGCCCAATCAAGTGTGAAAAAAGGAATAAACCCAGCACACAAATAAAACTGCAAAATAATGTTTCCTCAATGAAGGTGCTGTTGTCTATGTTTTGTCCATAAGAACTGTGTTCAGAAAAGTATGTTTGAATAAATGACATAAAATGATGTATATTACTCTTTTTATTATTTCATCATTTTTACTTTGCTACAATTTCCTTTTATAGAAATCTTCAAACCAGTTTCTTCTCTTATAGTGTCATCCACACAATTGAAATGACCATATTATTTCTTTATCTTTATGCAATATACAACTGTGAGAATATTTTGGTCATAGAAAGAGTAATAGAGTATGACAATGATTTTGTAATTATATATATATAAATAAATTTTTTCAGGCGTTTAAGAATCATTTGGTAATGAGTACAACCTTAAAGTTTAGGTTTCCTATGAATTATAGCCTCAATATTTTTATTTGCGAATTACAGTCAACAAAGTATCAATGTTTACAACGTTCAAGACCATTTTAGTGACGGAATTTCAGGTATAGTGGTCGAAATTCTATGATTTGGCATGAACGATATAGACATTGATACTTTGATGGTTATAATTCAAAAAATGAACATCAAGATTTTAATTTGCAAAATGTCTAAACTTTAAGACTATAATTTACAAATAATTAATTTTCATAAAATGTTTTTTTTTAAATAAAGTAGTTCACCTTAAGGTTTTCAAACCCCACCAGAGGCAATAGAAGTATTTTTGTATAAAATTGGTAGTGACAACATCATCAGTAATAGCTGGAGCAAACATCCCAAAGGTGAATAGAGAATCTTTATTATGAGGATTACAGTTTATGAGAACATTTGATTTTTCCAACCATATTTTTCGAGCTAAAAGTTCTTTGTTCTCTTTATCAAAAAAAGAGGGTTGGCATGGAAATTCAGTTGACTTTTGTTGCCCTAAACATTCATTTGTCCAACAAGTGTGTATGCGTTGCAGAGCCCATAAGTACCATATACCACCTATCACCTGTTTTTACTTTCATCATTAGCTCAAATACACTTGTTTGATGAGATAATAATAATATTGATAATAGCAGTCTTGTGACTTGTGAGAGACCGTCTCTCGGTGAGACGACCACAAAATAAGAAGCACATATGCTAATAATTGTATTAGTAGGGTTATTCAATCCTTGCATAAGAATTGTCTCATAGTGAGACCGTCTCACATAAGATAAGAATTTGTGTATTGATAAAATATATAACACACTTTAGTTAGGTTTATTATAATACCCAAGTTAACATCTAAAAGGAAAAAGAATAAGCTTTAAAGAATTGATAGTAATATTAACAATGTGCATGTGCATTTTTCTTTAAAGGAAGTTTGTTTGTAGGGTCTGTTTGGCATTGACTATTGCTTGTTGGTTGTTGGTTAGGGTAATTGACTGTAGTTGTTGGTTGAAGTATTGACCGATAAGTTAGTTATTATGGTGGCGTTTGATAATAAAATTAATAGTTGAAAACTGGTATTAGCTAGTAATAGAAATTTAGGGTGAGCTTCATTTCCATAAGAAAAAAAAATAACACGTCATATGAAAATAGAAAATGAACTCATTCTCATCACCATCATTTAATACGAATAACCAAATTAACGGTTAGTGTTTAGCTTACATGGCCAGCCAAAATGAAGAGAAGCATATTGTAGACAGCTCCAGACCAAGCATTTCTTGCAGCAATTCCAGTGGAGTTTACAATCTTGCGATTTAAAGGAAACATGACGAACAAACGTGGTATAAACTGAATAAGTACCATTAGTGCCACTGTATGATTTGTATGAGCTTGTGTTGCGCTTTTCAGTGCTGGTACGATAAACCAAATCATTATCTGTATATTTTTCAATCAATTATGTCTATTTTATAATTTTTCATTAATACACAACATTTCATTACTTAATTATTATTATTATTCTTATTTTTATTTTTAGTAGTAGTAGAGCGTCCTCCTATATGGGTATAGGTTATCGTCTTCCTTCTCTCTCCAAACCCGGATCATAGATTTATAATTCTAATGAGCGAAATACATTGAGTAGTAATAGTTATGATGATGATGATGGTTTCTAATATTATGAATATATTAATGATAAATTTTATGGTTTGGTCTAGGATTATATAATAAACTAAAGTAAAATGTCTCATTATCATGTGCACTTTCTCTTTTTGTGAAATGCAATAAGGTTATCGGAGGGTTAGGTGAAGACGCGCTTGACTTAAGGATTTCTTCTTTTCTTTGAGCAACTCCAGTAGCACCAAATTTAAGCCCTATATTTTTCATACATTAGCTTTTTGTATTTAGAAAGGTGTTGGTGCTTAGCTTGTCGCTCGACTCCCCACCAACTTTGTGTAAAGTTTTCTCCTTATGAAATGAATTACCTTAATAATAATAATAATAATAATAAATACCTGAGGTAGAGGAAGCATGGCGGCAACATCAATGATAAAACCGGTAGAGAAATACCTAATAGCAATAGCTTTACGATCCATAACAAGTTCCTTACGCCCAAATACTCTTGAATTTCTTGAAACAAATGCTGTTTTGAATTTAAGGATAATATTCATAAAATAAAGACAATCTGAAATTGTTCTAATGACGGTAACTATTATTAATAATTCCATGTTTGTTGTTAGACAAGCATTTCCACATATTGTTGGAACATAAAAATATAATGGATCTAGAAATAAAGTAATTAAACATGTTATTAAGAACAAATTATTCCATTTTGTAATAAATTCACTTCTAGGATCATAGATTTTTCCCAACCAATGAAGTTTTTTTTCTTGTTTTTGTCTTCCTAAAAGATAAAAAGATGATGGGAAATGAGGGAATTTTGATGATGTTGCATAGAAATGAACATTATGCATTATGTTCTGTTTAATTAATTTGATTTGGTTTGAATTTTTGTATTTTTTATATGATTGAATTGATTATTGGGCTAAGTCTGGAGAATTGATTGATTATGGAAAGGTGAAGAAAAAAATGATTGTGATGAGGTTGATGATTAATGGCTGAGAAGCTTATGGAGATTTGAGAGACTCGAGGAAGAAAGCAAATATAAGTTTTTGTTTTAAGGGGGTTATTATGAAAGAAAATAAAAAATGTTAATGGGTTATTTCAAAGAAATAAATGAAAGAAAATTGTTTATATATATATTTTGGGTATATTTTTTCTTTTAATTTAACTGTGTAAAATGTTGAAAGTTTGGTAATAGTTTAGTAAACGAAAAATAAAATTTAGTTCAAATCAAAAGCTTGAGATGGAGTAGAAACTAGAGAGTAATACAATATAACCCGATTCTTCAACCAAAGATTTGAGATGGAGAATACAATATATTTTGGACTTCTTCAATCATTATCTTTAACTTTTGATTGAATTGGTTTCTTTTCATATTATTAGATTCTGACTTTTGAGATTGTGGTTTATAATTTAATATTTATTTTAAAGTCCGGTCAAAGTTAAATTTTATTACAGTTTGAATAAATGTCAGATAATAGATGTAAATGATACTCCATTTGAAATTATGTTATAAATCTTTATCCAAATATTAAGATTCTGGTTTTTTACTTGGATGGTTAGAACCTAGAAAAGTAAGGATTTTTAGTTGCAATGGTAATATACTAATACTTGATGTATAATGTATTACTCCATGTATGTATGTTAGGTTTCACAGTCCTACTGTAGGATTCTTGTTACAAAATTATGCTTGTCTTGGGTAAAAGTTTGTCAAAAACAGTAGTAGTCATAAAGGAGTAAACATGTGATCCTTCTGCTTGCGCAATTCTTATATTCTGTAGTCTCAAAGCTTGTTTTGAAATTTGTTTTCGTCAATTCTAATTCAAATACAAAAGAGAGAATACTATTTTTATGTTCAATTCAATTGGCTACATTTATTTCTTCAATACGAGTGTTTTTCGTAAATGTAGCTGATTGAATCGTATAGATGGAGTATTATGGTACAAGTTAATTGGGGTGAGAAAACAATGCTCATAAACATAGTTACATAAACACAAAAATCCGCCTTTAATTTGATACAAACTCACCCATACTTCCAATTCTGGAAACTCAATGCTTTAAACCCACAAGAAGCCTATCAAAATATAGCAGCAAATAGTACAAAACTACCATCAAAACTACCTTATACTATTCTTTGAACCTAGAGAAAATGAACACAAGTTTAAGAAAATTTACTAAAATCGGCTTACGCAGCATCAATACCTTGTATGTACAAATTCAGCACCTCCAGGAAGATGTACATTACTCAGATCAACTGGTGCTGCTGCAGCCTTAAAATAACTTAAAATCACATCGCTTTTCCTTCCACACCGGGGTCAGACATGGTATCAGAGACATGCCCTTCAACTTGAGAATGTGAAAGGAAACGTCTTTTTTGAGCTCTTGGAGGTAGATGCTTTGCCGGTTTCCTTGATCCAGCAGCCCAAGGCAAGAAAACACCCGTCCCACCATGAGGTATTCTTCTCGGGCTCGCAACAACAGGGCGTACAGGAGCCAGCATCATCAAAGGCGCTTGGACAACACCCCACTTTTGTAGGGCATCCATTGCATCTCCATTTGATAGTGTTTGAGAGTTTTGCATTCCAGGTTGCCACAAAGTCGTGGCTTGAGGTAGAGGGCTCATTTGTGCTGAGAACTGCTTGTGAACATTGTTTGGACGAACCCTGGAGAATGTGATACTGACTCTTTTTGTAGGAGATGTACACATGACATGCCTTGCCATATCAGCGCTGTTGTTCCTCATGACAAGAAGAGACCTGTCAAGGTGATTTAAGGTCCACATCCAATTGAGTTAGAGCGACTGATCAAAGGGTCTCGATGTTTTCTCTTATAATAGATTTTAGCCTAGTATTACAAATTGAAATTTTCAGTGCTCTTATGAAAAAGCATTGGACTTTCAATCCGTTGAACCGCGAGACCACCTCAGAATCAGGGTGTTCAACCACATGATTGCTGAAATGAAAAGGATTAAAAGTTCAAAACAAATAGGCTGAAAAGTCTGCTTGTCCCAAAATTTTTTTGTCAAATCGGACTTTCAGTTAGGAAATTCATTGAGGCCCTCAATGAGGAACTTGTGAACCATTTTACTACTCATACAATGATACAATCTCGACATTTTCATTTGCTTTACACCTTTTTATGTTTTCGATTGCCAAAGTGAAATGAAAGATGGACGGTAAAACTGCAAAGAGACCAAGAGGAAAGATTCTTGCCTATAAAAGGTCCTAGTCTTATTGAACACGAATTAGAACAGGGGGAATACAGGAAGAAATACTGCCGTCCTAGCTATAGGTGATTCGACAATATTTGGGCTATGTCAACTCTAACTGCCCGTAATTAGATACGGTTAAGATTTTAGCTTAACATTGCAAATAACTAGTAGTCTGTCTTCGGTGAAGAAAACAAAGATAAGAAAATACTAAGACTTTTATGATGGCTTACCCTTGTTTCATATCAAGCATGAGTTTCCCTTTGAAGTTCCCTTCCCCATCATTTACAAGGGTACGCCCAAATGCCAGCGTTGATTCAGCTAGTACTAAGGTGCATAGTGGTTGATCCAAATGAGGTGGTTTAAGAAAGGGCTGAGAGTATTCTCCCTGAATAGCGATGCAGCAAATCAATCATTTGGAATATAATCTGAGGAATAGTACAGAAAGGGTTGATAAATCACCAGCAATGAATATGGAGTTTACCTCATCGAAATAGTTGATAATGCAACCATTAGGTTTTCTGTTTTCTGGCAATACTTGCCATTGAACAAGGTGATCAATTACGCTCTGAAGAAGCTCGGGAATATCCTCAATATTCGCTGGGATATCAACACAAAATGATTCGTAAGCATGAGTTTGGTGAACTTAATATATTAAGGATATTCTTTTCTTATAAATGCTGGTTGTTAATTAGTACTATTGATCTTACTCTTTTGCTCTTGAACTGTTGTGTCGTCTTTTATATGTCCAAATATTGGAACACCAAACTGAATCTGTTCCCTTTTGTTTGCCTTCATCTGTTTGTTGAACAGAATGTATGTTCCGCCTACAAACAACAAACCATTTATCACCAAACAAACAAACAAAAAAGAAGACTCTTTTAATAGTAAAAATATCACTCTTCTATGATTTATTTCCTGTAATTATCTGTGTCAATTGGTTATCTATGTGGAGGGGAATGTGTTGATGCTGAGGAACGCTAAAGAGAAAGGCCATATGATCACATTAAGCCTTAACAAACAAACTAATCATCTTATAATTATGCTCAAAGTCGAATATCATGGCTGAATATATCCTTTCAATAAGCTATAAACTATAAAGCATCAAAATCAAGTCACGAGTGCCTAAAAAACAGGAGATACAGAAGCCACACCTAACAATTCTCCATTCTGACCAGCAGCTCTGAGGTTGTTCACAAAGTCATTTAGTTTAGAAAGCTCTTGCTCAGTGAATATGTTCTCATACATCTTGAGGCCTTTTACAACATTCACCTGCATTTGTAGCTTTGTGTCATTAACTAATATAATGTATGTACAAGAGTTTCGAAGTAAGTTTTCTAAAAAAGCCTAGTGTATAAAACGTTCAACTTTTGACAGAAGAACTCGCCATGTGCCCTTTCACTGGCTCCTTGGCTACGAAACCTTTTGTCAACTTGATCTCCTCACGACGAGCATTACAGTCTTCATGGCTATCACATATTTCAATGTGATCAATAGTTTCCCGTACTTCATGGGAACCTGCATTGAAAGAGCAACAACATATTGGAGATTACTAATTAGAATGTATTTGATCGTTAAGATTACTAATTAGAATGTATTTGATCGTTAGCTCTAAACAATAAGTATATTATTGACATGATGGAGACAGGAAATAATACCGAACGATATAGATGCTCAATACATCATCCTTATTCCTTAACGAAGCAAATAAAACAACGTAGAGATGTACTAAGCAAAATCTTTTTTTGTTCTGGGTTCAAAGCATCATAGTTGAACTTTATAATGTAATTAATTAAGATCACATTTTGTTCACTTTTTTTTTTTTGACAATTTGAACTTATTTTTTCTCAACTCAACTTAATTTATCATATTTTTCTTCGTCATTCAAACTTACTTTTGCTTACTTATTCAAGTGGAGATCTAATATAATCCAAGATTAACAAACTAGCCAAGGTTTGAACATGCTCAATCACAATTCACAAAAGACTACTTAAATATACTAAAAGTAGATCTAATATATAAATACTCTCTCACTCTGTTAAGTTTAACAACAAATCTTTCATCAAACTCTCACATGGTAATTGAAATGGGATGGAGAGTATAAGGCTATAAGTTTTGAATCAAGCTAATTCCACTCACTATTTTGCTGACTAATTTTCTTTAGGGCCCATCATAACCTCATGAGCAACTTTAATATTTACATTTTTTTATTAATAGCTACACTTCACTCTTTATGTGAAAGTTTTTTGAGCGAAGTGTAGCTATTAATAAAAAAACAAATGTATTTTTTTATTATATCTATTTTTACTTTTTCATCATTCTTAAAATATTTTCCACTTCAAGTATACAACTGATTATATAATTAAATTTAGTAAATCCTTAATCGAGCAAAATCAATAGGGTGAAGTATTGCTCTTCATTGCCACTCAATTTGTCTTATCATTTATTTTAATTTGTCTATATGAAATTGTGTCATTTTTATTTTTGAATATAATTCCAAAACTTTTACTCAATATTTTCTCTTATTTCTAAGCATACACCCCTACATTAAGACACTATATCTAATTGGTTCTAAGTCTATTCACTGTGTAGAGCAAAATGGCTTATTTAAGTGGATGGGATAGAAGAGCCTTTAGTTAATGTTAACCACAACTGCAAATGTCAAACCTAAAAGATCAGCATAAATGTACTGACAAGCACTGAAAGGATAATTGAAGAATGAGGAACAGGGAAAGAGCAGAGTATAGGGAAAAGATCTAACGGCCCGGAAAAGACGCCGCCCAAAATAGAGTACATGAAAGAGCACACATCTCAATCAGTCTTAACCCTGAAAAGTAGTACGACTACTTGTCCAAAACTGACCTGCTAACTCTGGACCTCTTAAGTCACCAATTCAATTCTCAAGCGTGTACCATGAAATGTCAAATTTCACCTGCTCTTTCGTAAGCCTGCAGAGTCCAGGCTCCAACTGCTTACATATCCTCTCTCCACGTTACCCTATACTGTTACATAACCTACTTTCGCCTACTACTTCTCGAACCACTCAATCGTGTGGATGAAATATAAGAAAGTGGTAAATTATTATCCAAAAAATAAAATGATGCAAAATAAGAGATGAACCAACATGACAATTAATGCAAAATAAATGGACGGAACAAATATACTCTTTCACCCCTAAACAAGAAATACTATATGTTTTTTAAATGAGCTAAGAAAATTACAACAGATGAATGAGATTGGAAAATAAAAATATTGTCAATTTTTAAATTAAAAATAATACAAAATGAAAGAGCTATCCAAAGAAAATAATTTAAAAAAAAGGCAAAAAGTAGTTTAGGTAAACAAATAGTGGTCATATCAATAGAAATTAATGATTGATTTTTTATACTATATTAAAATTATGCATTGAATTATAAGTTGACATAATAGTTTGTGTAAAAAATTGATATTTATAAGAAAAAATAATACTGGGTGATAGATGTTTAATAATTGTTACTCCTATTAATTATTATTATCCGCATTTTATACATGAGTTCCCACACTCTCTTCCTTGCATCATTCCTACATGAACTATAAAAACAAACAACAGAGAAAGTTGATAGAGCAATACATAAAATATGATTCCACCGAAGTTTTATGCTCAAACAAAAACTCGTACTGTCGTACACAATAATGCCGAAAAAGGAAAAGGGAAAAGAAATGAAAAGGTTTGCAGCACTAAATTGGTGACCCAGCTAGGCAAATCACTAGGCAGGTCGTCCATCAAAGGGGACCATTTGGTATGGATGCTTCGGAATCTCCACTCTTCATGAAAGTTCCTTTAAGGCTTTAACTAGTTCCTCTCTTGGCCTTTTCTTCTTTTCCTCTTTCTACTCTTAGCACTTGTCTCGACATTTTTTTTTTCTTTTCATTTTTTTTTTAGAATTAGGAATATATATAAAAAAAGAGAAACACCAACACTGAGACTTGAAACCCCAACCCCGCCGGCATAAAAAACCCCGCGAGGAGAAAAAGTCATTGGAAAAGGGGACCAAAAATCAGGCCACCCAAAACAACACTTGTCTCGACATGTATAATCCATGAGTTTAAAACTTTTTTTCCTTGTCAAATATGGCTACATGTCAAGTAACCAACTCAACCAAAAGTTTAAGCTGATGGTTGAGACTTCAAAATATGTTATATACTCTAACACGCCCCCTCTCACAAAAGTCATTTGGACTAGAAGTGTGGATGCAGCAATGCCCTCCTCATACATGGCGCTAAATTTTCCACTTTAAATGAGGGGTAGTTGAGAATCGAACATGTGACCTCTTGTCACCCTGACTCTTGATACCATGTCAATGAACCAACTCAACCAAAAGCTTAAGCTGATGGTTGAGGCCGCAAGATATGTTATATAATCTAACACTACACCTTTTTTTATTTCCATAGATTTGTTGCAAAAGTTTTTAAAATTAGAAAGAAAAATATTTCCTAATCTCTCTTTGTGTTTGCACTCTAAATTTAAAAAGTCATCTGTTGGAGTCTATTTTTGTCAAATAATGCCTAAATGTCATTATAGACAAGGTTTTTATATAGCTAACTCCAGTTAAAAATTTAAATGCTATTGTGATTAACGGGTGACTTTAGTTCTTAATCCATAATAGATGTGTAGTGGTAAAGATGAGGTGAAAAAGAGCTAAATTAATTATAAGGATGAAAAGGCTTGACAGGAAAAATTGGGTATTGGCGCAACATGATAAGTCGAGTTGGCTTTTCCCCTGACCTACTTGGTTGTGAGCGCTGTAGTGTTGTTTTGTTCTTTTCTTCGCTACAATTGTCTCATTTGGTTTTTGCACATTTGCGAATACACATATTCAATCATAATTATTTCAAATTGTATTTAATTAAAAATTATAAAATGTTTATTTTAATAAAATTTACATCAAACTGAATCAAATAAGATCTCACTCAAATATATTTTAACTTATAAATTAAGAATAAAATGCAAATTAAGAGGAATTAATAAGTAATATCAAAAAATCAAATGAGAAAATAATATAAATAGAAGGAAATATGAATTTTGATTAAAATAATTTTTTGAAGTGAGATTAAAAATATAAACAATAGAATTATCACTAATATAGAAAAAGTAAGTGCCGATGTAACTACTTATTTACAAAATAGAATAACAAAAAAGGTCAATTTCAATATAGGTAAAAGCTTTGTAATTGAAATTAACTTATACTCCTATATGTTTTTGATTAGTCATCAACTCATACAATTCTACATCACATATTTTATACGTCAAGTCTATTACAAATACAGTAACCCCCCAAATTGATTAAGGTCTTTGATTAAAAAAATCTACGTACTCCTTAACTTGTACAACTGAAAAAATCATTACCTCAAATAACCGAATAAGTCTAGAAGATCATAAAAAGAGGACATAAGTGGATTCAGCTGACCTCAAAGTATAATTAAGATAATTAGGATGAAGCTTAAATTTAAGTAGCTAATAAAAAGGGTTGTGACCTGTGAAGTTGGGTACAAAAAAAGCGATAGATGCCTAGATAGTGACTTTCATTTCGCAGCATCAGATAAAGAAAACGGATCTGAAGCGGGGATCCGGATTCTTTATTGGGGAATAATCTAAGCATGCGTCGTCATGCGTGTCACCAATTCCACTAACAACCAACTTAAGCCGGCCAAAACTTCATTATTTCTTTGTCATCTCTCATTGAACTTCGGATCTCAGTATCTCCCTATCTTTTTAATTACTTTGTTAAAATTATATTTTAACATGCGGCTGCCACACTTTTTGACGTATTATTCATTTAATTAATAATTTAATATATTATATTACTCAATGCAATAAGCATAAACAATAATTAATTGCCAGCAAACAAGACTATGATTAGTAGTACTCTCTAACAAACATAAAGGTAGATTTGTTATTAAACACGTCATCTTGATCACGGTTGTACTTTGCTCTTAAACGCCTCACCAAACAGCAAATTAAACACGGGTTCGACTTTGTTTTTAAATTAAAATTGACATCATCTTTATTACCTACTTTTTCCTGATTTTTCTTGGTCTAAAAAGAAATCAGCTTCTCAATTTCAGCTTTTCCTTTATGACGAATGGTTATTTTTGTTTTTATTTTATTGAAAAACGTTAACTTTTTCTTCTAGAATTAATACTCCTTATGACTTGATTTATTTTTTCTTGTTTGAATATAGGACTAGAAGTTGAATTTAAATGTTGAACGTCTACTTTGAAATTTTGAATAGTATAAGTATTAAGTACATTTAATACCTATGATTTATTTGAATAAAAAGTGAACATATTAAGAAAGTTATTATATTACAAATTATTTGAGAACATTCAACTACTTCTCTTATTTCAAAAATAAATAAATAAATAATAAAAAAAAACTGCATAGAATTCAATCTTCAAAATGAGATTATCTACACACAAATGGATCGAGACCGATGAATATAAGTTAATCTGGAATCCGAACAGCGATTGAAAGTGAAAATGAACTTAAAAAAGCAGTGAACTTAATATCATTTGAAACTAATCTATTGATTGCTAAATTCCACAGAAAAACTAACAGAGAAAAACAGAGCGACAATTATTATGGACTCAACGTAAATTCATCGCTCACCATAAATTCCATCACAATAATTTGATTCAAGGCAAAATATTAGAAAAAATAATTACAAAAAACGATAAATTTACCTGAATCAGTTATTTCGCTATCACGAGAATCATCCCCTTCGCTACCGCAACCATTACCATTACAAAATTTAACATCAATAACCTCAGCTTCCTGCATCTCGAATCCGCCATTATTAACATTTTCACCATCTTTAATTTTCTGGCTAATCTCATCATTTTTTTCGTTCTTCTCCGCTACGACGACTTTCTCTCTCCTGAGATCGGAAACCTTCCGTAACTCATGAGCAACATCAGCGATGGTGAAATACTTCTGCATCTGAAGAACAGGGATCCAATTAAGCCTCCTTCGATGGATCGCTGCAAATACAACTTCATACTCCGCCGGAATCTCAGATTTACCGGTACCGGAAATCTGGACAAGGTGATGACAAAGAGCATCAATAATGGCGTTGGCAGCTGCAAATTCGCCTCGATACCAATCGATTACATTGTCTTTCTGTGCGGAATTCAAAACTCTGGTTCCCATGAATGATGGCAAGATTTTCGGAGCTTCTTCAGACGGTGACAATGGTCCCGCTGCCGGCGACATTAGAGATCTTTATCGGTTATCGGTTATCGGTAAAGTTGAATCGGAAAGTGGATGGGAGAGAAAAATAAAATGAGAGTAAAGGAGGTTGAAAGGGAAATGCGGAAAAATGGGTTTGGTGAGATCAGAGATGGTAAATTATTTTGATGAATTTCATTTTCAGGGTTTAAGGGGGTTTTATATATTATTGGGTGCTTTTTGTCATTACACGTGGGCCCATATGGTGACATGTCAAAGCTTATAACGTGGCATTATGTTTAAGGCGAGTTGAGTTGTTACAACTCTGATTTTTCTATTGTTTTTTCAAGTTTCGTATTGTTTGGACCAAACGTTTTTATTTGGTGTTTTGATTTCGAGTCATGTGTTTTGAGTTTTGGGTTTATATTGATTTTTAAATAGTTTTATACTTCTTCTTATCCATTCAAGTTGTTCCATTTATTTTTGGGCACTATTCATTTATTACTCTTAATTTGTATATTACTCTTAATCTATAAGTTAAAGCGATAATTTTTAATTAACAATAATATTAAGGGTTAAAATGTTGTGTCGACAAATGCGAAAAACGAAATGGGACAACTTGAGTGAATAGGAGGGAGTATCTATTTTAAAGTTGGATTTAGTTTTAAGATCGGATTTGTTTTGAACACTTTTAGTTTATACAATTATCGAGTTTATACAATCATAAATTAGTCTAGTAACCAAAGATATTATTAGGAGTATATTTCTTTTAAGCTAAAATTAATCTCATTTTAGATTTATAACAATGATTAATTTCCTTTTTCCTTCTATATAGTTCCTCTAGACTACCATGCATTGGATAAAAAAAAAGGAAAAGTAAATAATTTATTAGGTTATCATAAGCGGGATTATATGTTTTTTAATAGGGTAATTACTAATTACTATATGTTTTTACTTTTTAAATACAGCTCATCTAATATGAGACCGTCTCATTATGAAACGGGTTTATATATTATTTTTTTTTAATTGATTACTTTAAAATCGAAAGTAATCGTTTTAAGATTATAAGTAATCACTCTAAAACTATAAACGATAATAATTTTAAAATTATAAGTGATCACTTTAAGACAAAATGTGGGTATTGGGCCAGCACAATAGAAATAGAGATTGTATAATCATTAGACCGTCTTATTAAAGAATTAATGTTTAAAATAAGAAATAAAAATAGATACACTTTTTTAAAAAATAATTTATTTTAAGTCAAAGATCATTAATTTAGAGGGGAAGAAGATTCATACATGATACATAATGAATAGTAAAAGGTGGCTTTTGAGTTTAGAGGAGGTAGAGAAATCATCTTCATCTGCCTTTTTACGTCCATTGCCATAGGTGACTTTGTGAGACTTAATTAAGATTCATTTTTCGTAATGTACCTTGAAACACAAAGATTCTTGGTTGACACAAATTCTTGTATGTATCGGTCTCACCGTTAGACAAGTCTTATATACTTGAGTTAAATTGCCCAATAATAAAATATTTTAGCTTATGAGCTTTTTATTTACAAGATGAGTTAATTGGCAGGGCCGGCCCTAAGGGTGGGCAAGAGGGGCCGTCGTCTAAGGCCTCATGTCAAAAAAGCAAAATTAATGATTGTAAAAGGTCTATATAAGTTATAAATTGCAAAGAAAAAAGGCCGCAATATGTCATTTCGCCCAGGATTTCAAAATATCTTGGGCCGACCCTGCTGATTGGTTGAAAATTTTCTTTTCTTCATAAATTCCGTCTCACCCAGGTGGTTCACGACTATATGAGAGTCATAATTGATCTTTTAGTTGAGAGTTTTTGTTATTCTTGTACCAGAAATTTATTTCTAATTATCTTTTGCTTGTAAGGAATTCTATAGTCTACTCCAAATTTTTTTTTAAAAAAAAAACTAAATTTAACAGTCAATAAGCTTTATTTAAATCATCTCAATACATATTTTCATAATGTTAATTTTCTATAACTTTTATTATACGCAATCAAATATATTAATCATTGAAAATACATTAAATAGCATGAAAATACAAAGTCCATACTAGTAGTCTAGAACTTTCCGTTGCAATGCAAGCACTTAGCACATGCCATTTACTCACATCCATTGCTCCATTCCATTATTCATGATATTTGATACATTTTCTTTTTTATATGTTATACTATTCTTACTATATTACTATATTTGTGTCTTTTTACCCATATTATATTCCTTTTTCATATCTCATTCAGTCTTACACTTTTGTTATTATTTAAGTACAACAATGATATTTACTATCTACCAATCATTTTCTTAATGTTTGTGTCAAGTCGAAATAGTGTCGGTATCTGTATTATGGAATGGAAGCATCATATACCAATTATTTTATTTTTCCAAAAAAGGAAAATGATGTCAATGATCTCGTTGGCCGTCTTTATTTACTTTATTTCTCATTTATTTTGCATTTATTTTTGTGTACATCAACCCAATAATAACAATTATTTATAAATGGACATTTGCTAAAAAGTTTTACACACATGCTTATTCGAATAACATTTCTTTCGATAACATGAACTTTCTCTGTCATAAAACTATGTGCATCCTTAAAAACAACACACATATTTTTTGCCACAACATGTATATCTCAGTCAATTTTCGATTTTTACTACTTTAATTGTTTTCACATAATCTATCCATAGGGATATGTAATTCTTGGTTCCTTGTAGATCTTGGTCAAATGATTAACAATCCAAATTAAAGAGTTTTAGAAAATGAAATTAATAGATCATAACTTATATAGCAATATAAAATTATGATGCCTCTTTAGTGTGATGAGAAGCTTCATGCTGCCAAAAATTAAAGATTGGAATCTGAAACATTTAAGTACTCAAGAGGTGCCCTATGGGGCTGTGGGGGCAAAACATAATATATAAGGTCAAGCCCATTACATATATCAAATTTAGTATAGTTATTTCCTCATTCTTCCCTAAATTGTCTCACTTTTTGTTGTAAAAAAATATTAAAAAAATTGTGAGATCATTTGTCCGATTCAAGATATTTTGGGGCCCTGGGCGAAATAACATATTGAAGTCTTTTTCCTTTGTAATTATCACCTATATGGACCCTTCTACAACCATTAACTTTATACATTTGACATGGAGCTCTGGGCGACGGCCCCTCTTGCCCACCCCTAGAACCAGCCCTGATCGTATTAATCAACAAATGATTAAGGTGGATGAGAATTGAAAGTACAGATGATTAATTTTTGTTACTAAATTTGTACACAACAAGATATGATACATAATATAAGAAGAGAATTGACCGTAGAAAAATGCAATGAAATTTAATTATCATCATTTAGCCAGTGCATCTCGTTCATTGAAAAATTATAAATAGGGTCTAAGGAGGAAAGGAGGACAACAACTCATACCTATAAAGAATAGCGCGGTCAAAGGAGTCTCCCGACTCGAAAAAAATAAAGTTTTATACATTAATATGGGATTCATATACAATATTATTTTTCAACTATGATAATTGATAACAAAAGGAAAACGCTAATTCTTAATTGTGGTCGTCTCACCGTGAGATGAATTTAATTGGGTCAGCCCAAATACTTTTTAAAAAAAATTATTTCTTAATTCAGAGTTCATTGTTTTTATATTTTTTACTAATTAGTTACTTGTAAGTTTTATGAGTCTGTCTCGCGATAAGACTTGTTGGAAATGAATATAAAGTGAAAAGTATAGAACACAAAAAAGTTATGTGGAGTGATATAATGATTTGAGGCGAAAATTGAGTTTCATTTTAAGCGACAGACATGATTAAATGACATAGACTCCACTCTCCATCAAATAGAAAATGTTTAACTAACATAATTATGCCTTTGATAAAAAAAAATTTAAAAAAAACACAGTTATGTTTTTGATCAAAATTTTTTTTTTCAAAAAATAAAAATAATAAAAAAATAAAAAATAACACAGTTATGCCTAGAAAAGGTCATGTCTTGCAATTATGTAATGTAAATGTACATAATTGAATTCGTATATGAAAAAGTATTATAGCTCCATAACTAATACAAACTTTTTATTATGTCATAAAAAATTAAAAGAAAATGGGGAAAAATGAATTTGTTAGGCCATCTTTCCGATATTAGTTGTGTAAGCAACCTACTCTTCTTGCAGTTTGATGATTCCTATATTTAGCTAACGTGGGTATAAGATGCAGGATTTCAGATATTTGCAGGTTTCTATCTTTGAAGACCGCTCTTGAGCTGAAGGACTCTTTTGACCGCCCTCTCCTTATGGGTATGAGACGCCGTCGACCTTCCTTCCCTAAACCCTGACCATAGATTTATTTATGAGCGGGAACACTGGGTATGATGATGATGATGATCTTTCCAATATCAAATACAATGTTTATTATAAATATTCTACTTAAAATAAAAGATAAATAACAATTAAATTTGTAACTTTTATGTCACGTTGAGTTGACTTATAATATATAATGTAATATCAAGAAATCAACTTATGCAACTAAAAAGCTTAAATTTAAGATGAAGACTCTAATTTCCAAAAAAAAAAGTCAGTAATACGAAATAAAAATGTGTACAAGAAATAAGGATTGCTAAATTAATTATATTAGCTAGATGGATGATTTGTAGACTGTAGTAGAAGCTTGAAGAGTTGTATTTGAGGTTGAATGAATCAATTCGTAAATTTTGTAACAGTATTCGTTTTGTCTCATAAATTTTGCTGTATTTTTATTTTAATTAGTCTGTAAAATATATAGATTTTGCTATATTTTTACTTTTTTTACCATAATCCATATTTTTTTATTTTCATCGCATATTTAAAGTACCTTTTTATTCTATTTATACCATAAATTACATTTAAACCACTTTTTGCTCTTTTTAAATGTTGTCATTGTTGCAAACGAATGAACCCAAGGAGCATTGTGTACAATATTGTGGAAGTAAATATTTGTATGGGGGTACTTTAGGAATGTAGGTTCATTAGGGCTTAATTCATTAAAAAAATAAAAAAATATATTAAAAGCAGCTAGTCTCCTGAAAAACTGTTTTTCTGAAAGACGCCTATCAGACCCAACGCATTAAAGCTTAAAATGTACTTTTACTCTATATTTTCTTTATGGGCCAGTTCAAATAGAGATGATCTTTCATAAAGATTGTCTCTCACAAGAATTTGCGAAATAAAAGTAGTAGTAGTGTTATTTGTAGAAAGTAGAAACCCTAAAACCCAATCTTCAAAAAAAAAAAATTAAAAAAAAATTAAAAAAAGAAACCCTAAAACCCAAATGTAGCGGAGAAAAACCAAAAAGGCTAAAAGCTTATGCCATTAGCATTGCATAACCAAGCTCTGTTCAGTTACTGCTATTCACTACTCAGTTTTCCGACTGAAATCACCGGCGATGCCGCGAACAACGACGATTGAGTGCCCAGGCTGCCCACCTCTAAGAGCCATCACCTTTGATGCACTTGGCCTTATTAAAGGTAATCTTCATACATTTGTTCTCTTAAACCTTAACAATTTAGTTAAAAGTACAATGATGGTATTCCTATTTTGTTCAGTTATTGAAGCTAGGGCTAAGCAAGATGGCCTCCCTAAGGTTGTGGACAGATGGGGTCAACCCGATTCGTCTAAAGCTGTTCTTGCCTCTTCTATGGATGACTCCAAATCTAATCCAGTATGTTTTTTTGTTTACCCATTCATGAATTTGGTTCTTGTTTTTTGTATGCAAAGTTATTAGTCTAATATTTTGTATTATTATTGCTTGTTTTGTTGTTGGTAGTGACTAGTAAGGGCGTGTTCATTTTAGGGTTTGAGTAGTTGTTACTGGTTAAAAAATTTTCAGCTTGGATATTGGCAGTTGAAGTAGCACTTAGGGTTTGTGTATGTAATTTTGAGAATGTTGCAACTTGTAATGTTTCAAAATTAAGAGTAGCAATTTAAGATTCAACAACTCTCCTTTCTGGGTATGAGTTGCTGCCGTCCTCCCCTCCCCATACCCTGCTCATGGTTTTTCTATGGGCGGGATACATGGGTACGATGATGATGAATTTAAGATTCAACAAATTATGTTTTGACAGCTACTATTAGCGTTACTCTTAATGAATTATATTAATTTGTACAACTAATTAAACGACAAAAGTTCTAACGATTGCATTATGCCGAACATACTCTAAATAATGGAAATTTGTGCTAGAACTATTCGACTACGTTCAACATTACACCTCTCTTACCCTAATCAATTCTTTCCAGGAAAGAAATGCCATCCATTACAAATTAGGAAAGTGTTATTTGATGGTAATGAAAAATTGTGAAATAACAAATGTTTAAGGATGAGAGCTATATTACCATGAGAATGACATAGAATTTTGTTTTCATTACCCATCATTTAACTAATGCTCTGTGTTTATGATATTGAGAAATCATCTCACTGTTGTTATTCATTGCTGCAGCTGCTAGCCGTAGCCAGAAAAAATGGTGATGTAAGTTACTTCTCATCATGTTCGTGCTAATGTTTTTTTATCTCAATGCATATTCTTCTGATTAATGATTGAACACTCAATATTGTAATGTAGATTGAAATTTTGAGTCCTATCACCGGAGATGTTTGCTTTTCGATTCCTGATGACGGTTGTGGCACGTCTCCTGTAGATGACCGAATTGTAGGATTGCATTTGTTTAAGAAAAACCGGGTGGAATCTCATACGAGGCATGTCCTGTTACTTGACTCATGTGTGACATTATTAATTATGAACATGAACACTTTGGCTCAAAAGTTATGTTTCCTTTCTGTCTCATGGGTAACTAGGTCCTGCACATTGCTTACCTGTACAACTAAAGGGAAAGCAAGTATGAGGAGAGTTGAAAATTTTGGTACACATGAAGGTCCCATTTCTTTTGCTGCTCCAGAAACATGGAATGTGTGTGGTTCTGGGGAGATTTGCTGTTCCAAAGTAAATTTTGATGAAGGCTATTCTGTATTTGGAGGGTGAGTTTTGTTTTAATTAGTTCTGTTTATCTGTTTCATCGCCTTCTGGCTCTGTTTGTTAATGTGCTACATTTTTTATTGATAATTTAAGGAAAGGCGTTGAAGTTAGTATGTGGGATCTGGAGAAGACTTGCAAGATTTGGAGCGCAAAATCTGTAAGCTTTTAAGGAATATTTGTTTAATCATGTCCAGTCTAAACTGCATTCCTCCCGCACACAAGAACTCTTAAATATCATCGTATTGCTTTTGTAGCCCCCAAAGAATAGCCTTGGAATCTTTACACCGACATGGTTTACATCCGTGACCTTCCTAAGCAGAGATGATCATCGTAAAGTAGTGGCTGGTACCAATGACCATCAGGTAATTGTCAACTGCCGAACATTCTTTTTCTAGATGATGTTTACATCTCTGGCTGTAGTGGTTGATAATGTTATGTTTTTCCTACTCTAGTCAGAAAATGGCAGCTGATCTTCACTAGAAATTTTGTCTTTGAGGTTTTTAAGTTTAGTTGTCCACCTTGAATATTATTTGGTAATTGACAACTCTTGTTAATGCTCTTGCTGCATTAGATATCTTAGAGAAATGTATATTTATTTTTCTAAGGATGAAGGTCTTGGAAAAGTAACATGGAAATTTGGCTTATTTAGGTTAAATGTGAATGTTTATTTTTGATTGTGATCTTATACTTGCCTTTGTTATGATAGGTTCGGCTCTATGATCTATCAGCTCAGAGAAGGCCTGTGTTATCTGTTGATTTTAGAGAGTCGTGTATTAAATCTGTTGCGGAAGATATTGATGGACATACAATATATTTGGGCAATGGTTCTGGTGATCTGGCTTCTTTAGACATTCGTACAGGTAGTAACTTGATGGTCTTGAATATTAACTTAGCTTGAAATACGAAATCAAAATTAGTACGTATGAGTAGATAATGTTGTTATTGTAAACAGTATTGCGTTTGAATTTTGATTTAAATCACAACTGAAAGCATAGAAAAAAATCGCAAATATCGTTGCGATTGCGGAAATGGTCGAGATGTCGTGGAGCGGCAACTCATGGTGTTCGACTCATTTTGTGGATATCACAATGTTAATTGTTAAGCTTGAATTATGTCCATTTTATCATTTTAATTCTGGTTTGCTTTTAAAGAACTTTGTATAATCTAATACGTGTAGTTTCATTGTTGACAAACAAATTTGCACATTGGAATCTTCTCTTGTTATGACCAGGAGATTGTAAAGCTTGCTAAACTTTTTGTGTGTTAACTGGAGAACAAAATTAGCAGGTTCAAATGTTCAATGAAAAAGAACTTAGATGTGTATCTTAGGTTTTTTGGGTGGAAACTGTATCAAACAGGATGGAGAATATCACTATGGAAATTGTATGTGTAGCTATGAGTCTATGACTGATAATTTATGAGATTTCCGAATAGGACTTTTTTGCTACTCCATTTCTTCTACTTTTCTTTTCCCTTTCCTTTAAACTCTATTTTTGTGTTTTGCATATGGGCATTTTCCCCCTATTTATAAGTAATTTAGGATTATATAGTTATGAAGTATTTATATATGTAATAAGCAACCTTACTTAGATAAGGCAGGCTACCTTTCTAAGAAAAAAGATGTACTATAGAGGTATCTTTTGAATTGCCTCCCAACCTAGATCCTAGTTCCCTCTAAAAAAGAACGCATCACACGAATTAATTTCTAGCTAACGAAACAAGCCTCTCACCCTACTACGAGCTTGATGTTCTCCATCGCAGGCAGGCTTACACTTGATCTTTTATCCTACCAGATTTCATTTGTGGCATACACTGGACAAATGTCAATTTGCTCTCAGAAAGATCCAGTCCTACTCTTTAGGCCTCCAAATGCGAGAACATATTTGCTCTTAACAGATGTTATCTGCTATCTTCTTAATTGCTCTGTAAATATTGGAAACCCTTATATGAACTTATTGACCCTCATTTAAATATAGTGGTCTTATCTCAGTATTTCGATCTGATGAAGAAACAAAGTCCTAGAGGAAAGATACTATGTATAGGAGAGGCCTGTGTGGGTACTAAGGGTGTGTTACTTCTAACTTATTAGAGCTGAAGTGAACTTATTATGTTTTAGTTGGGGAAATGTGGGATTGAAAGTGATGATCATACGTGAATCGAACTTCTTAAATTTGAAATATACTTTGAAATAGGTTTAAATTTAATGTCTTTGGTTTTGAATTGTGCAGGGAAGTTATTGGGATGCTTTTTGGGAAAGTGTTCTGGTAGTATTAGATCCATAGTCCGGCATCCAGCGCATTCTGTGATAGCATCATGTGGTAACTGCTACATTTCTGCCTCAATTTCCATTTAATGTTATCACTTATTGTTGCATCCCTCTTCGTAGTTGCATATCATGTTCTCCATCCGTCCTTGAATAAGATAGTAGGTTGAATTTCATGTTATAACATATATCTCCTGTTCCCTTTTTGATGTAGGATTGGACAGTTACTTGCGGTTTTGGGATACAAACTCCAGACAGCTGCTTTCTGCGGTATGTTCTATGTTTCGAATTATCTTATAGCTAAGGGAGCTTGTCGTTCAAAGGAGTGACATATTGTATGCCCCTTTAATTTTAGTAATGTACACATTATTTGGTAACTAGTTGTTATGGCTGGTGATTGGACTGGAGCTAAATCCATTCTAATGTTTGTTTGAGTATCTTCTATACAGAACATTTTAAAACTTGCTTCCACACAAGATTCTATTTCCATTCTCCCTGGATATGAATGATAGAGAATATGAGAGAGAAACTTTTTGATTCGCACGACTTGGGACGCTTCAGAGCATCATCTTCTTTAGTGACAGCAATCCATTTGTATTATTACTTTGTGTCCCTCCTGCTTCTCTTTGAATTCAATACGATCATTGTTTAGTTAGTAACTAGGATTGATTGGCTATAAATTATTCATCTATATTTCCTCACTCGTCTTTAAGTTTTACGTAATCGATGTTTGATCCATAATTTTGTGAATTGGAGAAAGGACACGTCTTGCCACTAATTTCCTTTTCTAGTTAATTGAATTGCTTTGTGACGACATTACTTTCAGCCATTGCCAATTTCGATTCTGCCTTGTGTCTAAATCATAGTTCAATATTTTCTTATGACGATGCAGGTGTTTCTAAAGCAACATTTGACAAATGTGCTATTTGATTCAAAATTTTCTGATGAAGGTTAGTTACTCAATCTAAAAAATGTCTTCCTTTTAAGGCTTCTCTATATGAATCTTATTGTTGAATTTTCTTTTGAACTCAATGTGCGAGCTCTTAACATCCAAGCGATGAAACAGGTAGGCATGACTCTTCTGTTAGTGCAATGACTCTTCTATTTCTACCCTGATAAATTTTTATGGTTGGCAAGTTTTGCATTATAATTTCAACATAAATGCAAAAAAACCTGTAACATACAGATCTAGCCACTCTTCTCAAATTGACGCATAACCTCTATTTTCTCTACTTCCAGATGACGTATCTAATTGTGCTATTCCTTTTCTTCAATATATGCTAGTTAATGATGATGCATCTTTGCATCACCCATTGATTTAATATCAATCGAGTGTAATATTTACTAGAACATTCAACCAGCTGTATCTTTAGTGGTGCAATGAGGCTTTAGAGTGGTAATGCAAATGGGAACGTGAATTTACACTATGGTTGTGCCAAGGGGAAAGAGGATAAACCTAGGATGTTCTGTTGACATGCCCTTTTTTAAATTTCTACTTATTAATTATAAATCTTATTTACTTCAGTGTGATGAGATAACCGAATCCTCCCTCTGTATTTTCATTTAGCTATATTCTAGTTTTACTACTATATTTAGAAATGGATATTAGTGGGAGAACACGATAAATATGCAAGTAGTTGAAAGAATGTAGGGATAAGATGAAGAGAAATAATGAGATTGTGGATAAAATTAGAAGAGAATCAAGGGCCACCATCAATATATGAAATGCTGCAAACTCAAAAACGACAACCGAAAAGGAAATGTAGCTATCTCAAAGTATCAAAGGGAGTATCTTGCTATAGTAACCGTTATTTTTATCATTCCCTGTACTTGTTATTCTACAAAGTTTCACCAAACATGCTAAATCCCGAAGTTCTCATTCTTGTTTCTTTCTTACACGTCAAATATGGTCAAAAACATCTTATTTGTCATGTAAACCCTTAACATTTTGCGTTCACCACCTAATGGAGCCGAGGAGTTTGGGATAGGGCTGAACTCTTTAGTCCCTCCACTAGTGCATTGCCCTGTGCACAGCTTCCCTTTTATCTTTCATTGATGGTGCGACAATGTGGGTTCGGTAGAATTTTTCATCTTATTTTGCTTGTAAGCCATTGCACTATTATGCATTCTTTTGCCATGGAATTTTAAATTTCATGCAAAGTTGTCTTGAATGTCTAAACGAAATTTTCTATTATCATGTTCTTCTAGCTGATTGTTTATTGTGGAACAACCTATTCTTCTGAACAGAACCAGTAATAAACACGAGAGAATCACATGAAGATGATATCCTAGTTAGTCATGAGGAGCCACATGAAAACGAGGATGATGCCCCAGTTAGGAGGAAAAAGGGTTCTAAACGAAGAAGTAAGACGATTGAAAATGACCATGAGGCGCAGCTTGAAGATGATGACGATATAACACCAGTCAAGAGGAAAAAAGCATCTAAAGGAAAAAGTGAAGTAAAGAAACATAAATCTAAGAAAACGAAGAAGGTAAAGGGCGAGGTTCATATCGATGAATGATGAATGAACTGTGGTAAGGTATACATATCCAAAATGAGGTCCGGTTCCATATTTCTCTTCTCTCGAGTCTCAACTCCTGTGTGCGGACAACAAGAAAGGGCAAATCCTATTTTCTTAAACAATGAAAGGGGATGCAGTGAACTTTTTGACTCGGATACTTTTTTGATATTGCTGATTTTGTATTTTTTTCTATTTAAATGTAACATTGAGAATGAATATTTCTGAAGTTGGGGAATTTAATATAAATATTAGAACGAAATTTTTTTGGGTTGAGCTGAATAAATAATTTGAAAGAGTGGTTGTTACAACCAATTTACCTCATAAGATTTTAACAAGTAATATTGAGTGGAAATATAAAATTTTGACTTGAAATAGAGTGGGCTACGATCAAAAAGTAGTGATATGTAGTTGAAAATTTTGAGTCAAAATTTTTATCAAATGAGGTAAATTGAGAGAATATTTCTAAATATTCTACTATATAAAATAATAAAATTAGCATTTATGTCTAAAATAAAAAGGGTTATTTGTCAGAGAGAAAGGAGTAATTGACTATGACGGTGAAGAACTAGGAAGGAATGAATGAACGCTTTTATACTTTTTTGACTAAAACTTTCAAAAATCTATGGAAAACACGTTCAAGTTTGATTTGACGAGTGAAACAATAAGTATTTTTTATTTTGCATAAGCTTTAGTTATAAGAGACCATTTGTAAATTAGACAATTTTAAAACATTTATATTCTCATAATTTGTTTATTTTAACCAAGACTTTCTGATAAAATAATCTGTGTTATAATGATACATAGATTAGTTTCTACTCTCTCCGTTCCTTAAAGAAGTTCTCACTTTCTATTTTGGGGTGTTTCAATTGTTGTTCCCATAAGGAATCTTTCCATTTATATCACAAATTTTGCACAAAAATAACCTCACTCATCCTCATTTTAATATTTTAATAATAATTATGGGCCCACATATCTTCCACTAACTCTATTTTAATATTTTTATATTTCTTATGGTCCCTACATGTTTCCCACTAACTTCATAAAAATATTTTTTTAATTAGTTGTGATCCCTATATTTTTTCCACTAACTTTCTTTAAATACTTTTTTAATACTTGTGGTCCCCACTTTTCCTCCATCAAATTTATTATTCAATAAAATAATATCTCCACCATCTATAAGATTCTACTTTTCTTAATTCTCGTGAACATTCCCTATGAGAACATCAATAGGGAACGAAGCGAGTATAATAATAGATTAAAAAAAATTAAAAATCAAAAAAGTAAAATAGGACTAAATTCATGAAAAAAGAACCCCAGTAAATGAAAAGATCATAAATCATAAATCAGTACAGTTTAATTGAAATACCTAATATACCAAATTTTTAAAAAAGGTCAAATCCATCAGACTCGATCAGGAATATATTCAGAAATACTAAGTTGGATCAAATATTGACAAGTAATATTGAGTGATAACATTGGAATCGGGAACCGAGCCTATGACCATACAATTGCTAATTGTTGTTAAAGTATATAACATATCCTGGGGCCTCAACCATCAACTTAAGCTTTTGGTTGAATTGGTTCATTGACATGGTAGTAGAAGCTAACGCGACGAGATCACGAGTTTGAATCTCAACCACCCCACATTTAAAGTGGAATATTTAGCGCATATGCGCATCCACACTTCTAGCCTAATGGACTCTCAGTTAAAGGGACGAGTAAAGTATATAACATATCCTGAGATTTCAACCATCAGCTTTAAGCTTTGAATTGAGTTGGTTCTTTGAAAATTGCTACCAAGACCACCAACAGTCAAATTAATATTTTTGAAAGCTCATCTTATATAAAACCGTCTCATCATGAAACAGATTCATATAATTAATCTATTTTCTATAATTAATAACTTAAAAATTGCATGTAACTTTAACATACGGAATGTACATGATTCATCCCAACAAAAATAATCTCACCATGAGACCGTCTCATTTAAGAATTTGTAATATTTTAGTCATAACTATGCAAATGGAAACCCCGCACAAAAAATTTTGTTTTGTGCGGGCTTGCAAAGAAGCATGGCCATGATAGTCATGATACTGTTACATAACATCAGGAAAACATGCTGACAAAATGTATTGAAGTATTTTCAAATGGTCCAGCTCTACTATAAATTATGCACTTTACAAATTTGATAAGTAGGAGTAAAACAATAATGCCAAATTGTTTATTCCAACAAATTCTATACTTAATACTCACAGTCTCATACCCAGTATCAAATTGCTGTGACTCGATCTGATGCGCTAAGAAATCGAATTCCAGCTTCAGTGACGAAATGTCCGTACAACCTGCTCAATGCGTCGACGACAGAGTGGACAGTTCGACAATTGAGACGAACAGGTTGTGCAACAGCACATATGACCACACCTGAAATACATTTTTTAAAAAGGTGCATCAGCTGAGTATAAAGAGTGAAATCACTTGAGGCCTTCGATTCCCACCCTACTGAAAATCGTATTTCAGTTATGCTCAAGTACAAAATATGATGGATAATATCTAACATTGTTATGTAGGAATCGGTCTCAACCTCACACAGCAGAGGCTAGTCGATTTTTCAAAAAAGAGAAAAGCAAGCCATCCACTAAACATACTACGTCAATTATTGTGGCAGCTCATTAAAATTCATCACTACAGCAAGAGAATGGTCTTGCATTCAGAGTCATGGTTATTAGTCCGTCATTTTAGGTTTGAATTAGTACAGAAAAACATTCACAATTAGCAACTGCTAGAAACATATCCTCAAGTATTAAATAAGCTATTTAACCAGCACTAAATACTCAAACTTGTGGCTCAACTGATCCTCGGATCTATCATCATTTCATCCATGTTTTGTTATCAAAACAAGTAGCTTTTATTATCTAAAAAACTAAAAGGAAGGGAATATGAGCTTACGAGACAAATACAGCATTATACTCTCGCTCCAGGCATATGACACACAGATCTGGCATCAAACAATCTCTCTTAGCAGTTTCTAATCCATTTTCATCCATCCCATCTGAACCTACAATGAGCAGAAATCTTTCAGAAATGTAAAAAACGCATTTACAAAGATATGTAACTTTAAGAGAAGCTAGCATCACCATCCAGCCCTGATCTGTTTGCTGCCGCATCACGAACCCTACAAAATAGGACACATTATGTTAACCGACAGCCAAAAAATTGCATCATGGTTTCTTCATAATGGGATACTGGGATGGGAATAACGAAAAAAGCTAAACAAATTAGTTGGTTGTAAAAGAGGTGAAGTGATTGTGGTGAGACAAAGGGACAAAGGGGGGAATTATTACCCTCACTTGAGGTGTAAAAGTAATCCTAGGGGTTGTTGGGTAACTATTCCTCCATTACAAGGAAAATTGTTCCCCCCATCACTCACTGTTCCTTATCTCAGCACCTAACTAGCGCAATCTCCTCTGGTTACCTTTGTTTGACTTTATTAACCTTTTTGAGTGATAAACTGAGTTAGCCATTTGAGTGAATGAATCAGAAACAACAAAAAAATGACTAGTAGAAGAACTGTATTAATTGTGGACCTCGTATTAAGTAAAATGATGGTTACAAGCTATTCAAGAAACTTATTCTCTCTCAAGAGTGTAAACCCATTACAAAATATTTTACAGATGATCTTTCCCCATTCTCCACACCATTTATATTCTTATGGCCTTATTTGCAATGTTGGCAATTCACAGCTAGTAGTGATATTATGAAATGTTACCTTCTAGAGGATTCTGATTTATCCAGCATTTTCTAACCAGCATGTTATGTGGACTATTCCGACTCAAGTACTAGTGTAGGATACTCGACATTTGTATCATCACATTTGTATGACTCTTGACACTTCATTTATAACCATTTTTATCACATTTTTTCACATATTGTTGAGCACAATGCTTCAATACTAATCAGATACACATGGACCCGAGTCCAAATAATACAAGCATAATTGATGATGAATTTCAAAACTAGTAGCCTGAACACTTGATCCTTTGGTGATTGCATTCCTGCACCAATGTTTTTTCCTGAATGTTTCCCAACAATGATATCCTTAAACCTAATGCTATCTACATTGTAGTTCAGAGGTACCAAGTGAATCTCTGAAATATAAATTAACTTGAAGCTTGAATTTTTTTAGCAACAAATAAATGACCAATAAGAAATTCATTTTAATATCAAGTAAAGTTTTCGCTTTCTATCTCCATCACATCAACCCTTTCTTGACTATATCAGTAGCTTATCCTATTTTTCTTTTGTAACAAACATAATAGCTCAATAAATCATTTGCATATCTTATTTATTTAAAATGGCAAATGTTTACTATCAATAATCTAATAGCCACAATTAGTCATACCGTTTTTGGATCTCCCAGCGACGCTTTCTTTCAAGAATATGTTCAAGAGCATGTTTTGCAATCAGATAGACACCAAACACAGTGAAGCCCAGAGAAGCATATTTATACCACCTGATACATAACCAGTTATACAAGGACAAGGTGCATAATGTAGGATTAAAATGTAAGGAAGTCAGTACCTAGCCCACTTCCCAAGATTTGTTATTAATTGATCGATTGTTTTTGGAGAGATATAAAAGGGCCCCTTGTGAGGACGCTGAATGCGAACTGTCCCCACATCATCTTTAATTGCCTGTCAATAGATCGGGTAACAAGCATAAGATGAAGCTCAATATGTAGAGGAAGACAGGGTTAGTGAAACAAATAAAAGAGAACAAATCCTAGGAAACACCATCAACATGAAAAGTCTGGGTTAATTTCATATAAGCGGCACATGTCTGAATCAAACATAGGATGTTGAATCAAACATGTCTGAAACAATGCATGACCGAGTAGGTTTCAGCAGCTTCATTCCAACAAAAATAAGAAAACCAAGATGCCCTATAATAAACCACAGTTTGCATCAATGGCACAAGACAGGTCAGTTGGAGTTTGGAAGACACTCATTAGCATATTGCCTCATACCTAATATAGTATTCAAACTCATATGTCGCGCTGGACACAATGTTAAATTCGATTTGAAATGAGAAATCAGAAATGTTAATCACAAATTCTTGTAAGAGACGGTCTCTTTGAGAGACCAATAGAATAAGTTTTTCGGTAGGCATTAAGAATATGTAAGTAGGCATTTAGAAATTTTAAGTACTTAAGTACTTACTCGGTAGGCATCAAGTATATTGTAAGTAGGCATTAAGAATATGGTAAGTAGGCTAAGTTTCTCGGTAGGCATTAAAAATATTATAAGTAGGCATTTTAAGTACTTTTTCGGTGGCATTAAGTATATTGTAAGTAGGCATTAAGGATTCATAAGTGGACATTAGGGTTTCATGGGCTGGATCTCTCTAGAGACCGTCTAAATGTTAATCTAGTGTTTTGAAAACATTAGGAAACAAAATTTCATCCAATAGAAGCTAAGATAGGGAAATGGTGTTGTCCAAATAATTGATTTTAAGTACGTAATATAATTATAACACTAATCATAAATCAAAAGTGTTGTATCACAAAAGTAGAGTAGAATATAACCATAAAGTTATTGGAAAAACGACAAGCTTTTCCATCTTCATGCAAACGAGAGAAACAGGACAATCGGAAGAGACGCACAATAATACAACTAAAAACTATGTTTGTCGAGCTATTTTAGAGTGTTGTAGATATAGTTAGTGCCATGCTGTGTCGGAGCATCCAACATACAACACTTGGGATGAGGAGTGTCGAAGTAGCTAGCATACCTCACCTACAACAGTCAAGGGTGTTCCAGTAGGAAGAACACGTTCTGTACGCTTCACTCCAAGCATCTGAAATGTATTTTAGTCGTCAGCAACTGCAATAGTACTGAAGTTGCATTAAATGTAAGAGAAAGAAATGCACCTTGAGACCTTGGAGGTAATCCAAAGTCCCACGCACAAGGGATCGCCCTGACTCTTCAAAAATCTCACTCCCAACAGTCAGTTCCAGGCCAGTAGCACCTCGTGCACCCACGACATAAACACGACCTGTACCATCATCCTTGAGAGAAAAGGAGATGGAAGGGACCATAACAATTTTACCGGTTAAGAACCATGAATACAGAAAATTGCCTTCATATACAAATGCACAAGCATTAATGAAAAATTACCAGGTACCACGGAACCTCCTTACTCATGCACAGCATTAACGCAGAATCCTGTATCCATGAACCAGCATCGTTGTGTTTTAAGAAGTGTTGCTCAGCCTAAGACAAACACAACATAACAAAAACAATAAGCCAATCCATAGGTATGTGTCAGTAATCGATAATTGTCAATAGTCCATAACATCATGCACAAATATGCATTCCTACAAATTTTGATGTTTTTCCAAATTAATATAGGTTAGAAGGGCACATTCAATGGATAAGAGAAGCCTATAGTTAATAAAGCATTAGGCATCTACTGCAAAAGAGCTCACTATTATTCTACAAATTGAAATAAGAGCTAATATTTCATTAAAAAGGAGAAAATTTCACATTGAAGCAACCAGGATGATTTCATACCGTTTCTTCTACAATGACACCACGTAGACCACTGTATTCACATTTAATTGGGGTCTCAGAGCCAACTCGTCCAGAGACGCAAACCACAAAAGGTATAACTTTGCTTGCAGCATCTAACAATACGGCTGAACAATCAGAAAAACAAAAGAGAACCAAAAAAAGAACTTAGTCAGTGATGAAGAATTTATTCAAGGAAAAAAGAAAGCTCTTGCATTTTGTGGCCAGGAAGCATCAATGCAGAATAACATTCATCAATCTACAAAATACAAATTACTGAATTCACCACATCATAAAATTATTTGGAATTTTAATTTGTAAACAAAACTTTTTGAGACTAAATACCTATCACAAAAACATTGAAATTTTGTAGTTTTGGATTGAAACTATAGCATAAACACTTATTACAAAAACAAAGAACAATATAGTTAGTGATTGGGTGCCTCGAACGAGGCTTAAACATGGGGGATAGATGAATCAAGGAATTGGGGAACGTGTGGTGTTCCAATAGCTAACGCCGAGTTGGCGTTGGTAGGCATGCAGAAGAACATGAGTCGGCATTAGATGCTGGATAGGAAGCTTGTATCCAGAAGCAAACGCTGAGTCGACTTTTCTAGTGATTAAGGAAAACGCCAACTCGACTTTCAGTGCTGATCATGGCGTAGCTTTTCCAGAACGTAAGGTCGAGTCGGCGTTCCTTGGTCTTGGGAGGAAGCCGACTCGGCTTATTGTGCACGTCAGGAATTATGCGTTTTTTCTTCTCTCTAGGCTGGTTTTTTGTGTTTTTGTTACTCTAATTTCTCTTCCATAGGGATAGGGGTTTACTAAATAAACTCTTAATTAGGGTTAGAGTTTCATAGAAACACAAGAGGGAAAAAATGAGTCGTTTTAGAGAGATTTTCTTGATTCATCCTTGTAATCATGCATTTTTTAGTGAAACTTTTGATCGTGGACGTAGCTATCAAATAGATTGCGACCATGTAAATTCTTCGTGTGTTTTTCTTATAGTTTGCATTGAATCGTTATTGTTTTCAGTCATTGTTTTCAATGTTGAACAACAACAAATACAATTTGAGACTAAAATTACAGCTAAACACAACTGAACAAAAAAAATAAAATCTTACCCAAATCTTTCAACTGATCAACTCTACCTACAGATTTTAAAGAATGCGCATCCCTGGAATCATCAAAAGTAAACAAAATTAGAAAAATTCAATTAACACACAAAATTCGAAGCCCTAATTTTCATTTAAAAATCGCTGAACTGACCTCCCACTGCTTCTTCCGAGAAGGTAAAGTGCAGCTGCACTCAAACAACAGCTAATCCCACCCCACGGAAGCATAATTCATTAATTTGTTCAGTTCGCAAGAACCCTAATAATTAGCATTGTAACCAAAACTCCAAAAACACTGAAAATCCGCAATTAAAACAAAAAATTCTCAGCAGAAATCTGCGGATAATAGTGGTAAAAATAATGAAAAATCGATGCAACAAATAGACGATTTTGGAGGAGGAAGAATCGGATACAAAGAGTAGAAACAGGGGAAATCGATGTTGGGAAGTTTGAAGGGAAATGAAGTAAGGTGTTAGAGAAAGTAAAGAGTTCGGAGCTTGCTTCACAAGAATATGGATTATGGTATTCTTATGGATAACCTTATAATTTCCAGTCTAATCTAGTATTTATATTTATAATTTATATATATGGAATTATTGTGTTGAGAAAATGGTGTTATTAAAATGATTAGAATATTGTCTAAACTTAAAATGTTAAATCTTAACGAGACATATAAAGATAAATAATATGACATATTCATGAGACTGAGTTAGTAATATTACTTTAAATATTGAGTTTATCTACGAGATAGGATTTTAACTAGTTTGTTTCTTTTTTTGAGAGGTACCTACGGTATCGTGCATCTTGGTCAGAGTTAGGGCAAGAGGAAAGGGTATGAGATGCACGTGATAAGGATCGAACACAAGACTTTCCAACCAAGATGGAGAAGTAAATCAACTCATTTAGGGAGCATATCAAATTTGGTTTCGAAAGTTGATCATAATTCTTTGTCAAATCAAATAGAGCTTATATTCATATGATGAATTAAAAAGGCAAATGCTAACAAAGTTCTCCTAGGCGCTCATGAACAAGAATAATAAATGTATCTAAAAGAGTAAATCCTAAAAAATCTTGCCAACGAACGTCGCTGAAATGTTTATTCATAGGAATATATTCAATTTAAATAGTAAACTTGCATATATATTTGACTTTAAATTAAACAAATACTATTTGTAATTATTCTACCTAATATAGCATAAAATTTAGAATTTATTACCAAACCACATGTCAAAATATATACTATCAATTGAGTCTTAAACTTTGTTTAATAGTTTAGTCTTTCAAATATGTTGTTCTTTTTAACAAACGTTTCCGGTGTTAAATTTTAACGGGTAATTTGGTTATAGATTACCAATTTCATAATATATTAGGCATTACAATTTCTATGAGCGGAATACACTGGGTAGGATGATGATGATATTAGATACTTATATAGTCAAAAGCTTAGAATATATATTTTATGATTTACTGTTTAGAATTGATTTTATCCTTGTTAATGAACACCCAAGGGGCATCTGTTAGCAAGATCCTGTTATGAGATTATATCCAAAAATATCCAAATAGAAACATAATGTCCACAGACCTTTTATTATGATTGAAAAATCTGATGAACACAAAAGGTGCAAAAGAAAGAATTCTTCATCTATTGCTAAATTGTGTATGTACAAAATTGTTCTACAAGCATCCTTTATGCCTGTTAACTAGTAGAATTTTCTTGTACAAATCATGTAACTCTATCTATAAATTTCTTTTGGGGGAAAAACAAATTTAAAATAACAGCAAAAAGTAAATTCCTTGTGGATCTGAATACTTTAGCATACAGTCGAAATGCCCATGCACGTTCCAAAAAAGTGCATAGCATCCACAAAATGCGGTTGCAGCAAGCTGTGCCTGTTGGCAGCGGAGAACTCGAAGCCAGCATATGGTACCGAGCGCTTCAAGCCACCAAATTCGAAGCTGAAATGACTTCCAAGCCTAGACTTTGATTTGGCCGAAACTTGCTGCTCCACAACACAGCAAGTCAATTGTGTCTTCTCGAAATCTCGCCTTTCTTTCAAATTGCACATAGATCAAGTTAAAAGTATTAGATGTTTAACGAAGCATGCACCAGTTCTGCCAAAGCAAAAAACCTGCCATGTAGCGAAGTTTCATAGCCATACGAAGCACTGAAACATCCTTGCAGGTAAAGGGCTGTTGAACTTGAAACTACTTTCACGCCACACGATGAATCAGATATCGTTGAGCTTTAATTAATCTTCTCAATAAGGTTCGTTCAAGAACAACTTGCTGTCAACTTAAGTCTCTAGACTGTCCAACAGAAGTGACAGCAAGTACATAACGTGGCCAGTTCTTTTGCAGCGGAGACTCCAGCTAGTGAAAGATCTTAAATTAATCTGATCATTATCAAAATCGATTCAGATTCTTAGTCCTTGCGAGTCGAGAAATGCTTTGGTTTGTCTTCATCCGCAACGGGCCTAGGCTTAGATTCTGCGTGCGTATTAAATAACCTTGGTCGCGGACCACCTGGGCGTAAGGCCCTAGAACCGGAGGAAAATTTATTAGGAAAGGAATTGTGATGTGGGACTTTGGTTATCACAAAATCCTTGGGAAGAGAATCCATATCCATGTAACAGTTTCGAGCTTTTGCATCAGTAATCAAAGCTGCCCAGTCATCAGATTGCATCAAAGCATTAGCATTCCCCATAACCTGTCAAGCAATAAGAAAAACAGATCACACTAAGATGAATAACAATCCTCACTACTAAACAAGAATGAATAATAATTCATAAGATATTTGTAACCATACCCAAAGGCCTCTTCTTGCTCGAGTAAGTGCAACATTCATTCGTCTAATATCAGCAACAAAGCCGACCCCATGATTTGAGGCACGAACACAGGACATAATAATGACATCACGTTCCTGCCCCTGAAAAGCATCCACAGTATTTATGTAAAGATCTTTTCCTTCTTCAGAATTAAGGACATCCTCAAACTCACGTTGCAGACATTTTAGCTGCAGCTTATAAGGTGTTATTATACCCACAGTAACTTTATCCAATCCCAACGCCTTTGCTGTTTTATGTAGATGCTCATACAAACGAAGACAAAATTGAGCTTCGTGTATATTCTGATAGGAAACTGAGCCACCCCTATGGGATTCTCGACCATGAGTTATATCATAAAAAAGGTATGGTCGAAGTAAAGGATCTTGGTAGTATTTCTCATCAGGCAGGCTTAGAATGCTTTCACTGTCTGTAAGACGTCCCTGGTAGAAGTACCTTGAAGGAAAATCCCGGATTTGTGGATGCATTCTATACTGGACGGATAATAGCATTGTTGGACAGCCAGCTTGCTGAAATCTCTCAAAAAGGCTTCTGCTGTAAAACAAAGTTCCTGCTGCCTTGCTGATAACCGTCGCAGGAAGCTGCTGAGGATCACCAACAAGAACACAACGGGCTGCACCAAGTGAGAGTGGAGGAAGAATACCCACTTCACTAGCTTGAGCTGCCTCATCAATCACAACCATATCAAAGCCATGCGCAAGACGCGAAAACAACTTACGACCACTACTGGAGAGTGTGGTAAAAACAATCTCAGCCTCATTAGCAAAACTTGTTTCTAGACTGGCACGAGCATCTTCTAAATTAAAGCTACTGCCAGGACGAAATTTTCCCTCCAAAACGAGAAGACGAGCCAACTCAACTAAAACTTTATCTCTCTCCTCAACTACTGCAGCAAGAGTTTGCAACAAAGCATCCCGATTCTGGTCCCGAGCCATGAGAACATCAGGATCTACTCCAACAGAACCTTGGGAACGGCCAGCTGCTGCTGCAGAAGTAAGTTGCATCTGAAGAGTAGTCATTTGACGAGTCAGCTGATTTTCACGGGTTTTCAGGTTTTGCAACCATGAAAAAACCTCATCGCGAGTTTTAAGTAAAAGCAGCTCAGTTCTACGCTCAACAGAAACAGCTTGTGCAGCTCGTGACTGCGTATCAACACCAACACGTGCTACATCAGGCTTATAAACCTTCATCTCTCCATCAATGAATCCACGATCAAGGACACGTGCAAGCAACTCATCTGTTGCAGCATTAGACGGAGCACATACCAGCATTCTAGGTTTTGGACAAAGTTTTGGTAACGTGCGAAATAGGTTCTCATCCATGCTTCGTAGAACCTCGTCAATAGATCCCGACGAAGTACTCTCGGCATTTCTATCATTATTTTGCTTATAACTTTCTGGTGCCAACTTTTTTAGCAGTGCAGCATAGTAGTGCTGATACTGAACTAGATGAATCACATTCAGCATTCCCCAGACTGTATGGGTCTTTCCCGTACCCGGAGGACCTTGAACTAAAGTAAACGGCCAAGGATCTTGTCTTTTCATGGCTCCATTACTAGTACCGGCTGCTGTGTGCATAGCAGCCCACTGGATTGCTGATAGCTGAGGATTATTGAAAGTCCTATGAAGATGGTCAAAAAATTTTGGAGTAAAGCATTCAGGGATGGCTGGGGTCTGAACCTCGTATTTGGGAAAGTGCTCAGCACTTGGCTTAAGGATTGCATTTTGCATCTATTCATAACAAATGCAGACTACGTTAATAATAAAGTAACACTGAGTAGGCAAAAAACACAAGCATAAAACAAAAGACAAATCCAAATGTTACCTGTACACTTAGCCGACGAAAGGCGTGCAGTGCCACATACTCACGTTGTGTTGTTGCCAGAGAGCCCAGGACACTTAGGTACCAGATACTTCTAGGCTGAAGCTTCTTCAATATATGATCGTTATCAGCAGTACTGAGCAAAAAAACAGATTATTAATACTATGTACAAACAGGAGTTACCAAACAAGAACAGAAAATATACATCTTTTAGCTACCTATTTGTATCATAAGAATCCCCAACATAAAAATGAAGTATTGCGCCCAGAGGATCACGAACGTCAAGAGGGATATGTCTTCTGACAGTACCAACAGTACGCGCACTCCCTTCAGGTTCTTCATATTCTTCAGCAGATGAAATACTACTTCTCCTAGATCTAACTGCTCCAAAAACCAGATAAATATATTTACAACATATCTGCTAATAAACTAATCCCTCAGATACAGTTTTGTCACAAACCTGAACCAGGCCTCGTAGAGGAAAGAACCGCAACATCACCCTCTTTGAAGGTCCATTTTATCTCATTTGAAGGAAGAACTATCACATCATACCATCCTAGCACCCAGAAGCAAAAGAAAGAAATTAAAGCTCATGCAAGTGAGGTATTCACAGTATGGGATCAGCAAGTTTGTATTATATTTCTGTACTTCTTCGTCTTAAACAACCAAGTCAAACAATCAACACCTTGACATGGCTACGCAATCTTCAACTTCAAGACACCTCTAAAAACTAAGGACCACATATTTAGGGAAATGAATGAGAAACAAATAAAGGCAAAAAAACATGAGACAACATTCCATTAATCCAATGCCGTTAAGTGGCTCCCACCTAAGGTGGGGTTTGAGAGGGTCGGATGTACGCAACCTAACTCTTGTTATGATAAAATTAACAAAGAGGTTGTTTCCGATTGACCCTTGGTAGGAAAAAAATATGAGACATGCTCAAAAATGAGATTCAATCTAGTTATCGTAATTTCACAAGATATTGCAAACATGTATACCTAAATTAAGGTATCAATTTGCTATGTGAAAAGCTCGCGCAACGATTAGAAATAATACATCATTTCTTACATGATCACCATGCCTAACCATAGATAAACTTTTATTAATTACCCAACATTGTGAAAATTTTAAGGAAACAATGCCCCAAAAATTCATTAAAATAGAGAACAGTGAGTAACGAATGTCACCACGGACTTCGGACTCGGGAACACAAATGTGAGTGTGTGAAATGATGATTTTGGAAGGCACGGATGCCATGCTAAATTTTACTAAAGGATAAACGCGTATTAAATTAATATTACCATTAACTATAAGTTGATATTTACCCAAACTTGTTATAAGGTCATTTCAAGAAAAAATAATCGAATACTTCCTTTTATAGACTATTACCTCCATCTTAAAATAAATGTTACACATCAATTGGAATGTCCAAACTATGTACATGCTTTCTATGGTACATAAGTCCTCACAATCACTCTCACCAAAAAGCAACGATCATCTTCTCTTCCTAACTCTCTTGCCTTCCTCAATAGGTGTGGCAAGAACCAAGTGCAACATTTATTCGGTGAATATTTACAAAAATGATGACTACCTTCTAATTAGCTCCAGATGAATATTTACATCTTAAAGCATCATCAAATTCAAAAATCACTAGGTCATTTATTAGTAAAAGTAAACACCGCCGTCAAACACATTTATTATTTAGTATGGTGTTGTAGTATGCATACTCCACCAACTAAATTAAAATTGCACCCTAAGCTTATTTTAAGTTGGGTTTCTTGTGATGTAGGTTGGCACATTGACCAAAGCAAGGGGAAGGGCACCATGGCTTTCAGGGAAATTTAGTTAACGTGTGCATGTGGAGGTATAATGGGGGACAAGACCATAGTACAAGAACAAGGCTACATCATAGCATGAGTCGTAAAGGTTTTCAAAGGTATCAACTATAAACCAATACTAATTGCATCGTAAAGGTGTAAGAAAACACGTTTTAGGTCGGTTCAAGAGATCACACATGGTTTTTGGCAAAATATTTCCAGTACAATCACCACATTAACACGTTACCATAGTGTAAAAACATGGACGCATCGCATCGGTCGCGTTGTAAGGATATTCAGAATAAACGAACGCATATTCACCGCGTCGTAAAGGTGTAAAAAGCCGCATTTTAGGCCGTATCAAGGGATATCTTATGGTTTTGACCTATATTTAGGCGTTACGATAACTGCATCACTCTCGTTACCCCATCACCATTTTGTTACTGAGATTGCAACCGTTACCACATTTTTACACTTATGCCTGTTACCGAATTATCATGATCAAAATTGCAACTAATACAATAATATTGTCTTATTTACCAAGAAGAGGACTATGATACATAGTGTAAACAAGGCCGCATCGCAATGGCTTCATTGTAAAGGTTTTCGAAAAACAAACCTATATCACCTGCGTAGTAAAGATATTAGAACACCGCATTTTGGGCTATATCAAGAGATATCTCATGCTTTCATCCGATAATTAGGGGTTACAGTAATCACAACACCCTTGTTAGCGCATCACCGCGAGTCCGCGACCATTACCGCATTTTTGCACTACGCTATGGTATCTAGTGATCATAATTTCACAAGATCTAACAATTATTAAATAGATGTACAAGCTCGTTAATGAGCCAAACTCACTGTTTTATGACAAACCCATAAATGTTCACAAACATGTTATTATAAACTCTCTTATAACTTTAAAAAATTTGATAGTTATCATGGAATAAAATAGAACTTTTTCCCATCGTCATACAAGAGGCTAAGAATATCAAGATAAAATTGATTTTTATTGTGTAAATGCTAAAGAAACTCTCATCTAATATCACGTGTCACAAATTCTATCTTCTAAAGCTTCTTACTTTTCCTAAATGGCTCGTTAATTTTGACTTGTTCAACTGGTGTTGTTACGCAAGTGAGAAAGCTCAATCCATTCACAGCAACTAAATGCTAAATGAACAAAGGTAGAACAACAATTTAAAAAAGTTTTTAAAATTTAAACATAGCTGAAAACAAAAATATGACCGTACGGTGGTAAAAAAAAAAAAACAAAGATGAAAGACCATCAGCTTTATGGAAAAACATTGAAATTATAAGAGAAAAAAATTGACCTCTTCGTATAAAGTTATGAGAACCAAATAATTTAAAAAAATAAAATTAAGGAACTATCTGGATTTTCGCCTTAAACCCATAGACGCTTGGTTCTCAAATTGGAATACCATCGGTCCATCATGGCCAACAGATAGCACATAAACCCATGCTGGAATACAACTTGCATTTTTTATTATGTAACCCATAAATCAATTCGTGATCGGCATGCCGACATAGGTATGTGGTGTAACAGAATGTGTACAAGTAATGTCCATAAGAAAGAACCCATATGAAGTCAGCATTAAAAGGGCCTAATTAAATATATTAACGGGCTGCAAGCATACTGAAAAAAACCAAAACACCAGCACAAAATTATAACACATTCTTCTTCCATCAAAATAAAAAAATCCATATTACCTCTTTCTCGTCTTTCAACAGATTTCACACGGACCATTATATGTGCATCTCTAGAAGATGCTTCATTTAATTCCTCCCATGTGCTGTACAGCTGTGCTCGACATTCTTCAAAAAGCAAAGGCTCAAATACTCTGATATACTCTTCTACGGATTCAAATCGACCAGGGACACATTGAAGCTCAGATTCCTCTGCACAAAGAAAAGAAACAGATCAAAGAGTGAAGAAGTGAAGCAATATATTAGACCATCAAACAAGAAAGAGGCCAGAGCACAATAAACAAATCAATTGGCCATTGGGATATAAGGCATTTTGTATTTCATATAAACTTGCCCATATGTCATTTACCTCTAAATACGACAACAACTTTCCTCCTTTTCGGGATAGTGGAAAATTTTCAAGAATAAAATTTTTAAGAAAATTCTATAGTCAAAATATGGATACAAAACTCAATAAGGTAACATTATACCTGGATTATGCCAAAACTTATCACTAGTCACCTCCCGCAAGAGACGCTCGACTGATGTATCTTGATATTGTTGATTGGTCACATTTTGCCGCTTAGGAGGATTTTTCTTGTTGACTAGTTTTACGTCAACTAAGCCATGACTACTTGAAGCTGGCTTTCTTGATTGGGTCAGAGGATCCTTGAATTGCCTCGAATCTGTCGGCTGTTTCCTTAAACTATGCCTAATGTTTCCCTCAGCAGACAGATCAGTCAAACTATTTTGTCTCCTAGGCCTTGCTAAAAGCCCTGCATTATTGCTGTTGGATTCAGGTTTACGATCAACAGGTTCCGTGGAATTACTTTCCTCGTCACATAACAAGTCAGCCTGATTCTGATCCTTGATAGCATGCTCATTTTTCTTTTCTCCATTACGGTCACCAAGCAACCTCAAATTTCGGGTCCCCTTGACTATACGAGCACTGCTAGGGGTAGGAATAGGAACATTCTGCCTTTTGGGAGTTGAAGACTTAATTGCACCAGCTTGCTTAGCATCTTCTATATTTAGAAACATCGTTTTTCGGCTCCGCTTTTTACCCAGCATTGCTTCTTTCTGATCATCAAGCTTGTGTTTACCAAGAGAATTAGCACATTTTAAAGCATGGCTCGCTTCAACTCCTTTGATTTCCTTGTGTTTAGGAACTGGCTCTGAATCTCCCTGAGTATCAATGGACACATTACGTTCAACATTTCCATTCAAATTAATGTGGGTCCCGCCTGGTTCCTCATCTGGTGGTACAGCATCTGATCTAATTAAAGAATAATTATCTTGACATTTTCGAGGATCAGCAGGACTAGAATCACGGGAAGTCCTCTTCGAGGACAATCCAGCAGGAGTAACATTTGCTGCTACACCAGAAGATGCTGCGACTCCAAGATCATTTAAGGCTTTGTTGCCACTGGAGGATGACTTTTCTTCCACCCTTTGGCTTGCATGGGGACCAGAAAAATCCCCATCAGACCATTCTCCTTCTTCTTTTTCCGTAACCTGAATATTTATAGAGCCCGAACTCGCCAAAGTCACCGCTTTTCTACCATTTTTACTTGCTTCAGGCAATGACATAATCTCAGAGGATTGATCCCTTGCCCTTTTCTCGTCACCTTTTCTATCTAAGCTAGAAGAAGCCTTTATTCGAACAAAAGGCTGGAAACCAGAAACAGAAGAGGCATGAGAAAAGGCATTGTTATTTACAATGCTGGATGAACCGATTGATGAGACAGCATCAGACGGTTGGGAATTCAGAGCCGGAATAACTTTTTGAGGCTGCACACCAGATGAACCATCAATATCATCATCATCATCCAAGGGGGCTTCATTAAGGTCAAACCACAGCCTCCCACGGGATCCCATTTCTCACATAAATTCATAAACCTGCAGCATAACTTTTTGTTTAGAAAAGTACTAATTAAAATAGACACAAATATGTAGATTGTAGATTCTTATTTGGACATTTTAAAGAAAAATGCATCGACTAAAATGGTAATATGTAGATTAATTACGTCAGTCGGAGAAGTTATTTAATACACCAAAAATCCCCTAAAAAAAGAAAAAAATTGGGAAAACAGGACTATGACAGAAAACAAACTCCTAAAGACCAAACACTTCAAAGCACCACCTCATGAACCATACCGAGGTGAAGCATATAAATGAACACGGAAGTCACAAGTCAAATAGATAGAGGAAAACGTAATTCGGAAATAGAGCATAACAAGATACTGGAAAAGAATGCACTAAAATTTGAGTGATGCATTCATAAAACCAAAACAATTACAATGAAGAACCAGTACACTCACACTTTGCAGCGCAGCCAAACTTAAAGGATCTACATATAATAACCCCAGAAAAACCCACGAAAGTTCCCTTTAGGCCTTTAATCATCCATAAAAACTTAATTAAATTACCAATAAATACAATTCGACTAAAAATACCACAAAAGTAATATCATACCAAAAGAACAATGAATCTTGATATCTAGGAAAGAAGTATCAAATCAGTCAAACTTAAGAACCCACCAACATTCACTTCCACTACATCAAAATTCAGTAAATTGATCAGAGTTCTACTCACAAATTAAAATAACTAACCAAAGAAAGAAAAAAAAAATGAAGAGAAAGACCCAAAACCCTAGTACAGTGATCAAAGAGAAAACAAGGGCGATAATTCCTAAATTTGAGGGGGTAAAGAAGAAAATCAAAACAAAGAGATAAGAGAAGATGCCAACGCCAAACCATACCTTAAATAAGTATAGATAAACAATGACAGGTTTAATAAATCACGAACAAAGTCAATGAAATTAACGAAAAAGGTACAAGTTGATAAATTACATTATCAGCATAGTACAAGTATCAGTACACAAATCAATGACAATCAAACTAATATTCTTCTCTTCCTCTATTTTCCTTTCCCTTGTAGTTATACACCAACCAGCCCTTATTTTTCATCTCCCCATCAATCAATGATCTACAACTTCCAAAAACAATAAATCTTCCATCAACCACAAAATCAAATCGAAATTACTCACAACAAAATCAACGCAATAACAAACAAAAAGAATCAACCAAAACCTAATGTCATGACCTCAATAAAGTAATCAATCAAATTGAGAAATAAACAAACTAGAACAAACCTTCAGTGACGGAAACAATGAAGTAGTGAACCGGAATCAAATTCTACGGCACCGGAGAAAATAATTAGAATCGGAAAAGGAGAAATTGAAGGTAGAAATCACCGGAAGTAGAGATCAAGAGAGCAGGGGATAGAAAGCGAGGGAGAGAAGAAAATAGAGATCTGGTGGGGAATGCTCGCGTGAGACAAGGCCTTAGGTTTTTGGGGTGGAACGGTATTTTCTCCTATCAAAAACCTTAAATGGTTAGGAATATATATAGAGGATTGGGGTATACATTTTGGATAATAAAAAAAATATTAAAATTATATACTCCCTATGTCCCACTTAGAAATAAATCGAAAAAGTTACAGTTTTTAAGAAAAAAGTGAATAATTTTATAAGAATTACATGAATGAAATTAAAAGAGAGTTAAAATGTTTTGATAATATTAAAAGAAAGTGGTGGGGATTGTCTAAAAATAGATATGATGCAGATTAATTGGGACGGATTAGAATGACACATGATGCAAATTGAGTGGGATAGATGGAGTATAAACATGTGCGGTATAAGGTATTTGTGTTGGTAACTGTAAGTTGTTTATTAGTTGTTATTTATATTTCCTCTGTTTCATAATACTCGCTACATTTTTTATTTTGGGAACTTTCATATTAGTTGATATATTTCCATTTTTAGTAAAATAACCGATCATTTAAAGTTTCATCTACTCTTATTTTTATTTTATTCTTTACCTCATTAACTTTTATACTTACCATTATTTAATCTTTATAATATTTCCAATCATCTAAAAAATATTTTTTTTATTTTTCATCAAATAATATTTTAAAAAATCCTAAAAAGAAACCCCCACATGCTCCTAATAATTGCAAAGTACTTCCTTAATATGTGTGCTCATGCATTTGTAGCAAGCAAAACAGAACAGAGGAAGTATATCTGTACTCTGTTGATTGTTAGGTGTGAGTATTGCAGCTCTTAGATTTTTTACAGTATGTGTATAATATTAATTTTCGGTGAAAATTGTGGTTATGGTAACTACTAAAATATAATTGATTAAGAAAAAAATGTAGAAATCAGAAAAACTTGCAACGCTATTTTTGGTTTTGGAATTTACAAATAATTATTATGTTCTAAAAACAATGCTTAGACTGTTATTTAAACTATTATGCCTATCACATCCATAATATTGATACAAATATAATGTATATTTGTATACATGTAATTACAAATTTACAATATGTAATCACAAAAGCATGACCATTGGGAAGTAAAATGTCTTTTCGTAATTTATATGTTTCAATCACGAACAACCGCACGATCCATCATGAATCATAAGATCTATCAAATGACAAATATAAACTTTAATTTAGATACTAGTCTAAGGCGCTCATATAGAAACTTTTCTTAAGTGTTAATTCTCTTACACGGTGCTTTCCGGTTTTTAGTGAATTACACTTAGAGTTACAATGAATCACACGAAAAATACAAAGCACTATGCATTCCCTGAATACGAAGTGTTCAAATATGAACAATAGTGCACAACTTAACATGAACAAACATAATTTTTTCATTGATTTCTCACTCCATATCTACTACTACTACTACTATTATTATTATTATTATTATTATTATTATTATTATTATTATTATTATTATTATTATTATAAATAATCAATAACTTGCCTTAACTAGTTATGAATGTAAATTATTTTCAAAGCATGGATAAAAGTATGATAAAAATAAAAATAAATTCTTATATAAGATCATATTTATATTATATTGACTTATGTATATATAATGTATTAAAGTGATCACTTATATCTTTCATAAAAAAAAAAAAAAGTGATCACTTATATTTTTTAAGTGATTAATAAAAAATGAGTTGTAAATATTAATGTAACATGGCAAATAATACTTTAATTTAATGTATTTTTTTTTGATAAATAATTTAAGGATGCTGTTTGGAAACACACATTTCATTTCAAATTATGGATTTCAATTATGAAATCATAATGAAGAATTTGAAATGACAAGGATTGGGGTGTCATTCTCAAATCCTCATTTTAAATAACTACTTTTATAACTTTGGTGGATTTGACTCAAGTCCAAATTTAAGTTCATGTTATTGCCAAACACTAACTTCAAGTGAAATCCATATTTGCAAATGAAATCATCATTCCCAAACATACCATTATTTAAACACATGGAACATGGAAAATGAAATCGGGTGGTTTTCGAACTACACTTAGTTGCTCGTCGTAAGTTGAAGTGTTAAATATTACTTTAACCATAAATTCTTACTTGAGACCGTCTTTCGTAAAGACGGCTCTTAAAAGCCCAGTCCAATTATAAATATATATTAGGATATTGGAATAGGATATTGTCGATACAAGGAAAGAATGTTAGGATTAGGACAAATACAAAATCATTTTTTAGGATAGCAAATAATAATATGCATTTATTTCTAGATTTGTATTTAGTCTAATTTTCAAATGTTATGACAAATACAAAATCTTTATTTATGATAGCAAATAATAATATGCATTGGATTTGTATTGAGTTTTATTTTTCTAAATATTTTCATATAATAACAATAATAATAACAATAATAATAATAATAATCATAATAATAATCATAATAATAATAATAATAATATCATATAATAATATAATAATACGATTTTTTTAACCTATACACTAGGTGCACAGGTTTAGATAATAAAATTGGTAATTATTTGAAATTTCATTTAAAATATTCTCTTAAAAATATTACATTTACCAATTTTAGAAGATATCTTCTATTAAATTTTAAATAATTACCAAATATATATATATATGAAACATATATCGATAATAAAAAGTTGTTTTTGATATGCCACGCAACTGCGCATTATACAAAATATTAAATTTAGCAACAAAACTATTATTACATTTTAATCAAAACTTTCTGAAAGAAGATGATCCAACATGCAATTCTACAATTGTGGCAACAATAATCTTGAATGATTCATAGTATATAATTCATTACCAAATATACAAAGATCATGATTTAGTATTGTTTATTAATTTATTAATTAATTATTTACTAAAACTACAAATATGTTGATTGACATCATATTATATTGCCTAATTTCTAAAGATACTCTTTTAAAAAAAATATTGTTCTGATATGTTCTTAACGATGTTCCTATTTGTCATTTTTTTGACATTTCATACGTTCTCATAAAAGTTTTTTTATTTATATCATAAATTTTGGATATAATTAATTTTATTCATCTTATGTGCAGGGTCGGCTCCGAGAATTGAGAGGCCCGGGGCAAAAAATAATTTATGGGCCCTAATTATCCGCTTTTTGGTTGATAATCGTGAACTTATAATTCAATAATTAATAAATAAGGTAACAATTATCATTATTAACACTTCGACTTGCTTAATTGCACAATTTAATTATACAAGGTCTTAAGTTCGATGCATATGAAGCAACAAAAAGTATCTACTTTTTTCGCGGTCCTTGGGCACAGGCCCTTTTTGCCCTTGCTTAGGGCCGTCCCTGCTTATGTGGTTTTGGTTTCGAGAAAATTTAATAAACCATTCCAAATGACGTCATTTATGAATTTCCAGATATGTAGACCATGTTGGAAAAATACCTACATGTGATCCTACGTAGAAAAATTAGAGAGAAGTTGACTAATATATTAGCTTAATGTCTACTCCTTTAATCACCGGTTGGTTTTAGGATGAAACCTTATTAAATGTGTATGCAGTCAACTTTGCTCTTATGCAAATCTTATTGGGTATAATTCCAATATAAAATTTATCGGACCAAGTTTCAAATTGCATCAAATTACTTTTTGCTCGAATCAAGTGAATCAAGTTAGAGATAAGTAACATATAAGCTTAAATTACTTTTTGCTCTTAGTGAAGTGAATCTTGTTCGAATCGTCTAATCGCATACTTTCATAATATTAAGATTTTATAATTTTTACATGTGTGTTGTTCAATATAAAAATGATCAAAATAAAACATTGAATTGCGTAAAAAGTCAAACGTAACAAGTATAGTGGAACGGAGAAAATAGTTTTGAAATCAACATGTCCTTTCTAGATCAATATAAACAATAAATCCATTAAATACATAAATCACCTTAAGACTATTCCTTTATCCCATAATTTTGCTTTTATTTTTAGGAAAAATTACCGTGAATAATACAACCTCTTGTTAATTTCCTTACAATAATACGAATTTTTAATTAACCATGAATAATACCAACTTTGGGGTGTTTTTTCCTAGAATAATACCAACTTTAGTTTATTAACTAATTTACTAATCTTTTTGGTCATATAATCCCCTATAGTTTGATTTTTAACATGTTAAGTATATTCTAGGAAAACACCCTCATAAGTTGGTATTATTCATAGATAATCAAAAGTTGGTATTATTATAGGGAAATAAGCAAAATGTTGTATTATTGCTGGTAATTTTTCCTTATTTTTATTCTAGTCTGTATTACAAACTCATTTCTTTACGCGAAAAGAGTCTGCATTTAACTCTTAATCTCGTCTACCAATTTATTTCCTCTTTTAATCTCTCATCTACTTATTTCTTCCATTCATTTGTATTTTGTTTTATTCACCAACTACAAATAATAAAACTTCGACAAAAAGACGTTATATTATTTCTTAAAGATCGAATGAGTATTAATTTTTTTTAATTTTTTAATTTTTGTTACTCCATTTCCACCAAGACACTCATGGTCATATTTCAAATAAGACAACAAAACAATGTAAACAATAGTATTAAGAAATTATATATCGAGAATCATGAGTTATCCTAGTGGCTGGAGGCTTTTGTTTCACGGTTTTACCCTTCTAACAAGAGTTAGATTCTCAACACACATACAAAAAGAATTAATTCCTTCCCCCTTGGCCTTTGCTTGTAAGGATTCTCGAGCCAATCCCCAAATCAAAACAAGAAATCATACATTAATTAACACATTTTACATATGGTAGTTCCATAAAGAACATTACAATTTATCTACACTTACCATATTTATGCAGCATGGCACTAAACTACATACAATGGCAAAACTTACATTAATAATAACACAATAATAGATGAGAAAACTCATTACAACATACCCAATTATAATGATCTGTTACATGTCCTCGTTTAACGCCTTCTGGATATCACCCTACACGATACAGAGTACGTTTTGTTAGAGTATATAACATATTCTGGGGCTTCAACCAAAAGCTTAAGTTGATGGTTGAAGTTCATCGCGAGTTTAGAAACGAGAACGAAAGAAAAAGGCGGGTTTGTAGGAAGGAGAGGGAGCACAAGTACCTCAATGGACAAAGGAGGAGTTCTCGTACCATATCGTTGAATGATTTTTCCATCCTTTCCGACAAGGAACTTTGTGAAGTTCCATTTAATACTATTACCAAATAAAGAACTTTTACTTGCTTTAAGGAATTTGTACACTGGAGCTGTTTTCGATCCATTGACGCAAACCTGTTACAACAAATTGAAATGCAGAGTATAAGAAGCGCAAACAGGAAAAGGCGGGGAGGATACGCATAATATTACTGGTCACCAGTTAAATTAAACAAGTCTACACTCTCAGGGGGGATGAGTATCGCTAAACTCTACTTATATTTCCAACCTCCCTCACACCCCGGCTTCTTTCTTCCCTATACTATGTTCCAAAAGTGTCGGATAGCTCTCTTTTTCACTTAATATTGTGGGTCAAGGGAGCACAAGACGAGTAGGTAGCATCAAAAGGTGCAAAAGTTGATGATGATGATGAATGTTCTAAACACATAGTAGGCGATTCAGTTTTAAAAAGTATCAGACACACAGGGGGCTCCGCCTCGCCTATGCACCTTAGGCATCACTCTAGATTTTAGGGAGATAACTAGAGCCAAAAAGGCAAAAACACGTAATCATCTCAAAAGTTTTAATTTTGTGCATCTGGAATGAGGCACCGACAGCGCATATATGCCAATGGCGAAACATATGTAGGACCGGGATTTCCCAATAAGATATATACATAGTGACAACCTAAAAATTCATGTATAAATGGTTAGCTTAGTGGTAAATATACATTTATATTAATAAAGATAAAGAGCTCACAGGATCAAACCTTGCCCCCTAGTTTTTACCTCAAATTTATAATATAATCGGCCCCGTTCGGTATTTATGTTCTATAGTGGCTAGAAATTGGTCAAATTTATAGAGAAAATGATGGTTTTGAAAACTGATAACACTAAAAAGTGAAAACCCCTTTTCCTCGGTTCCATTCTATTGGTTTCGTATTCAAAAAAACAGAAAACTAGAAACAAAAAACGATAGATGCAACCTTTTTGGCTTAAGTTTTGCCACCGTGTACGGCCCTATTCTGTGTACCTTGTGTGCTTTTGAAAACTAATTGAATGAAATGCCAAGCACAATACTGATGCTCAGGTTAAGTGGATAGGCTGCTATCCAAGGAATTGGACCCAAAGATGCAACCTTCTCTCTAATGGAACAGCAACCTACCTCATTGTGCTTTATTTTCTCATGGAGCCCGGGATTGGGGGCTATTGACGAGGTAAAACTATTATCACATTCACAATTGTATTTGAGGTAAAATTTAAGGGGAAAATAAGATTAAATTAAGGAAATGAAGACGAGTGGAGGCGAATTTTGATAAAATGAGATGGTAATTTACGCAAACAGGTAATTTATAGATTATCACAAACAGGATCATACATAAACTCAAACCTGATCTATCAAGAGAAATAGGTAATTTACACAAGTGCATATCAGAGGCATGTTTACCTTTTTAAAAATAGGGTACTCAGCTTTGAATCTTGTACAAGCAAAATTTGCAGCATCTTCACTTGAACCAGGTTCTTGCTTAAGAAACTGGTTGCACGGAAACGCTAAAACTTCGAAACCTAAGGTAATAAACCAATAAATATTTGAACCAAAAAAATTAAAAGATGAACATCTCATGCTTGAAAGTTGCAACACAAAGAAGCCCGAATTATTTTGCTTCTCCTTCCATTTTCCGTCCAATAACCATCACAATTCACAAGAAATTCTTATTTCAGTTATGATAATCACAAAATCTTACTACATTACACAAAGAATAATTTGTGAATTAACGCCTAAAGTTTAACACTTTTGCAAATTACAGCTTTAATGTTCATTTTTTGCGAGTTACAACCACCAAAGTATCAAATTTATAGGTTCAGGCCAAAACAGAATTCCGACCATTTTGATGGTTGGAATTTTAGGTTACGTGGTCGGAGTTGTGTTTTTGGCCTGAACCTGTAAACTTTGATACTTTGGTGATTGTAATTCGCAAAAAATAAACATTCAAGCTATAATTCGCAAAATGTTCTTACACAAATTAACGCTTTAACACAAAAGAACCTAAGTGCACTACGCAAGTAAATTCAGCGTACTAATTAGTAATTATCTAACAAACAAGCAAAAAATTACCTCTATCCTTGTATCTTTGATATAACTCTGTCAATTGGGTATAGTTGGTATTGGTAAACCCGCTGTTCATTCCAACAGAATAAAAATTAACTTAAAAGAAACAAAAAAAAAACAAATGGGAAACTACAATAATATACCATTTGGAAGCAACATTAACAACCAAGAGAACCTTCCCTTTATACATGCTTAGATCAACATCCTTTCCCTTGCAATCCTGTTCACCCATCCAAGTCATACAGTAATTTCAGAATTTACACAAGGGAATGAAGCAAATCTAATAAATTCTGAAACATTAAATACAAAGAAAAAAATAATTCAAATACCTTCACTGTAAATTCATGGATAGATTTTTCTGGGACAGATATGCTAGCACCCATTTGAGCCGAGAAGAATAGATAAAAAAATCCAAGTCTCCTTCGCCTGTAAAGGGCAAAGCTGGAAGCTGCCAACATAGAATTCAATCATACATTCACAAGAAGGGTAAGTTTAGGCAACCCAATCAACATATCATAAAATTTTACAATGATTCTTTATTTGAAGATGAGAAAGAAGTTCACAAGTGGTTAATTTTCTAGCTGCGATGTTGTACATTCATCACATTTTTGCTCTGCATTGAATAATTAATAAAGGACTTGTGATTTACTCAATCCGTAGCTTCTACATTCACTAGTTTCGCCTTTCTACGCTCATGCTTATTTAGTTGCATCCATGTCATTGTTATTGTAACATTCGAGAAATTTATAATTTAAGACGAGTGAATTTAAGAGAATTATTAGTACGAAGATGACCTTAAAAAAAAAAAAATACATGATATATATATATACTCTCAATTTAATTTCTTTTAACCCTTTTCTTTTAATTGGATTAAAAATACCCAAACCCTTCTTACTCTTTCATTTTTGCATAACCCCAAAATCACAACCCTTTTCTCTGATTGTTTCGCAAGCAACCATGGAGCCTTCAACCATGGATTCTTCCTCTTCTTCCTTGCGGCAAAAATAGGAACCAAGCATAGCCCATGGGAAGCAATGAACCGCCGCCTACTAAATTCCTCCGAATCACAGCAATGACGGCTTCCATAACTGTTCTTTCATCCTCTTCTTGATTTCTTTTAAAGGTAATTTCAAAGAGCCATGGACTGCCCTTTTCTTTGCCTAACAGAAATTTCATTCAAAATCAAGGACCCCATGGTCCCGTGTTTGCGCCTAATTCTTGAACAATTGCAAGCAAGCATCTGAATCTTGAATTCCCTATCTTACGCCTAGAATTTCCAAAGCAAGGTAATTTTTGTTGTTTTTCCAATTCTTTTACACTTCATGTATATATACTAGTATACATACTTTTTTCTCTTTTCTTTTCATTTGGCCTTTCATAATTTCATTAAGCTTTCTCAACTCAGGATCATTACAACCATGAGATTAATTAATTGCTTCAAGATTAGTTGTATATACTTGTTTTAATTAAAAGGATGAGATTAGTGTTGATTGGTATTATACAAGTGGAAAATTGAAATTAATGGACTTTATTGAGAAATGTTTTTTTTATGGTAAATGTTGGGTATTATGACATTCTTGGATGAATTAACAAATTATTGTTTTTTTTAGTAATATTAATCGGAATATATAATACCCATCCTTGTGGTTAATTATATATATAATTTGGGAATAGTTATTGTTGATACAAATTTTAGAGATAGGATGAATGATATTCGTAGGAGACTTTTTGGGTAAACTTTATTATTGATGAAATATTAAGTAAATGAAGTTCTTGAAATGGATTACTAGTTTTCTTTAGAAAACCATCGATTATGGGATAGAATACTTGTTGGCTATGTTGATTAGACGATTTAATATTCTTGATTAGATTAGTAGATTCTATTGGGTATTCTTGAATGAAAAGGACGTTATTGTCATTGGTATCCTTAGGAGGTGTTGAAATTGATCATTTATTGGGAATGCTTAGGAAGAATCTAATGTTAAATGATTTCTTAGTCTAGATGGATTATTGGTTCTATATGAGCATGGTAGATTATGGGCTTGAACGATTACCTTTCGGTCTAGGAGTATGCTAGAATAAATCTTGGTTTAACCTACAGTCCTAGGTGGAGATGTAATAAGTTACATGTTAGTTTAGTTGCTTCGTACGCACCCTGGTGACGTTGTTATTATAATGCTTCAGGATATGATTACGTCGAGGAGCCTTCTAATGGAATGCGATGAACCGGTCTCGACTCGTTAAAGCACCGTTGAAGGTGAGTAGTAGCAGTCCCTTAAAGGGCCTGGCCAGGCCAGGCTACTGTTTCGAAAATGTTTTCTTTATCAAACTATTTTTGAATTGATGATTATTGATGATGAATTGGTTATGAATGATTTTGTTGATATTGATATGGTCAATGGATCGGGCTCACGAGCTGGTCATTGACGGAGCAGAGGGAAAACCTCCCTTACTCCCTATTTTGAGGTGAATTGTCATTCAAATATTGACTAGCCTCACCCGAGAGTGACATAGCCTTAGAGCTATGGATGTTCCTCTCAATTAGAGTCCCTGTGCGCACATAGATCTAGGAAAAGGATATTTCTTTTAGACCGATGTTTTGAATAACTGTGATTTGTTGTTTTGGGTTGTTACTTCTCATTCAGTTTAATCTGACCCCCTATTGTTTTCACCTTTTAGATTGTTTACAGATCGGTACCAGCCGGGGACGATGGGATAGAGCTGAGATGATTAGAGTATTCTTGGAAAATATTTTGGATTCCTGTATATATTGAAGTTGTAGTGTCCGTATTGGACTGTAGAGTATAGTAGATTTGATTATGATGACTATCTTGGACTTTTATAGTTGATTGTATGATTCTTTTGGGCTATGGTCTAGGTATTTGAATTCAAATTAGTCATTAAAGTTGTATTTTAGACCTCGTGACCCTTTTTTTACGAGCTATGAATCGAAATTTGAGATCTTTGGGTTAGTAAACCCCGTGATGACCTGTCTTACTTAGTCAACGGTAAGCGGGGTTGTTACAGTTACTCACACAAATATGTAATTTTAACCACTAACGTTTTTACATTGATCATTAGTATTATTCAAATGAGTTGCACTGATTTATCTAAATTATTTTTCCTTTTTAAAGTTATTTCTATATTTATTATGGGGAAGGGTAGTATGCATTATTGATAATAATAAAAGATCTTGATTAATCAATCAATATAAAAAGTATACATACTATATACATTAGACCTGAGTCACTACATACATTAATACATAACATATCATGGGAAACAATCATTAGCTTAAGCTTTTGATTGAGTTGATTCCTTGACATGAAGACATCTAACCAGTAAACAACCCCTTTTCGTAAAACAACAAGACTCAAAACAGCACAGACAGTAGTGAGTTTAACAAAATGTGGTCACTATGATTTAGACATTTAAAGTGTGATGGAAAGTGGTCACTAAACCAACAATAGGGTGAAAAGGATGCAACCTGTAAGGGAGAAAACGCAATCATGCTTAAGGGAGTAAATAGTTGGCAGGAGGCCATATAGAGTTCCACAATAATACGAACCATAAATCGGTTAATGATACACAAGGAAGAATCAAATTTGCAAGTTAAACAATAGAGACTATATTGGGTGGTTTGAAGCATGTCAGCAAGACAGCAACTACACAAGCACGCTACGGTGGAGGACTTATTAACCATGCTAGATCACTAAACCTTTTGTTTCATAGCTTTTGCAACATGCCATTAGTGGCATTGGTTATGGAATGTTCTTTTTTACTGCCGTGTTTTAAACACCCACAAAGTTCACCCTATCTTCACTCACAAGTTCACCCTATCTTCAATATTCAAAAAAAAAAAAAAGTTCACCCTATCTTCAAATGATACTCATTCGTGATAATTTGACAATATAAGATCTTAAATACATGTAAAATCCATCATATCTTATTGCCATTAAAATACTTAAGTTTGCTTATATTCAACATCAACTATTCATTTAAGATGCTAGTCTATAAAGTTGAGCTGGACTTATTGTAAATGGCTAAATGCCACCAGCGTATTATCGGGGAAATACAAGGTGCACAGTCAAGATTATACCATCCAAAACCATATGACAATGGGAGGAAGAGCTCTAATAACTTATAAAGTATGCACACTATCTTTAATTCATCGATGCGGGATAAGCCCATCCAAGATCCAACATAGTCAGAGCACCAAACTACTTAAGCTTGCAAGTTGCAAGATTTTATCATACGCAGCATCAGTATAATGAAAATATTACTAGGTTCAGCATAAAATTAATCATACAAAAGCCTAATCCAAGAACAAAAATCCCAACATACACTGCTATAAGGCAGTATGTCAAGGAACCAACTCAACCAAAAGCTTAACCAAAAGCTTAAGCTGATGATTGAGGCCCAGGATATGTTATATACTCTTTAACACGCCCCCTGACCAACTCAACCAAGATACTCTTAACACTTTAAGTTAGTGAAATTTGTAAAGGTCTAACCTTTTTCACATGTTAGATCATATTTTTTACTACCCAATAACGACAAAATTCTTAAAACATTTACTTCAAATAAAATTCAAATCACACATAAAGATAAAATTTAAATAACAACAAACCACATACAAATAAGAGAATTAAATACTGATTTCTCCGAAAATTAAACGAACTTATTGATTAATTGAAGAAATTGACTTACTTGGAATTAGAGAAAAACGAAGAATCACGTCAAAATCGAAGACTTCTTAGTAATCTTGCTTGAATCTTGGTTTATGAGTTAGAGGTAGAAAATAGGAATTGAGCAGAAAGGTAGATTGGGTTTGGTCAGAAATTTATAGAGGGAAACACTAAGGTGTTCGTTCTACTACGAGCTGGCGGTAATCAATACTCTACTCAACTTGCCTATTTTTGTATTGAAAATATTTTCTTGCAAAAATTATGCTAAAGAATCATCTTACATATTCGTTATCTGCCGTGAATCATACGTTGTATTAATTTTGATATATAGTATAGAAAATTAGAGTGAATATGAGAGTGTCATTTGTAATTATTTTATTAGCCAGCATTATAAGAGTATTTATGGCAGGAGTATTAATTAAATGATTTACAATTCAATGAATTTTTATTAATGTTTTTTTAATTTACTCTTATACGAGTTTAAAAAAACTATGATTTAAAAAAACCTTAAAAGGGATATTAATTGCAAGAGTAATTTTTTGTTGTATAGTAAAGAAAATTAGACTGAATAAGAGAGTGTCATGTGTAATTTTTTTATTGGCCAGCATTATTAGAATATCTATGGCAGGGATATTAATTGCATGATTTTCAATTCAGTCAATTTTAATCATTTACGGAAATAAAATGTTGCATTCATATTAATAGCAGGAATAATTGCAAGAATTTCAATTCAGTCAAGTTTATTCTTTATAAATATAAAAATTTGGATTTATATTAATGGCGTAAATATTAATGGCAGGAATATTAATTGCAGGATTTTCAATTCAGTCAATTTTATTCTTTTACAAAAATAAAACATTGGATTCATAATAATGGCAGGAGTAATAATTGCAGGAATTTCAATTCAGCCAATTTTATTCTTTTACGAAAATAAAAAATTATGACTTATATTAATGGCAGGAATATTAATTGAAGGAATTTCAATTCAGTCAATTTTATAAGTTGACAATAATAGAAATTGTTTTTCAATAAAATGACATGAACTACAATATAAATACGCCATCTGACCAACTTAATTATTTGCTCATATCATTTCTCTTTTCTCAAACTTTAGTGTTGGTGAATAATATTTTCAATTATAACCATGGGCTTAAATTACATTCAGGAAATACAGAGTGGTAGGGGAACATGGAAAATTAATGCAAAGGTCATACATATGTGGGAGTATAAAGAGAGATGTGACCACATCTATTCAGTTAATCCTGGTGGACGAAAAGGGAATATCTATAATGGCTTCAATGAGAAAATTTACAATGCCAACTCATTCTAAATCCTGTGTGTTAGGAAATCATATTTTTCTTTGCAAAATTTGGAGTTAACCCTGCAGTGGGTAAGTATAGATCAACCAAACATGAATGGAAGATCTTCTTCTATAAAACATCAATAATCTAAGATGTCCGTTCGTCTAAATTTCATTAAGATATAAACATATTTAAAAATTCGTGCATTGCACGGGGTTCTATCCTAGTAATTCATATTACTGGTGATTTCTAAATAATTTAATTTTTGTATATTTTTTTATTGACAACACATATTTATGTAGGCGGCTATTAGCTGTACTAGTCATTACTCACTTATTCTTCCTCCTTATGCTTCTTCGTTGGTCTACTTTATTCTTTTTAGTGTTGGGTATTTATAGTAGTCGGTTAGAATGTGATGAAAGATGTTGTCAATAAAAATCATACAAAGATTATAATAGTAGAGATATTCAAAACAAATGCGCAATATGTGAGATAATTCAAGACAATTGTTTCTTTTTTATTTTAATTCGTCTTAATAAATTTATCTTTTTTTTATTTTTAAATATGATCTTTATCATTTAAATACATCTTTACCTTTATTTCTCTTTTATTTTAAATAATCCCATCACTTTATAGACCTTTGCATTCTTGTTTTTCTACTAGCATAATAAGGATGAAAAGAAATTCCTCAATTGACTAGACTAACTACACATATTAATTAGTCTGTTTTTATAATATCAACTTCTGACCATTTTAATTTCAATGCTTAATAAACACTCACATTAAAAGTTTATAGGATATAAAAGTTCTTTAAACTTGTATTTTTTTTAATTTTTTTTTATCATAGGATATAAAAGTTCTTTCAATAATTAATAAGCACTCACATTAAAAGTTTATAGTCCCAAAATCCACATTTTTATAAACAAAATTTACGTAACAACTTATTGAAAATTTTAAGTTAATCTAGCGTTTGTGGGTTTTTCCTTTCATTCTTGTAACATAAATTTAATTAATTTCCACATTCTATATAATTAATTCTCTTCCCTTATATGTACTTACCCAAATAAAATTTTTATCACAACTAGTCTAGATTTAACCTTATTTTTTAGCCTGAAAAATAACAATGTTTAACCACAACTCTTTATTACAAGAGGTCAACGTATTTCTTTCTCAAATAAGTGTAGTTGAAGAAATGTACGTATATTTTAAGGAAGATACGTATTTAATTTGTTGAAACACATGCATAAAAGTTGACACACCAATAATGACCATTTTTTTTTTGAAAATACACACCAATAATGATCTAGATGTATTAAACATAGCATTATTGTTTATTAATTTTCTTTTATGGTTTATATAAAGCAAAGTATAACATGTTTAGGAAGGCAAATGTAAAATGGAATCGAAATAAGGTATCGTATATTTATAGGGATAAATTACCAGGAATAATACAATCTTTTGTTTATTTATCTACAATAAAATCAATTTTTACAATTTTTAATTAATCATGAATAATACTAACTTATGGAAGTGTTTTCCTAGAATATACCTAACATATTAAAAATCAAACTATAGTTGATTATATGACAAAAAAATTTAGTATATTAGTTAATAAACTTAAGTTGGTATTATTTTAGGAAAACATCCCCAACGTTGGTATTATTCATGGTTAATAAAAAATTCGTATTATTGTAGGAAAATTAACAAATGATTGTATTATTCACGGTAATTTTTTCTATGTATAATACACAAATTCTTGTGAGAGAGAGTCTCTTTAAGAGATCATCTTTAAATAAGTCAGCCGATAAAGAAAAATATAGAATAATAATATGCATTAAGCTCTAATGGTGGTGGATAACATTTTAAGGAAAGGGAGGACAGATGAGGAGAGGGGCGGGTAAGGAAAAATGTTTTCGAATTTCAAAATTGAAAGAATTTGTTTCATACAAAATGTGAAGGAAATCTTTTCTTCTAATTCCCTTCCCGACCCCTTTTCGTATCCAAATGAGCAAAATGATATTCCCCATTTTTTCATTCATTTCCTTCTATCCAAACATAGCATTAGAACTAGAAGTATATACAACGCGCGAATTTAATGTGTAACAGAGTCGCCATTCTATAATCAAAGATTAGCCCAGGGTAAGAAACATACAAATCACAATATTCAAAAACCCATTATCTATTATGTTAAAAACATGTGATTGTGAGAGTTTGTGACATGGCTAAGCAAAATTATAGCTTCCCGGAACATTGGAAGAGACAAGCCGCTATAGCTCTAGTACTGACTATGGATGTGAGAAGTCGATGTAGCTCGGGTTAAGCAATCTTCCAGCAACCAAAAAGTCCTTACTTGTTGGTGACAATCTGCAGGATTAAGCTATGGCAAAGCAAATTATTCAAGCTACAATCTCTAGATCAACATCAGCGTCTGTCTCCCCATCGATCATCCCTGGCTCAGCATCTAGATCTGTTTCGATTTGTCCAGCTTCTGGCGCATCTGGGGATTCAGAACTTTGTTTTGAAATCTCGTCTGGTGTTGGAGTGCCACCTTGAGAATTATTTCCAGTCGAATCCATGTCTATTGCAGCTGATGGGGCTTCAAGATCATTTCTTCCGCTTTCTCCATCCACCTCACTCATCGACGTACTCTAGTAGTTACAAAGTTAAATTATAAAAGGGTTGAAGAAAATCTGTGACGTTTACAACTCACATGTAGCAACACTTCAGAGTTCATAATGCACCCCAAATATAAAACAATACAGTATTCTGTTGCTGAATGCCACAGAGTGGCTCCCACTTAGGCCGGGTGCAGGTAGTTGAATGTTTGCAAAATAACATTGTAATTTGTAATATGAAAGTTGTTTCTGATCGACATTGCATCCATTTAAAAGAAAAAAATGTAACGCTCTTGTATCTGAAATACCATTAGATATATCAAAAAACTTTACAAGGCTAGAGTCTTAATCCTAAAAGATTGGGTTGACTACATAAACCAATATTTACTTCCTCCGTTCCATATTAGTTGCAGCATTGGCATAAATGACACTATTCATTCAGCACTCTAGATTTGTGATTGGTTTTTAATCTATACGTTAAAATATAGTCAAGTGATATCTTGTTTGATTCGTCTCATCGCAGATATTTTTAATATCAAATATTTATAATCTTTTATCATACATAATTAGAGATATTAAGGGGTCGCTTGGATTGAGAGTAAATATTTAAGGTAGTAAAAAAAGTCAAACTAATGTAACAAAGGTAATTAGATATGCAAATGAAGTTATTGAAATAATTGTGATAGAGGTACAATAGGAGTAGATTAAAAATGATGAATAGAAAAAGAGTTTGATTTCACTCATTTGGAAGTAAAGAATTCCCCCACCTCCCCCTAGGGTAAATTTATACCCCAAAATAACGGAACTTATTGCTATTTTCTCTATTTTTTCATTACCTTCTAATTCATTCTTTCATTTCTCCAACAATCAAATTCCTTTAATCACCTACCTAACTAACCTTAAATTCCTACTTTGACTTTTATTATCCCTTAAATATTTACCCTCAATCCAAGCGACCCCTAAGGATTGAATTAGTGCATTAGACTGCGTGAAATAACAAATGTTGCAAGTAAATTGGAACGGAGGAAGTATAAAAATATTGATAAATAAAATAGCTATATTATGCCGATAAAAACCTGCAGGCATTAATTTAGTTCCTAGTTTGTCCCTTTAGTTGTTACCATTGAAAATCTTGGGAGAAAGCTAGATTCGTAGCTGTCAGTAAGGGCACAAGTAAATGGTCTTTAAGCATGCTACTCTATATGATCTTTTAAGGAGGAGATTGTGATGTAAATTTTAGCTGAAACTTTTGTATCTCGCTGAACCTAAATTAAGAAAAGTAATTTTTGCGAGCCAACCTTGGAAACACACTTTTTTAAAAGTGAGGTTGTCTCGCAATGAATTAACCTAAATATCTTTCATTTATCGTCTGAAACAATCCTAAAGATGTTAAGTTGGATATGTTATCATCTGTTATGTTGACACAGATTGTTCCAGGCATAATTTAGGCATAAAGGATGAAAATTTCCCCTATTGCAACTAGCATTCAAAGAATGCGAATTCCAAGTAGATTTCAGAAAACACAGGTCATAATACCTGATTATCTTCAGATGGAGGTAAAGAACCCTTAGTATCATCCTTCTTAGCACGTTTGGACTTGTCAGCTGGCTTTGTTTGATATTTGTACCTAACTTCAGCAGGCAAGAGTTCCAGGGGTACAACCCCTTCAATGCCAAATTCCGTGAACTGTGAAAGAAACACAAAGTAGGTTCAATTTCTATTTACTAAGACACAGAATTCTCGGGACACACATACAAGGTCATTTATCATACCCTAGAAAAGCCTTCTAAGTCTTGCCGTGCAGAAAATCGAAGACCTTTCCAGCAATATACCTGAAAGTGCCATAGGCAAGCCAACACATCAGTGCAACACACATAAAGAATCAATCCTAGGAATATTCAAAATAGAAGATGAAGTGTATCATACTTTCCAAGTATCACGTAAGAATTACAAGTATCAAGCCAAAAATAGCTGGACGTAAACGTTACGAGTATCACGTAAGCTTAGCTAAAATTATGTAGTGCTAACGGGTTCATAGTTGTGAAGTAGCTTATGGCCAAGGCCATGAATCATTAGTAGTGCTAAGTGACTGATTGCTCTACATAGTTCATGGCCTAGATCATACACTCAGGGCAGTCCAGCTTCAAATGGCCTTGTATTGTCCATTTTTGTCGTGGTACTCACTGGAAAGCCATTGAACTCACTTCTATCTCATAGTACTGATTTCATTTTCAATGCAAAGTAAATTAGAAGATATGACTTTTGAAGGCTGATCCGTCGACAGAAAATCAAGCATTTGCATCTATTCTTAAGCTACACAAAGACCTTGATTAACCCATATAAGAAAACAACACAACCGTAAACAAATGGTGTCTAATGCCTATGCATCACTAAGTAACCCTACATCGTGTGTTATCTTTGTATCTGTTGTCATAACTATATTGGTCACAGGTCGATGGGAGGACATCCAAATAAAATAGATTGTTAGACTTGTGGCGACAACGCGATATATTCAAGGATTGCTGCAAAGCAATCAGGTGAAGTATATTGGCCACTGAGTATCCAAACTATCATAAAACCAATGAAATTTATGAATTTTTGTATCTATGTATATTTTGTCTTAATTATTTAAAGAAGGATAGGTGGGAAGCCGCCATCCTATTAAATTGGCTCATCCGGCATGTGGCTACCATTCAAGTATACTAAAGATTGCTGCAAAGCCTGAAGTAAAGTATACTGAGGAGACCATATGAACAATCAGTAATCCTTGGGCATTATGATTTATTGTGAGTAGTAAATCAGCCTTGTCGAACTTAGATGACAAACAATGCTATTTTTGGAATGCTTTTGATATTGGAAGTAGACTCATTCAAAAATTTACTATATTCCAACCAAACCGAATTTGAATGCCAATTTACTTATGAAAATCTGAATCAACAAATTAATAAATACATTATGTTGTCAGAGTCAAAGCAAACTAGAAAATGTAGTCACTCAACTACAACCATCTAAGAAGTGCAACTACCTTGTTATTTTTGTGATGATACTCGGCTTCTATACCAGCTGAAGGATCCATCTGTCATCACATTAGAATAGTCATCATGATGTAAGGGTCAAAAATGAGTTAGTTTTTCAAGAATGCAATTATAAAACAAAGAAAATACAAAGCAACATCCCCAACAAATTAGTCTTCCACCAAGGCAAGGGGGGGAGGGGTCTCAGATATTGCAGCCTAACCCTTCTGAAAAAATAGGAGGCTATTTTGAAATAGAAAACTCAAGATAAGATAGGCTTACATCATCAGCCATTGCCTTCCAATAATCTGTAACGGCAGGAGTTTTAACTCGTTCAGGATCAGTGAGAGCATTCTAAAAAGAAGATGAGTCATTTATGGCATAAATCTAGATTTAGAAAAAGCATAAAAAAGAACAGTAGCAGCATCAAACACTTTTCACAGATTCTATGAAAGGTTTATACTTATGTCTAACACACCGGATTCTGATCAGCCCATTTCCACAGCTGAGAAAGTTCCTTGTTCCCTAGTCTCCATCTTGGCCGACTGTGAACACAGAAAAAGATTCATATTAATTAGAAGCAGAACAGACTCACAACTCAGATTCAAATACTAACATAAACACATATGAGGCATTCTCCGTAGACCCCAAAAATCCAAAAGGCCAACAGTATGGAACCTCTTTAATTAGAGCCAGACATCATCAAAAGTGGGGGAACCTATATCCAAATGAATACATTGCAAATCATTTGAAGAACGATAGGAACAGAACTTTTGAGTATAAGCATGTTAAAGACATGCCTAACTTATATTTTTAAGCAAGGAAACTATTAGGGTTTCAACTTTCAGCTAAAGAACAAGAAGAGCTATGGAAGGGAGATTCTACGGGTAGACATACAGTAGCGTACATAATTGATTAGATTGTAATTTATGGAGTACCACTTATCATGTCAAAGTCACAATTCCTAGTATTAAGGATAAGAGAGCTGAATTCCAAAATGACTGTCAAAAATGAGGGATAACTTGTTATAAAAGCCAATATATATGCACGGGATTATAAGAGCTACGCGTGGTATTCTATGAGCAATAATGAACGCTTTAGTTGTTTCAGTCGGATCAAAAATTCTTCTTAGATTTCAGATTTACGTCATAACAATCAATGCTTAATTCAGCTGGAACCACAAAAGCACTTTCAAGACTTTTTGGCTTGTTACAGGAAGGCTCAACTATCTGAAAACTAGTTTAGCAAGAGGCAGACAGCTATTCTCGTGCTTCCTTCAGTCGTACTGGTACCCATTGTAGGACTCAAAATTTGAAAATCTTCTCCGCTCTCTTGATGGCGCCAGACGCCAGTTGCTGAAAATAGCTTGTTTCATTATGGCTGGTGAATTGTTTTGTACATTAGCTAGATAAGGGGTACAGGACAATCCGGTATGATAAAAAACACTCGTTAATTCATAGTTCTTCCAAAAGAGCTTGTATATATGCATCATTTTTCTAGAATCACAATAATAAAAAATATATTTCTGGAAAAGCAGTCACTTTCTTGATGAAATTTTATTTACTAAAAAAGATGCCACAACAGTTTTCAGCAAGGCAATTTATTTTATCCTAAAGAAAAAAGCAAATACCTAGACATAAGACCATCATTTTGTTTAGCAAAACCAACTTCATGCCAAAAACACTATCTCTCAAGTAGCACAGCTAAATTTATCATTTCCAAATAGCCTCATACCGTTTTTTTAAGCCATCTGCCTTCTTCTCAATTGGTTGTTTTTCAAATGGTGGGCAACCATCACGCTTCCACCATACCTGAAAACAGATAAATTTAATCATATTCTTTGTTTTTCTGGAGATATTTATATAGGGAGCATAATTGTTAAATACCAGCTGCATCCATCCACTCATAACAAGAGCCCATCCACTTAAATGGGAAAAAGTGGGAAGGGCAGTCAAGTGAAGGAAACAGCTATTGACTTGTGACCTCAAAGCTGCTTACTACAAACATCCTCCTCACTTCCCATGAAGAGATTAAGACAAAGTATTAAAAGGTCTTTCAAGAGAGAACAAAGGTTCTTACCCAATTTTTTTCACGTTCTAAAATATGCTCGATATTGCTGAGGAACTCTTTCCCTTTAGGGGGTGTCACTTCAAGAAGCTTCTTTACACGATCCTCCGAGGCTTTAATTTCTTCTTTCTTCAATCAGCGCAAAAAAATTATATACATCAAAGTAGCATAAATGCAATTTAAATAATAAATGTAGGAAATGTGAATTCACTGCAAAAACATCAACTTGGGATGAGGTAAACAATACACACATTTTCATACACTTGTCTACAATTACAAGAAATGTAACATCAAGGTTTCTCTTATGGGAGATTCAGATATACGACCTCATCTATGTTACTAATACATGTAAGGCAAGCATATTGTACTATGGCGGATCTAGGAGTGAGAAACAGGGCATGCACATAGCATACAAAAAATTAAGTGAAAGCAGTTTTTTTGGGGGGGAAATTAAAAGGAATAATCCAAACTATGGTTGTTCTGTGCAAAATAATCCGAACTATGGGTTATTTGGGAATAATCCACAATAATCTTTGAACAAATTTTGTGATGACTCAAAACTGGTTAAACGAGTACATTTTTCTCACTAATTTAACCTCTTTCTCTCTTATCTGCGACTTTTTCGTTTCTTCAACCCACATTAGTACTCCAAAATTGATATGATCTTACGTGAACCACCAAAACCACAACCAGGAAAGTTCTGCCGCCACCCATACATGGCCGCCATGAATATCAATCCTCATTCTTCAGTAAAACAATTATTATCAACTTACCATGGCTTTATTCTCAAACTCAAATATTTTATCAGCCTGTCTTGGTTCTGAATCCAGACCCTGCCCCATAAAATAAATGTTTGAGTAATTTTTATAATATTTTCAGTAAATTACTTGACGAGATTCAGCTTTGACAAGAACTTCAACTCTTGAACCCTTTGTTTATTGTCAATCTTGGGACTGAAAGAACTGAAAGCATCAATCTAAAATCAACATATTGGTTACCATAGAAAAGAAAAGGCTATTGAATATGAACGAGTATTGCCATCTCCACATTTCACCATAGTCAGCCACGATGCACAATCAACTTGATAATAAGGAGCTAAGCACCATCATTCATGGGAAACTTTTCCCACATCCACCCACACAAAAGTGTGTTAACAAATAGGTTGATGTAGATCATTTCATCAAATTAACAACACCATAACGATGGAAGAAAACTAAGCAAGCAAGCAGCAAAAAGTTCAAATTTTGATACTTTTGCATAGTTGTAGAAAAAGATGTGAAAGATCAGAGTAGGAAATTTGAAGCTTACAATATGTTGAGATATTTTTTAGTCATGGCGTAACAAAAGAATGTTATTGGGATTCGATGGTGGAAAATTGTGGGGCTATGTTGTGAAGGTCAAATTTCGGTGAAGTTGCATTGTGGAGGATGAGTAAAGAGTGAAGCTGCCAAGCTGGTTATTGAGGTGTTAATTGCTGCTACACAATGATTGGTACAAGATAGTCCAGTTAGAGACACACATACCTCGTCAATCACAAATGGAGTGCAAAGATCATATGTAAGAGGGTAAGAAGGGAGTAAAATGAAAATTACAGCATCATAGGCAATGTCATGCATACAGCATACAATAACGATACAAATGATTTACTACAAAAAAAAAGGAGTGATCCCAAGTAGAGCTGAGCTAGAAAAAACGGGTTTTTCGAGTTTTCTTAAGGATGTTAAGGAAGGGAGTTTTAGGAAGTAGGTAGAGCCTCTCTTTGTAGAAACACCACAGCCTTAATCCAGAAAATGCACTGAGGAACACCATATTCACCTACATCCACATGAATCCTCTTCCTCTACTCACTTGTCTCGTGGTGCTTTCCATGTTCCAAATAATTGATTTCTTCACATCCTTTCCAATGCTTCCGACCAAATCATCTTTTCTGGTGCTCTAACTTCTTCAAAAGTTCTCATAAGCCATATTATCCACCTTCATTACCGTAGCATCTTCTGTTGTTCATCACACATGTCCAAACCACCAAAGTTCATCAACATCTTGTTTTAAATTTGCAACTCCAAATATGTTCATTTTAATTTTAGTCCTCTACTATATGAATGTACATCCATCTCAACATATGCATCTCAACCATAGTGTAAAAATGCGGTAACGGTTGCGATCGCGGTAACAGAACGCTGATGTTGGTAACGGGAGTGATATCATAACATTTAAATATCGGTAGAAACTATAAGATATCCCTTAATGCGGCCCAAAACCCGGTTTTTTTACACCTTTATAACGCGGGAAATATTGGTTCGTTTGTTTTGAAAACCTTTATAACGCGGCCGATGCGATGTGATGCGGCCTTGTTTTTATTCTATGTCTCAACAACCCGATCTTAATATCATCCTTCGTGAATGCCTGACATTCTCATCATTTATTAATGCTGTGGAATTTCCCTATAACTTTAGAGCTCGAGAGGTATTAAATGATCCACAAATATCACAGTTTATTTTCTCCATTCCACTCCGCCAACCTGTACCCAGTGAGTCACATCTAGTTTTAAATCTCTTAGTCTTAAAATATCAACCAAAAACACTTGAACACTCACTGCAAGGAAGTTTTTCTTACAATCTGATGCGAGTACATTCTCAGTTGGATCATCCTCAGACTTCTGATCAAAATAAAAATCCATGTACTCGGTATAGTTTGAACTAGACCCACTAATAACACTCCATGTACTCCGTTCACTACTAGTCTACTACACCAGCACTCTAATATGTCTCTAGACTTCCAACTATGCATTGAGTTAGTACAATTTTAATCTAATCATATGTCATCCAAAATCAATATTAGTAGATGACTAGAGTTGGGGTTAATACTAAATTGGAGATATGCCATATGGGGAAAGTAAAATTTTCCAACTTGACAAAATTTCAAATCCGCATTGATAAATAATTTATGACAATATTTGTTGCAATGTATAGAAGTATGAATGAGTTGTGACAATTTCGGTAAGCACGCTGCTAGAAGAGCATCGTAGGATATATCTTGTAAAATGTGACAAACAGAATCGATGTTATATAAAAAAAGTATGTAATCTAGAATGGCAAGCTGAATGTTTCCAGTTCACATTTCACTAGATGAAAAAGCTTCACTCAAAGAGTCAAATTGCACACTTCATAAAAGTTAGAGAATAATTACATGCAAGTTATCTTCATCTTTCTCTCTGTTTGGAGGAAACAAAGACCTTTTTTAAAGAAAAAATAGTCAAAATTGGATGATAGTTGTATATTTGTATTTCACTTTCTATTAAGCTTATTACTGCTATGAGATATCCATTCTCTCAAATATGCTGAACTGCATTGCTATAATTATTCATTTATTTTAGAAACACCCAAATATCCATTCATTACCCCTTATGATGCAACATATTCTCTAGATAAAAGCGATAAGAGATGAAAAAGGACAAGGTGTCATAAAACTATCAAAAGATACTAACCATTGCTTCTGATGGCAAATCTTTGTCGGTCTTTCCAGGTGCCTGTGAGAAGGAATGATTGAATAAAAAACGCTCCAACCATTAACAAAGGGTACTAAAAATATCTGTGCAGCTAGTCTGGTACATGAAAATTTGGACTTCCATCCATACCCTAAAAAAAACGCTAAAAAACAATTTTTAAAAACAAACAGCCTACCTTCACATAGTCGAACACTATTAAGCATTGCACTAGAACGTGACGTCGGAAACTAGGATCTTTTAGCTGGAATTAAAAAAAAGTGTAACTGAGTGAATAACGGCAGAAGATGGCAAATTTTAATTTGCTAGTGCTTGAAAAATACTACAAAGAGAAAATGTTGTTTACGAATGTGCAATAGATGATAATAAACTACCTCCAAACCCATCAGTTTACTACTTGTAAGATATTTGATATTGAACGCTGCTCCCTCTTCTTCAAGATTATTGGCATTTCCCTCTTCATCACTCAAGGGTTGAGCCTCAAAGGTATTTAGTACAACCTATTGGTACAATTCAAAAGAAAAAAGGATGGTCCAACAACATTAGTAGCCTTCTCGTTAATCAAAAATAGTTTCTTTTCAATTGAAAAAAAAGTTCTTATAGTACCGTTAAGCTTGATGTAAACCTGTGCCATTTGGTAGGATTAAGAGTCAAGGATGGAGGATTACAGAAGTACTCCTGAAAAGACCGGGTTATAGAAGATTCAAGGTTACACAACAAACAATGCCAAAGCCTTGATCCACGATTGAGATTAAAGAAAATTTTACGAACATAATTAATTCTATATTATCTTATTCATAATAAAGACATAAGTCTTTGAACAGTTCTTAAACTTGAATTAAAACTGAGTGAGCGTAAATAATCCCAAAGCAAATAAGAAACAGAAGCAAACACAATAAACAAGTTCCATAATAAGATTGACAACTTGACACACTTCATCTTTATCTTGCCTATCAATGAGTATTAAATCATTTATTATCGCAATAAACCAAGAATGAAAGGGAAATAAGTTTACATCAAGAATTGAACGAGACACATGGATTCTCCCTCCATACGTACGTATCCCTAAATAGTCATGCTAGCAGATGAAATCTTTTGACTAGCAATTTTTTATGATATGATGATTTAGAGATTTTACCCCCACTTACAATTGTTTTTCGAACTAAAATCCATAGTATTAATTATTCTATATATGTAATTTTCTATCGATTCTTCAATAAAATGTTGCAACAATAGCAACAAAAATTTTCAGTCTTAATATGAAAGTACATGGTAGGCTACATGAAACAAAACAAATCCATATTTAAGGTTGCATGTACGTAATACCAATGAGTTAATTTTCCATTTAACTATAAACAACGCTATGTATACATGAATTATAAATCGATTATAACAGATCCCGATTCCTCATATCATTCTTCACTCATGACATTCAAGACATCTTTGTCGGTCCAATGATTCTTTAAAAAATTGTTAAGACTTGAAAACATTCAGATTAGAAATAAATATAATGAACCTTTTTAGACAATAGGGTTATGCTATTTTATTAGATTATTTAGTTATTTGTGTAAATTGACATGCACAGCCTTTGCAAATGTATATTTGGGATGACAATATTCTTTCAAAAATAGCACATACGCTTCCCCATAATTTTTTCACTCTCTCAAAGCTTAACCAAGGAAGAAATTCTAGAAAATGACGAAAAAAAAAGGTTGAATTACATAGATAAGATCTCTGCTACATTTCTCTATACTTGTACATTTCAATATTTTTCTATTATTCACTATAACGGTAGAATTCATCTGTTACAAGCATAGTGTAAAAAATAGTGTAAAATAAAAGAGTATCGCATCGCATCAGCCGGGTTGTAAAGGTTTTCAAAACAAACAAACAGATATTTCAAGTGTTGTAAAGGTGTAAGAAAATCCGCGTTTTGGGTCGTATCAGGGATATCTTATGATTCGGCCAATACTTAGGCGTTACGATAACTGTATCACTCCCGATTTCGTATCATCATTTTGTTACCATGATCGCCCACGTTTTTGCACTATGGTTACAAGTTACAATTGTCAACTAGTGTAACAAGTTGATTTTACTATTATAGTGATTAATACTTGAAGAATACAAAAATATACAAGTAGAGAAAAATGTAGTAGAGACCTTGTTGACGTAATTAATTGAAGAACAAGATGTTATAGGCATTCAAGAGGTTTGCACTATCCTAAGACATGAGCATAAAACTCACTAAATGTAAATAAAAATATTCTGATTCGTTTCCCATTTCCCTCTTCCTTATTATACTAATAAACTCTAACTCACTTATTAGTAAAATACCGATAATACCCCCTCTATCCCATATATCATAGAATCTAATCACCCAACTACATGTCACAACTTACATTTCCTCATCTGCATACAAAAGACTCATACTAGAGACCAATTCATTATCAGTTCTGAAAATTTTCTATAACGCAAAAGGCACAGGTTCTTTGTTTTTGGCAAAGTTAGCCACCATCACAAGGGGGTAAAGAGAGCTTCACGCAATATTAACAATACATTACCAGCAAGCACGTCAGAAATCATAATCTACTATTTACCTGCAAACTCCAAAATGTTTTGTAAAAGTTGAAATCAATAGATAAACCTATTATAGAAAAGGAAAAGTTCCATGAGTAACAATGTACTTCAAACACAGAAAACAAAATGCAATCAAGTATAGAAATACCATCAGGAGTTTCTTTCTCATAATTGGTTTCATTGGATGTATTGAAAACTCCCTTGATATTCACAGCTGTAAACATCAGGAAAACATTACAAATCCACAGCGTAAACTAGTCAATACCAACATAGCACACATGAACAAACCTGAACGCTCAGACAACGGGAAAAAATGTGCCAGAAACATAAGGATCCGTCCACAAAACACCACATCATTGGCCTGCAATGGTTCAACCTCCAATATGTTATGTCACAGTCAATAGAAGTTTCATACCAATAGTTGGATGGAATTTGATTCGTTAGAGATAAAAATGTTCTTGATATCCATTGGTCGAAAAGTAGCAATTGTCATCCCCACATTTTACTAGAGCCCGGTGCGAAAATTTCTTGTGAAATAAATATAACAAAATCAAGAAAAAAATAATTCAAATTCGTAATGTAGGGATGTGGCAATTGACAAGAACATCAACAAATATAAAAAGGTTCAAATCAGCGTAAACGAAGTTGTTCATGAAGTGAGGTCAAAGGTCATGAAGAGATACAAAGAAGCTAGACTCCAAGGGAGGGGAAAAGGATACTCAAAGACGGCCAAAAGTCAACAAAGAATGGCTAAGGACCTCAAAATGGTCAAACGTATTATGAATATGCAACAAAGATTACAGTGCAAGATGAAGAGATCAAGGATAGATAGAAAGAATATTTTATTTAAGTTGTTTGATAGAAATCAAAGTGGGGTTATAGAAGACACCAATATCGAGGTTTAGCAAGAAAATTAAGAGCTTATGCGAAGGATCAAGCGCGTTAGGAGTGATTTCATGACTAATATATTTAACAAGATATAGAAGACAAAAGAGATCCGACAAGGAAAAGCACCTTAATCATTATCTATAAAACAAAGGAGATTCAAAAGGCTACTCAAACTATCGAAAGATATATTTTATGAGCATCATTGCGATTTAGCTTTTAAATCCCATTTGTTTGAATGTCATTGGTTGTGCTTGTGAAAACATGTGAAAATCAATGTAAGTAGTTTCACTTACAAATTCGCAATATGATCAAACAAAAATTTATAGATATGGACAAAATTGGTTTAACGTCTCATAACCCATCTCATTGTTCCTCATTCCTAGTTTCGACTCTTGGTTTGATTAATATATTCATTACTTTGAATCTACCATGGGTTCAAAAACTAATAAAACTTAAAAGGTATCAAGCTATCAAACTTTTATAAAGTTGGAATATAATTGTCAAATGCCCTTCCCTCAAACTACAGCAAAACGGTAAAGAATTGCAGTATTTAAGGAGTTGATCACTTTACATCTCATCCTCAATGTACTATTTTCTCATTTTGCGAGTGTCCTGTTATGATATTATTTAAAGATCCATAGGTTTCAATTTAATAGAGTTTGTAATCATACAAGGCTTTCAAGTTTCAAGCCCTCACGGGAAAGTGGGCAATGCTCCTCCCCTTTGCTCCCAAACAACAAATAAACAAATAATCATAAATACATTAAAAAAAATTGGAAACAAAGCAAATCTGCATGCTTTCAAAACTTAGGATCACACTCGTAATCAAGCAATGAAAACCAAATTGCGCCTTTTTTCCCTTCAACAATCACACAGTGAAGAGACAAGGTATAAAGCCAAAATATCATAGTAGCATTGCATTTACCAGCACAACTAAATTGCAATTAGTAAGAGGTGTTAAACAAAGTAAGCGAGCAAGAGTCAGATTCTATAACCTTTGACAAGCGACGAAGCAGTTGATTACAAGTCCTAAGCATCACAAGTTTACCACGGGCAAATAGTTCTTGCTGATCAAACAAGCACAAAATAATATCAAAACAAATTTAAGCAGAAATACAAGTAGTAATTCAAGTTTAAGGAAGGAAAAAATCACATGAAGCTACTCAATGTGACACCAAAGTAATAATCACCTTTCCAAGTATGTCTTGCTTGCTTTCAATGTAAGCAAAGATATCTTTGCAATTCTTCATTGTTGACATTTCTGTCAAATCTTCCAACAACTGAAATATCATGCCACCCTCCACATGCTCCTTCTCACAGAGATACAATACAATATCTGTTTGAAAAAGTAAGATGAACACTAATTGAAACATAAGAACCATAATTTAACACCATTCCTGGGTGGACTGAAAAAAACTATTCATTTTGTAATTAATTCTCCTACAAATCATGTAATGCAAGTCCCTGTTTAGACTGCAGTTGCATCAATGGTCAAAAAAATATGATCGCTTCCTTTATAAGTAATAAAACGTTAGGATTACTTTTATGCCTCTTCAAAATAAACGTCTTATGGGTATATTATTTCTGAGTTAACATTTTATCTAAGTGTCGTGAACATTGCTCAAGCCTAAAAGAGATTAAAAGTGCATCAAAAAGTAATGGACAAAGTTAAATTATATACAATATTTTCCAATGAAAACTTATTTTTGAGATGGGGACTGGAGAGAGAGTAACTTAAGTTTGAACAATACTGAGGATACTAAATGTCAAGGGAAACTCAAACTACCTCAAAGATGAAAAGATAGTAGTCACCACCTGCCTGCCTACCTCCCATACCAGGTTACCCAGGTTTGAGGATGGTTAGTCCTGCACTCGCTCCCTCCTTTTCCTCGGGGATAATCTCCGACATTTGCTCTCCAAGACAAAAGATCTTAAGGGATTATCAGGACTTCCAGATTTCCCGAAGATAGTAAATAGCATTTGGCATTTGCCCATCAATTAAGCATAATTTCCAAAGATAGTAAAAGCATTTGTCCACTCAATTGAACAGATTTACAAGATATTCAGCATAGAACAATAATGGAAAGACCAAACATGAACAGAATTCCACCAAAAGTATGCATCTATCTTGAGCCATAATATTTACGAAAAAGTGTGGACATACCTAGAAGACGAGGGATTTGACCAATTGCATCATCTTCTTCAACAATGGATTGGCCATAATGCATGATTGGCTCCCCTGACTGTACTGCACAGGACTGCAACAGAACACTGGCATTCAAATCAAATTTCCATAATATTTGTAAGAAAAATAAAAATACAAAGAACTATAGCCTAAACATATTCGACAAAACATATATTCTTTTTAATAAATGCCTCCAGGAAGATGAACTGTGACAGCTGAAAAACAAGGAAAGAAAAAAGCTCATCCTATATGATATATTGACATTATTACAGTAGACTGAAAGCTTCAACCGCAAAAATAACCAGAAGGGAAAAAGACTATCACAATCACTGAATTATGGCCCAGTCACTTAGCTAGTTGGCTTTGCAACTATTCAGGTATAGCACTGAATTAGATACTTGAGGCTAAAACATAAACACATACAGCGATAAGAACTACATAATCAGAAAAAAGAATTCCAAATAAAAATTGATTGTACTCATACCACCAACTCTTGCAGCAATGTCCGCAAAATATTTTCTAACAACTGATTCTCATCCAGAACTAATTTTGTTTGCCTCTGCAAAGCACAAGTTCAACTGAAATCAGCCAAGCTTTATACAAGGAATAAAAAGGCCAATTCAGGAAAAAGTAATATAACCATAAAGGTCAGAAAAATGGCAACACTAGTTCTAGTTTGACAGAAGTATGCATGAGTAAAGACATTGACATGTTCATCGCTGAATTGAAAAAACAAACCCAACAACATATATTATATAAAAGTTAACTAGCAACTAGCTGGTATTTAGTTAGATATAATGCACAAGAGGTGACAGAAAATATTGCATAATTATATTGGCAGCATACTGAAAGGCAAAAGCTATAAGCCTGCCCATCACTATTTAGAACTCTCAACAACAGATTTCTAAGGTTGTGTTTGATAAATGAATTTATGGCAAGCTTGTTGGATTTTTTGGCTTATTGGTTAGTGAAACAGCAAAAAAACGTGTTTAACCTTTTAAGCCATGATATAAAAACTTAATTTTTGATAATTTTTTTCCTTGGCTTTTGTCATGTGGCCTACTTTTTCTTTACTTTTTTTAATAACAGACAACAATCCACAAGTAATATTACCAAATAATTCTAATAACAGCTAGCTTAATGGCTAACAAAAAAAAGCAAATGCAACTGCCGCCAACCAGTATACCATAGATCTTCAATTCGAGATGCAACATTAGAATATTTAATTCATAAAACTGAAAAAAAATGCAAAATAAAAATGATACATGTTCGCAATGACAAAAAGGCTTGTACTTTCTTGCTTTTTACCATCGAAATACTGAATTCATTGGTGGTTTTCATCTACTATATCATTTCTTGACTATCATTGTTTTTTTGTTTGACCAGTCATCCGCGATTATTTTATGCACCCATTCTGCTTATTAAAAAAGAACTCATATACATCAAATACTAGGTTTGCCACCAACCAACATTCAATTGCCAAACAACCTCTAAATATTCATAGCTTTATGGATATAAACAACACAGTGAATGACAGATAATGAAGTATCAAAGTTCCATAAACCTAGTTAGTACCGATGAGTGCTGCTGTCTAAATTTCAAGGCCACTAATTAAGCAGAAATTCAAGGCCTATACATCCAAGCACAACTAACATAACTGATACATAAAAATGCATGCCCAATAAAATATTTATGTCGTAACAAATACCACAGAAATGAAAATTTTATTAAAAACATGCCATTTACCCATTTTCATTAAGTGGCTCCCTTAGTACAAAACCTTACTTCGTTAGTAATAAGTGATGAAAATGACAATTTAATTAACAAAAAATGCAATTGAATCATTTAAGAAAAAAAATTGCCTGAGGTTTAATGGCTTCCTGAACAGTTTGAAGAGCGAAATTTTCAGGCGGCCCCGAATGCAACAAAGCTTTCCTAAAAATCTCCTGAAAGAAACAAAGGCAAAAAACATTAGATTTTTTAGCATTTCAAAATCCAATCACCCACAACCCAGAAAACGATAATCTATGCTTTAAGTTGGACTAGTCTTTTAGTATTACATACTCCATGACCTAGTATGAATTAACCTAAAATTGAATGCAACTGAACCACAAAAAAAATGAATTAAGAGAAACATAGTGCGAAAACAGTAGTTTACCATAATCAAAGACAGCGCCTTTTAGGTTTTCTGGTGACGAAACCGACGAAGCCGACGGATAGTGGAATGAAATGACGGCGCCGACGGGAATCAGGACAGTAACGTCGGAACTCAGTTTCTATGCTTCGATTATTCTTCTTTAAGGGGAATGCTCAAAATCCAAATTATCCCAAGTTCCAACTCCCATTGGAAAGGGCAAGTTTTTTAGAAAAGTATGCTATTTGGAGTTGATTTCAACTTGACTATATATATATATACAAGTATTTTTGTGATTTTATATACGAATTATACTCCCTGTTGACGAGTGAATAGTGCTAAAAAAATTCAACGAGACATTTAGACTGCTAAAAAAATTCAACGAGACATTTAGACTGAATAGGAGGTAGTATTATATTATAGCAACATATTAGATTGGAAGAATTACTTAGAATAATTCAATCTATTTGTGATTTTTTTAGAATAATCTCAACTATTGATTAACCATGAATAATTCTAACTTGGGTATTAAGTTTTATTTTTTTTAGAAAAAAAATAAATTAAGATGAAATATCTAAAGAAATGTTAAAAAATTATGATTTTTTTTTATTATTTATAATTTTTATGTAAAATTTCAAAAATTTTCTCTAATTTTCAATTTACTTTTTTGGTGAATTACCTACTATAGCAAGTCATCGGGTTACCCTAGTTTATTTTAGACAAATAAACCTTAAAGTTGAAATTATTCATGGTTAATCAATATGTGAGATTATTATAGGAAAATCACGAATAAATTGGCTTATTTTAGGTAAATTTTCCTATTAGATTTGGTTCTATTCAATTTTGGCAAATTGGATCAATTTTAGATAATTATAGGCCGAAGTAATTGATATTATAAGTCGCTTTACGTTAAAATATAATTTGTTGAAAAAATGTTGATAAAGTTTTAGAAAGCATTTTCATTTTAGAGGCTAAACAAATGTTTAGTTAATACTAGTTGTCAATGCGCCGTTCCAAAAATGGTTTTAACTTTTAAATAGGATATGTTATTCATAATTTCAAAATTCTACTATGGTTGAAAATAGTAATGATCAATTCAATTCACGTGAGCTCTATTCAGTTCAATGGAAAAGCAACATGTTTATAAACAATAACCAACTTGATTGCACTTTGCAAGTTTTGTATTTTTATCTTGGAAATTTGCACAAAATAATACAAGGTTTTCGATATCAATCATATAAAATGAATATGTCAAAGCCGGAAAAAAAATGTTGCTCGTAGAATACCGCAAATTTAGCAATTGTCATTGACATCTTGACCATACCATCAAACATAATCACCATTATAGAGAAAGAGTACAGCATAAAAGATGCTATCATCTGTAGTATTCTTTTAAGCATCGTAGTTCGAAAATACACGTTCATTGCTATGAAGACCATTATAGTCGGCAGGATAGCATCAAACAAGGATCATAAATACATTGTAATTCATGCACTAATTTGTTGACAAACACAAACCTAAAAAGGTTAAAGATGTAAACAAAGGAATTTTTTTTCATTAACAATCATTCTCTGTCCATATATTTCCTTTTACTTGCACCATATTTTTTGGTTGTTAGAGTTGTTGGGTGACTTTTACTCTTGTCAAATGGAGCACCAAGTTCTTCAGCTAACTTCCTTCCTACATGAAATGATTGGAATGCTTCTGCAAATTCCTTTGATGGGACAAATCAATCATTATTGAACGAGTCATTTAACTATAGATCATTACAACTTATAACTAAATAAATATAAGTCTTCAACTTTATCGAAAAACAAGATCTCACCTCTTGCAAGAAATTTGCAACTCCTTTCCTTTCAAGACACTTGAACCCCACAGATTCAAAGAACTCGAGCACATGTTATCGAGGACCTTGGTAAACTTTAATAAGTCCATCAACTATTAATAGGCGAAAAAATAGTCATTAGTGACTTATATCCCACGGTGAATGTAATTAACTCTTCAATAAAGTAGGTAATGCTTGAATTTGTGAGAATAAACAAAAAAAATTCGTGATATTGAACACATAAAAAAATAGGTATTTGGAAGAGTAACATACAATGGGCATGAAATGAATGAGTTTGTACCACAAAGAACAGCAGCATACATAAGTCAACATGATGTTCTATTGGTGAAATTGATTGTTAGAGAAACAACAATTCAATGTCTATGGACATCAACCAATAATAATTTTCAAACTATACAACAGAAAATTTACATAGCCATTAAATAGTTGAGCAGAAGTTTTAACTTCCTCAAATTGATAAATGCTTTAAATAACCCTAATAATAAAGGATGTATAGAATTCCATACCTCAAACAGTCGAACATGCACAAAAAAAACCAGCAACATACACTAATTTCAATTAAAGCTCAAGCAAAGCCAAAAACAAGCTCAATTGAAACCGTTAAAAAACCGCCCCAAAGTAGCTTGCTCAATCAATCATTATAGAAAAAACAATCAGAAAAGGCTCTAAAGCTCAAGCAAGCATTATAAAGGAAAAATAAATTTGTTGGAAAAATGCAGGAAAAATCAAAAGCAAGCTCAAGCATGTAAGAAAAAGCAAAACCCCAATCCGAAGCAATAATCAAAGATAAAGCAAAGAGAGAAAGCATATCTGCTTCAATTTGCAGCTGAAAGTGTTCCTCTTTCCAGTGTTCCCAATTTAATGATAGCCATGCATCTAGCAAAGTACAGCTACTCCTTTTTTAAACATTAAGATGAAGATATTCCCCAAATCAATGATACGCATGAGCTAAGGGAAGCAAATTTGAATGAGAACAGAATTTGCAAAGTACCTTTTGCTCAGAGACCAAAATTTGCAAAGTAAATCCTCTCAAAATTAAATTTAGAATCTTAAGTAAACATCTAAAATAACATAGAAACAAACCATTAGCAATTTCAAAATATCCAATGTGGGGAAAAAATGAAATTCACCTAAGAATAGTCCTTAAGACGAATGCAAACTCTACCCGCTTGTGGAACAACTTATAAAAAACATATAAAAACTACATTAATTAAATATAATTTACAACATAAAACCATAAATCTTAATCTTATCCACTATTTCTTCACAAACACAAGATAAATTGACATTATATGCAAAAAAAATCTGAAATTTGAAATTAAACCTAAACCCTAACTTTCTTTTTTTTTTTGCCATCAAATAAATTACATCAAGATAAACAAATTGAAATTAGAACCTGTCTTTGCGTGAAATCGCCTGATAAATTCCCTTTACTCGTAACTTTCATCTTGTGAAACTCGCTTCGAATTTTGTTTCCTCATCTTGAATTTAGACAAACTGAAGAACTTGAAGAAGGAGAAACCATCAAACCAAAAAAATTCTTCAAAACATAGAAATTAAAACAATAATGGAAAATAAAAATGTAGAATAGGGCCTAAATATTTCCAATGAAAATATGATATATGAAGTAAATTGAAATTAGAAGAGAAGGAAGAAACATGCATAAAATGTGAAGGATTAGTGGATTACCCTTCAAGTCCAAGGTTCAGAGGATTGTAGACGTTTTGCAGGCCTAAACTTTTTGCTGCCAAACCAATTGTTTCGCCTAATGACCTAACCTACAGACATAATAATCCTGAGAATTCTATATTTGATGCAGAAAAACATAAAATCAACAATGTTAATTGAAGCAATTACATGAATTAACTATTGAATACCTAGATCAAAGTAGAAAAGAGACAATTACCTTGTCTTGATGTTCATCAATGGCTACTTAGTACTTCGTATTCTGAACTAAGTCAAATCCAAAATCAATCAATCATACTTCTACATAGAAACAGGAAACACCTAAAATTTCTCTGATACTAAACAAATTAATGAAAGCGAAATCAAAAAAATTTGAAAAAAACGCACCAAAAATTTCAGAGTTGAAACGCCTAAAATTTCTCCAATATTCAACAAATTAATGAAACCAAAACCAAAAAAAATTGAAAAAAAACGCACCTAAATTTCAGAGATAAAAACCTAAAATTTCAGAGATGAAATTTTCCAAAAATCAAAAAGCAATAATCCAAAAATCTTAGATTCGGAATACATGAACCAAATATCCAAATAAAAAATAAAATGAAGTACCTCAACTCAAGCAAGAACCCATTAACTTGGGGTAGATCTTCAACTTGTGATATGAAAAATCAAAATTTAAATGAAAATAAAATAAAGTACCTCAACTCAAGCAAGAACCCATCAACTTGGGGTAGATCTTCAACTTGTGATATGAAAAATCAAAATTAAAATGGAAAAAAATTCTAAAAAAGAGACGCACATATAGTAAGCTAAAAATGAGGGAAAAGGCAAATGAGATGGGAAAGGAATGAAGTATGAATCAGAGAAAGAAGCAGCTGAAATAGGGGAAAGATGGAGTGCTGTTCATTACTGTTTAAAAACCCATATTTTGGTTTTTAAACAGTAGTGAATAGTGTTAGGGGTTTCTAAAGTTTTTAAGTATAAAATATATATATATATATATAAGTATAAGGATTTGTGTTTAACCACCTAGTAAGTGGTAACAAACTCGAAAGGAGAATTAACCGAATAATAATAAATTAAAGGAGGAAATGCTTTTATATTTAAACAATACAATATTTTCTATTACTCTTTAAAACTTACTTATGACTTTACAACTCTAAAAAAGTTCTTCATGACACCATGAAAATATTCCTTTTTGTTGTTATTATTGTTAATGATGTGTGTTTTTCGGAAAATTTTAACTCAGTTCGCAGTTATCAATAGATAATTTAGTTGCGATTTTATAGCAAATCCCAATAGCTGAGTTAGCGATTTAGCATTAGTATTTTTGATTTCATTAACATTAAAATTTAAAAGAATATATAATAGTATATCACTACTTGAAGTGAAACAAGTAAAACAATGCAAATAATTATGGTCCTACGGACACAAAATTTACAAGGTGCACCCAATGTGAACTATGCCCTTAGTGTGAGTTTTGATATAAGTCATATAACTATAAACTCTTAAAGAAATACAATTAGAAAGAGCGAGAGAGAATTATTAGAAGTACTTAACAAAGGTTTAACATGTCTTCCTATATAAAGAGAAACAAAATTACAAAAGCATTCACTTGATTGAGCAAAAAGCTTTGCTTAATCCAATGAAGTAATAATGGCCAATTGTAAGTTCTTACACCCTTCCGCGCTCAGTCGAGCATGAGGGCTCGATTAAGCCAAGATTCACGAACAACTGATTTTCAATGCACTTTGCACATTTTTTTAAGCGATACCGAATTCCTATGTTCTAGCACCAAAATGAGAACCCCTTTCTTGGGAACTTTTTACACCATGTCTCCCCTTAGCCAACATAACACCAAGTCAAAAGAGGCAAGGTTTAGCTCAAAATGGAACCACCTTGGGATGATTCTAGGCACATCCCAACAATTTCCATCCTGATTTGAATCCACCCAAGTCAATCAACTCGCTAAACACTTCAACATCTCAACCAATCTATTTTGATCACCACATACACACTACACACATGCATTTGCAAAACATGTACACATGCACACCCATGTCCCTTAGGGCCTTCACAACATGCAAGGTGAAAACCCAACCATATCCGCCTACAAAGTGAATTTGTGGTGGGTATGTGTTGTCATCATTCATCATATCGGCAAGATTATGATCATGCTTATCTTCACTAAGCCTAATCTCTTCTTATCAATCTTCTCTCGGATGAACTGATACTTGATATCAAGACGAAGTTTTCATAACAATATCGAATGTGTTGCTAATCATGTTGGCATTACAACAATTCATATGTACCAACCAAAATAACCTCAATTAAAGAACATAGATAAAACTTACATGTCCAACAATCAAAAATGAGAAAAAATAAAATTGAAAAATCGTAAATATAATGGTTTGTTACATCTCGTCCAATGCCTTTTGAATATCACCCTGCACAATTATTTTCCAGAAACATTAGATGATTTATCACCTAGCTTTTCATGGAACTTGGGTCTAGATCAGTGTAACATAATTCGCTAGCTAATTCGCTTTTTGAATTCGCGATTCGCTCAAATTTTTCCAAGAATAGCCCAAACCGACTATATTTCACTTTTTTCGATTCGCAATTCACAAGAAGATTAGCGAATCATGTGATACTGGTCCAGATTCTAGAAAAGAATGGGGAGAAATAGAGAATGCTAGTGTTAATTACCTCAATGGACAGAGGAGGAGTTCCTGTACCGTATCGTTGAATGACTTTCCCATCCTTACCAACAAGGAACTTTGTGAAGTTCCATTTAATACCATTACCACAAACTGAACCTTTACTTGCTTTTAAAAATTTGTATACTGGTGCTGTTTTCGGTCCATTCACACATACCTGTTGCAACAATATGAGATACAAAGAGTATGTGACGACACGCATAAATGAAAGTGTAAGCATGAAAAGTCGGAGAAGTATGTGATTGATAGAGAATAGAGCATATGCCGGTGCTTCAACCATCAACTTGAGCTTCTGGTTGAGTCGGTTTCTTGACATATCAAAAGAAGAGTCACGGGTTCGAATCTCATTCAGATTCAACCCTCATATAAGTAAAATATTAAGCACCGTGTATGAGGGCATGTGTTGAATCTAGTCGGTTCCTTGACAACAATATATATGACTCCCACTCAACTCATTTCTATCTTCGAAACATATCCTAGAAGCACTTCAACACATTTCTATCTTTACTCAAATATAGTATGATCATTATAACCTTAACACATCACAACATCCAAATATCTTGTGTCCACTTCATATTTTTAGCATATTTTAACCAGTGTAACATAATTCGCTAGCTAATTTGCTTTTTTAATTCACGATTCGCTCAAATTTGCCCAAGAATAGTCCAAAACAGACTATAATTCGCTTTTTTGGAATCGTGATTCGTAAGGAGATTGGTGAATCATGCGACACTGATTTAAACACGTAATCAAACCCAAAACTCATTGAAATCTACATTCTTTGATAAAGCATGATTTCACACAACCAAGAAACGTAATACAAACATTATCATAGACTCATAGTAAATAGTAATAGTCCAAACAATAGCCCTAAAACTCTCCTACTAACTTTCTAAATAATGTAAGAGATTTATATAAAGCAATCTTACCTTTTGAAAAATGGGGTACTCAGCTTTGAATTTTGTACAAGCAAAATGAGCAGCATCTTCACTTGACCCAGGTTCTTGCTTAAGAAACTGGTTGCAAGGAAATGCCAAAATCTCAAAACCTAAGACAACAAACATAAATATTCAACTCGTTTCGCTTCTCATTAAATTTTCCCTCCCATAACCATCAAATTTTCTTGTTAATAGCTAAAACACAAGTAACTTATAAACTATCATCATATATAGTAGAGTAATTATTAGTAACACAACAGATCAACAACAATGCCAAAGTCTTGAGAATCATGGGTTGGGTTCCGTTTGATTTTCACTACCTATAAAAAGATCAATTCTTCTCCTCTCCCTCTTGCACCTAGGGATTTCACCATAACCTAAAATCAAAAAACAATAACAAACTCTAGATCCCAACAATATGGGATCTGATAGACACGGGAGGATCTGGTATGTAGTGGTAGTCACTGAGGCAAGTTGACATCACTTAAACACAAAATAAAATCAAACAATATACGTAAAAATGTACCCTAAATGGGTTGGTTACATGAGGGATCAGGGTTCAAAACCCATAAAGTGCGTTTTTTTACTGAATACGTCACTAGTACTATATGAACCAAAACAAATCAATATAGATGATCAATATAGAAAATCATCTCTATAAAAACTATATCCATTCGTATTTATGTTGAGAAAATCAATTTCAATTATCGTCAACATACATTCACCTCTTGTACACATTCCTATCCATGACAAAGAAGAACAAAAATTACCTTTATCTCTATGTCTTAGGTACAATTCCGTCAATTGGGTAAAATTGATATTAGAAAACCCACTGTTAATGCAATCCAATAACAAAAAAAGCACAAATTATTGAACAAGACAAATCAAAACAACTAATATAAAATTTTTTGAAGAAAAATACCATTTGGAAGCTACATTAACGACCAACAAAACCTTTCCCTCATACAAGCTTAGATCAACTTCCTTTCCTTTACTATCCTGTACAACCAAATCCCAAATAACATTATAATCAATTAGGGTTTTGATAAAAAGAAATAAACAATTCTTCATAATAAATTACAAAAAGGATCTTTTGTGAATTACAGCCTCAAAGTTTTCTCGTTTTATGAATTACAGCCGCAAAGTTTTTTTTTTATGAATTACAGCCATCAACTTTTTAAATTGACCACCATTACGGCCAAGTGACCGGTTGAGACCGTTGACCAGCCTTTTTACCGTTGATTTTCTATTATTCTGATTTTTCCTTTTTTTTGTGTTTTTTTTTCTTTTTCCTTTTTTTTTCCTTTTTTATTTGTTTTTCCTTTTTTTAATTTAATTCTTCATCTCCAACTCTCTCTTCCTCCTTCTTCACCATCATCTTCATCCTCTATTAATCATCAAAGTCACTATTAATCTTCTTTCTCAGTCAATTTCAAGGTCTCATCAATGTCTTCCCCTTTCTGTTCATCTTCTTTCTCTTTATCTTTAAAACCTCATAATATCCATTTTCATTCCTTTATCAAGTTTAAGAAACCCAAAAATCCCCAAACAGAAAACCTCATAATACCCAAACAGAAACCCAAAAATCCCAACATCTAAGTATTGATTATGAGTTTAAGAAGAAGAAACGAAAACCAAAACCAAGTTTTAGTGATCAAATCCGTGAAAAATGGTCAGTTAAACCCATTTCTCAAACCAGAAATTCCCATGGCAAATTCAGCAAGAAGAAGATGAAGAAGAACCATCATATTCTTTTTCAGAAGTTTCATTAGAAACAATCCAAACCCAAAAGAGAGAATTGACCCCTCAGGTGGAAAATCCCGAAATTTCCTCTATATCAATTAGCAAAATCGAAGAACCCAGAATTGTTTTTGATAGAAATTTGAATCAAATTAATTGGGGCAGATAATACCAATTTAATTGATAGCAATTTCCTCTATTTCAATTAATTTTCTGCAAATGAGTTCATTAAATTTAAAAGATTTATCATTTCTATCTGTGGGGTTGTTGTCTAAATGGGTACTGAAGCAAACCCACTTTCCGATTATTCTCAAGATTTGAGAATCTCATCGATTTGTATTTGCTGTTGGAGATCTGCACAATTGCTCCTTCTTGAATCAGTTGTTTGAGTTTAAATTCTGCATTTTCTTGTACATCTACGGCATCCACTGGTTCGATTAGATTGCAGATTCTTTGACATTATCTACGGTAGATTCTTTGTATTTCAGATTGCAGATTCTTTGTATTTGCATTTTCTTGTACATCTACGGCATCTACGACATTTTCTTGTACTGAAGCAAAAGATTTATGATTGTAGATTCTTTGAACAAAAAGAAACAATCTAGGGTTTGCTTCAATTGATCTGATTGAAGGTCATGATTGAAGGTTAATGGAGGATGAAGAATTAAATTAAAAAAAGGAAAAACAAATAAAAAAGAAAAAAAAAACTCAAAAAAAAAAGAAAAATCGGAATAATAGAAAGTCAACGGTAAAAAGGCTGGTCAACGGTCTCAACCGGTCACTTGGCCGTAATGGTGGTCAATTTAAAAAGTTGATGGCTGTAATTCATAAAAAAATAACTTTGCGGCTGTAATTCATAAAACGAGAAAACTTTGAGGCTGTAATTCACAAAAGATCCTTACAAAAATAAATAAAATTCAAAAATAAAATCAAACCTTGACGACAAATTCATGGATAGATTTTTCTGGGACAGATTCAACAGAACCCATTTGAGATATAAAACTTAATAACTAAAAATGGTTCGTTTTTTTTTTGTAAAAAGCAACAATCATATATTCATAAGAAGATGAATGATTTTTTATATTAATTTTTATTATAAATTATTATATACAAAAATGGTTCGTCTTTTTTGTAAAAATGCATGTTAAGCTTAAATCTAATTTCCCGGATATGGTGTTGGAATGTTGGTGGTAAAAAAAGTGTTTATACTCTTAATCATGCATATGATTTAGACAGTTGCACCAATTTCTTTTTATTTTCCTAGTTTAAAATAAAAATGCAATTTTGATAATCATTTATTTTATTATATATAAATGTTAGTTCACATAATTTTGTAGCATTTTTGGTATGGAGCGAAGAGAATCTTAGAAATATTTAAAAAAAAACACACAAACATTATTGAATTTTACAATGAATAAAATTCTATTTTTTTTAACGCTAAATTTGGAATTTAAGGTATTCTTACTTGCTCCGAATCAAAACTTAGACCTCCCCTAAAGTCGTCGGTTATATCATTGACAATCAAGTTTGTTTAGTGTTATTTCAAAAAAAAAAAAGCTTGTTTAACGTTACATAAACTCGCAACAATAATAGTTTTGAATAGGCTATAATTTATCCGAATTCTACTTAATAAAATATATAGTTCAATCAATTCAACTTAAAAAAAACTCTCACAACAATAATATATTTGAATGGGCACATCAAATTTGTAATAGTGTCGAAGTCATGAAGAAAATTTCTTTTACAATAGGGTCCAATAACACCAATCATGAATGCAAAAAATAGAGTCGAAATAAGCAAACATAAAAATATATCTAAAAAAACAAAATCTAATAAACTAAAAAAATAAATATTATAACATAGTTAGATTAAATGTGAGATATCAGTATATCAGAGTCAAAGTAGAGTTTTATGAAATCCAACTCCAATTTCGAATTTTATGATTAAATTCAAAATATTATTTTTTTCACATAGATTGATGAACATTCTTAGTCAAACTTTGACTATAAATTTTGAAATACTTGAATTTTTTTTCAAATAGTCAAACTTGGTTTTGTGTTCAAATCAAAGTGATCTCTGATGCATATAAGGATAGGAAAGATGGAGCATATTCCTTAAATTGAGGGAGACTAAAAGGTTATGAACAAAATTTCTTTACAACAGTGCAGATAGAGAGTGTACCTGCAAATACAGAAGCCCCAAATAACAATCAACAATTTCCTAGAAGGGCTTCCTTGTATAACACTACTGCTAAATCACGACTCGAGTGGGGTGGCGGGGAGGAAAGAATTACTTCTATGGATGATACAAGCTCGGCAGAATTAATTCGACTGTTAGGGGTGCACAATAATGTAACAGAGCACATGTATAAATTATATACAAGAAAACGAGCTACTAAGAGCTGTCCCGGTCTCAGTTTTTTCAACTTGAAATTACTATTGGACTTTACGGAGTCCCTCGATCCTGTGCACAAAGCCGGATTATCTGGACCAAAAATTCTGTCTAACCTGAACAGATCATTTTGAAATAAATATGATCAAAAAATTGAGCAATCAGCAACATGATATGAAGGTGCTAAATTTCTTGGAGAATGAAGACACTTACAGCTGTTGCCAAAAAGCAATACTACAATCCTCATCTTGGCCGCCAATAGCCAGGAGCTGCAACATACAATATTGAAATGACACGACTTTAGATAAAAATAGGAAAACAAATTGATAGGGTACTACATAAGAAGATGACATTACCATCACAAGGTGGTCTACTAGGAAAATGATTTTGATGGTGCATAGGATGAGGAAAAGCCCACCCATGGTTGTGTGGTGGTCTTGGTTCACAAGGACCTGAGCATATAGGTGAATTATTGATCATCATTGTAACAAATTATGGTATAAAAATTTGTAAAGTACATATCCATTTGTTAACTCGGTAGTATAAAAGATAATAACTTGGACAACTTACCGGGAAAGGGAGGTCTAGAGTATCCCCAGCCATCTGTTAACTCGTGTCTTGGCGGTCTGACATTATCTTGGTCTCCATAAAACTGGCCACCATCCGCACTCGGGCCAAAGCGAGATCGATCAAAGTATGGAGGTGCAACCTCCCTTGGTGGCCGTACTTGTTGATCTGCCGGAATATAAGAAAAATGATTTGATGAAGATGGGTAAGGAGGCCTAATATTATAAGAATTGCCGTATAAATTCCCATCCATTGGCTGAATATTATTCCCTGGTGGTACAGGATTATGCATTACAGGATAGGAATTGTAAGAACTGGTTGATGGAGGCATCTGCATTGGATGATGCATTCCAGAACCCTGAGGTCTTGATGGAATTGCTTCTTGTGTACACTGCAACAAAAAAAATATACAAAAATCAATAAAGATAAATAAATTCAGATCCAGAGAAATAGTCGAGGATCTATAACACTAAGGACCCCCAATCTGCAGGAACCCATACCAAATCATCAAAAATACGTATTTTACGGGTTCCTCCAGCTCTCTTATTCACCTCTTACATTTAAGGGGACAATTTTTTAAAAAATATACCAACAAATTTATTTTGAGGTTTGCAATGGAAATTCACCTGGTGTTGTTAAAAGTAGCTCTAGAAAAGAGAAATGAGAACGGAAGGGAGGGGGAATGAAACAATAAAAAAAATGAATAAAAGGATTTGGGCATACATTTCTACCAACATGAAGCTGTGAATCAATATCCATGTGAGACATAGCAGATACATGGGGAGCAAGTGGAGGAGGAGGGGGCGGTGGCGGCGGAGGAGGAGGAGGAAGAGGGGGAAGTGGTGGCGGAGATGCAGGTAAAGGAGGTGCTCGAGGAGGCACATCATGAGGTAATGGGGGCACAAAAGCAGAGAAACGCTCCTTACAACTCTGTGCATCCTGAGCAGTATCAACAGCAGTTGCAGCAGTTGGATCTATTTTAATATCACTTGAGGGTGCCACGTCCTCCATTTCAAGTTCGCCATCAACATCTTCCAAGATATGCCGGTGCTTCTCTGTTGCAACGACTGCCGTCATTTCACGCAACTCTTGATCTTTAGAATCATGCTCGGGAGTAACAGCCTCAAAACTTCCTTCATCGGAATCACTCCCTTCTTCTTCTTCTTTAAGCATACGGGGCATGCAAAATCCAGGGAGCTGAAAACTTGAATTGCTGGAAAAAGAGTGATGAATACCAACGCATTAAAGACAGCACTCTACTCAATAGAATAGTTGAGATGGTAAATAACAGCCACCCCGATGAGGTATAAGTATAACAATCATATGGCAGGACAATGTTCTTAAACTCAACAAAATACCACATTTTCTACAAATTTTTCAAGGAACCAGAAGTCCAAGCATATTGTCTTAGTTAACCCATTGCAGCTATATCCAAAATACCATTAGAATTTCACAACTTCTCATCTGAAAATATCTAGAACTAGAAATTAGAATAATGGAATTCTTTTCATATTAAGTCACACCTCCATATACTTAACAACAAACTTAATGTCAATAAACCAATAGACATGATTTCCTTCACGGTGAACCAAAATGGCAATTAAGCATTATGAGATATCATGAAAGGATGCAAATCAACTGCCACACCATAACTGATAACTCTAAACAAACTGCCACAATCCCCCAAAGAGAAAGCAATATATCTGAAAAGGTTAAGATACTGAATACACTGTATACACCCCATGCTTATAAAAAGGAAAGATCTCCAGCACAGCCACACTATGCAGAAAAGAGAACATTCTCCCCCACCCCACGCACTATGGCAAAAAAATTTCAGTATCGGATGCGTTTGGGGGAACAGTCCCCATGTCATGAAAAACAGTTGTAATGGAGTAATAGCGCGAACTCCGGCCGATGCAGTGTGAATATTAGGGACAAAAATCACATAAGGGAGTTTTGAACTTATAATTGCATTTTTGTTGTTGAACTTCTATTATTATGCAATAATATGCCCATAGCTATTATAATTGCATTATCTGAGGTAATTTGTAATTGATTCACTAACTAGTTAATTTTTTTGTTTATCTTAAATTATGAGTAGCTATAATTTACGTGATCTTAATATAAGCCGATGGGTATAAATGAAATTTTAACCGGGAGACAAATAACGTTGTTATGGTGAAATATCGGGTGTCACACGTTACATAACGATCACTGCAGTCATGAAAGCGCATGCACTGTTATATAACGGAATTTAACATCACGGCAAGACTCAAACAGGGTACATAACGAGCATAATGTAACATACGAGGGAGTTTTTATTTCGTGATAGCACCAAAACGAGATAACAAACCAAGTCTTGGGCACCAATGAAATGACAATCACTCCTTAATCCTTATGTCCTACATGAACAAGTTAAACCAACAAAGCACTTGCTTAAATAGCGCAACAATTAATGCGATTTCAGCATATAAACAATTAACAAATCCCAAGTTTCTCACACATGTAAAATCCACATATCACAAAATCCAACTTCAGTATGCAACACTTAAACCTTCCCCATCTGCCACTAAATACTTCAAAACATTTCTCAGATCTAACTACAGTATAATAACATCTTGTTAGCTCCGTATAAAGAAGCACAAAATACAAGTCATAAAAAGGTTTTCAATTCCCATGGGTAATCACACAAGAAATATGAAATGTGCCGCTTTCAAAAAAGAAACAACATTCCATTCATCCAAATGCCATTAAGTGGGCCCAGCCAAGTTAGAGTTCATAGGGTTAGATGAAAGCAATCTTACACTTTAATATAAAAAGTGTTTTTTCAAGTGAAGACTAGAATATACATTAGTGACTACAATTTTTATAAAAAGACATGGTTTTTCTACTATACATGTTGAAGATAGATAGTTCCTAAGGAATTAGAGAGAGAGATGGCACCATAGTTACCTGGAACGCAATACAGTTTGGAACGTGGAACGGGAACGGGAACGTGAAACACTGTCTAAGGTGACTCCAGAACATGGAATACAGATCTCACTCAAAGAGACATACCCAAACTCAATTCGAAAAATCTCCTAATTCCTCCAGCCATGCAACTGGCTAAACTCATAATTAATCACAGCACATCTCTTCAAATAAGCGCAAGGCAACCAAGAACAAGTACAATAAAAAAGACATTCTCCAAATTAATTCAAGATCAAATAGGGAGGCGGACTAGAATATTACAGTGAGGATAAGAGCAGTACTCTGGAAACCATAAGCCATCAATCTAAGAGAGCCTAACAAAAGTAACAAACCCATGGAAAATTATCTTTTATCATTACTATTACACTACCAGAATAGTTACACTAACACTCGCAATAGCCACCGGTGAAACCCCACTGCATCACCATAGCTGCTAAGATTCGCACAACCATCCCCACCACATACAATAAATAGCTTCTAACCACAGATTTGATCCAGTAACCGTGCATCTGTGGGCCTGCAAACTAACCACTAACAAAATTTTGACCCTAGAATGACCTGGACCACGATCACATTAGCGTCAAACATACCACAATCATTCAGCCAATAAAATCTAATCCAAGATGACAAATAAATTGGGAGAGTTTGATGTTGACATGCTTGGGCGATGGTTCGACATATTGCGGTGTCTATAAAAAAGGAGAATATAGTGGTTGCGTACATTCGACTCCCCCAAATCCCACCCTAGGTGGGAGGCAATTATAGGGTGTTTGTTTGGTGGGAATTGAAGGTGGGAATGGGACTTTTTTTTGTGAGACTATAATTTTCCTTGTTTGGTTGTGGGGAAGGGACATGAGACTTTAAGTCTCATCCCCTCCAAGTCCCACCTTTCCATGTCCTAGGGGGGAGAAGGACATTGGGTTGAGACTTGAAATTTGTACTTTTAGTGTATTTATAAACTACTTTTCAATCTATTCTCATCATTTACCAAACAAAGACATGAAACATTTTTTCTTAAAGTCTCACGTAAAGTCTCATTCTAAGTCTCAACTTTAAGTCTCACAATTCCCATTCCCATCTACTAAACACCCCCTTAATGGCATTGAGGTAATGGAATATAGTTATACTTTAGAAGTGGAGGTTTAAACCAAAATGATGGCACTCATGGAGTAATGGGATTATGGCACTGCCGTCATATTGTAGAAGATTTTGAGTATAAAAAAGGATGACGGATTTTGCACCCAAAAAAGAGCAAAGGGTTTAAAAACTTTCACTTGGCTAAACAAACAAGTAGGGAGAGCGTTTGCTTGCCTTTCCTTTAGTTTCTCCTATTTGCTTCCTTTCCAATTTCACCTACTAAACAGACCTTTATGTAGCGCTACTGTGATGTGAATAATGACCACCTTCCCTTCTCACTAATTTTTAAAATGAAAAAAAGCACATCAGCATTTATTAGCATTATAGCTATAGCCAATAAACCATTTTAACACCTACAACTAATAGTTAAAAAAGAACTCTCTTTAAAGAGCAACGTTAACTGCAGTTTTTATCTCATTGACATTGAAAACAGGACATTTGTTTCCATTTAAAAACAAATTAATCAGTGGTGAGCCACTCACAACCACTTTAACAATAAAAAAAGCCACTTCAATTTTAGTCACTCCCTTTGTCCTCCTAATTTTGCCTGATATACTATTTTAGTCTTTCCCACAGAGTTTGCCCCATTATATTAGACATAAGTCACATGACCCAACCTATAATACTTGGCTAACACCTACAATTTGTTTTCCTACATTAGAACCTACAATAAGACCACTTAAGGACACGGACCCCACCTACATTACCCTAACCCACTATAATACCCACTTTCCAAATTTTCTTAATCTTTGTGTCATAACCTAAGGGGCGAGGAGGAATTTTGGTCAATAAGCTTGTTTACGTCTAAATATAACATGAAAACGTATCATAAAGAATTCACAAAAATTGAGCATGCATAAATGCATCGTCAATGCATAAGTTCTATATGTACATTTCATGTTTCAGATAATAATGAACTAGTAACATCATTCATAAAATCATGTGGATTTCTAATATCTGCAAAATTGTAAATGATGTTCGGTATCAACTATCAAGGATAAATTTAAACCACCTCTTTGTTATTGCAACGGCACTCTTGAGTAAAGTGGTAAATCCGACTTGACTAAGTGGCAGCCTAGTCTAGAATTCACATAATGGCATTGAGCTAATTGAACATATTGATATGCTTTTGAAAACTTAACTAGCACTTAAAGACATGTTAAGAGCATTAATAAAGAACATATTCAAGCAAGACATTGAACATGCCCCAACAAATTATTTCAAATGAAGAAAACAATGAACAGATTGAATTAATGATACTAACTTTGTTTCTATTTAATAGCACTTCTTCATTTTACATGATAGCTTTTTTAAAGAAGTATAACTATCAAAAAGAAACAAAGGGTAGTTCATAGTATAGTAAAGACATAAATGACACTACCTTCCATACTCATCAACCATCATGCCTTCCATATCTCGTAAAGGATCATCAAAAGATCTCTCAGTCCTTGACATTCGCCGAGAGTAACCACCAGTAGAAGAGGAACAGTTAAGTGAATCAAGCTTCCGTATGTGTTGGCAAATGATGGATTCTGGGAGGATCCTCCTTTCCAGCCAAAGCCTTAAGACCTGAACATAGGATAGATAACATGTCATTATAACCTTACCATCAGTGTACCACACAACTAAATATGACCAAAATGTTCAGATCTAACACAATGCAAGTTACAATTAAAAAGGTTTGTTATTACACTTGCCTTCAAGCATTGCCTACGGTTCTCTCTTGCCGCTTGTCCAGGCGGAGCAGCAGATGATAGCATACGTGCAAGTGCATCCTTAACAGCTGAGAAATATGCCCCACCAACTTCACCTAGATTAAAAAAATGTAAAAAGAATTAAGTTGAAAACAGACAACAAAAAAGGTGCAAGCTGACTAAAGGTGCTTCATGGGGGAGTTGGATCAGGGCAGGGTAACACAAATGTGGGTCCGGGCCAAATGTGAGTCTGTAGATGTATTTGCAGGTGCAGGACGGTCACAGACTCGCAGGTCATGTTGGCTGGATTGCGAGTTAAATAATTCTAAACGGTCCTTTGACAACCTTTCATTTTACCAGCAAGTTCCACTAGGGTTAAAAGATTATGTGCATGAAAGCTCTAGCTGTTGATGAGCAACCAAGCCCATGCACTTCTTGACATTTCATCAACCATGTTCAGTGCAAATACTAGCTACAAAACATACTCTTAGATTTATTTAATTATTTTGAAACAATGTAAAATCTTTATAAATATTTACAACTAAACTCTATTATTAAATGTTTATAACTCAAAACATATAGCCCCTGTGCATTTCGAATTTTAATGAAGTCAAATGAACTAGTTGTCAAAAAGAAAATAATCCTAGAAAACCAAAATTGAATGCCCAATCGAACCACACATAATCAAAATGAAACTACTAAATAAGAAAATGAAAACTGCTGCTCCTAGTTCGGGTCACGTAAAGTACCCACCTGCAAGGAAATAGAGTAATCTATAAAATCTATTGGAAAGAATTAAAGTGGGGAAATAGACCCATTAGTGAATGATAATTCATTATTGATCTTTTAAAACCCATTATTGACTCTCTTAAACAAAGCCCATTAAAACCCACGCCATCAATGACCCACCCGCTAATGGCACTTTAGATACAACCCAAACCATAAACTTTGGACTAACCCACCCCATTAACCACCTCTAGTACCGATAATGATTTGATCGTAAAATAGGCTGAATTGATTTCTTTCAAAATGAAAAAAAGTTTACTTGAAAATGTACCTTTCAAACCTCGGGAGCATTGGGCAACAGAATCCACCAGGAAGAATAAATCAACTCGCTTATGTAAGATTGACTCTTTCTCCAAATATTGAACAAGAAGGTCAACCACCTGAAGACCATAAAATCTAACGTAAACAATCAAAAACATAATAAACTAATCATTTTCAAGAATTTTTTTCAGAAAATAAGAAGTTTCAACATTAATTAAATAATAGTCAACACAACAAGCATTTAGTCTTTTCATACATGTTTGTTTCTTTCATACTTAATCAACGGTATTTGCTATACTAAACTCTAAATGCTTCCATCATTACATAATCAACTGGTCTAGGGGTGGGGAAGAAATCCATAATTATCATTAAATAAGTACTTCTATATGACATTGTAAATGGTAAGCTTTTGTCATACACCTGTGACAAGTATAACCCAGACTTCCGATTTGGATACTACAAGTCACTTCCTAATTACAGACTATGCACATGAAAAACAAAAGTAAATTAAAAGCATTCCTAATGAAGTACAAACAAATTTGACTTTTGAGACATTGAGAGGCCTGTGAGTGAGAAAGGGATAAGTCAACAACTCAGTTGACAAATCTTATTAATTCATCAAGAAAATAAAAATGTTGATCACTAAAAAAACTGACCCACCTCAGAAGCACAACCAAATTTTACACAGTCAACTGCTATTCGTGTTGCCCGGCCTATGCTTTCTTTAGTTCTAGTCAGTGACCCAAGCGTCAACTCAAGAGATGCAAGCGCAGCTTTCACTTCTGCAAGATTTGTTCTTTCCCCTGATTTATTCTGGTGAAGCAAACTTATATCTACATTGTCAGTTTCAGCTGCATCCATAGCATGCATACTATGAAGCAATTTGGCATCAGTGGCAAGACTGTTATCTGAAGCAGCCAATAGACTATTTAGAGGAGATACATGCTTCCGCTTATCTACTTCAGCAGGGACTGCACTTGGAATTTTACTAGCATCACTCAGATCACAAGGCATTCCACCAGAAACTGAAGCACAAAGTGATATTTTCAGTGACGATGCATTCAATGGAGATGATGAGGCATTCACATCTGTCTCCTTTTTTGGAACTTCGTCCACTGCCTTACACCTGCCATTACAGTCAAAATGGCAAACATTTTAATAAACAAGCACATACGAAATCTCACAGAAGGAATGGAAGACGTAAATGTGACAATCAACACAACTTACATGTGTTGAACTTCAGTTTTGCTATCCACTGGAGCCTTTAAATTTTTGTTTGGAGCCAAAATTCGAACATCCTCAGTACAAAGGTTTGGAGTACTATTGCTGCATCTTACATTTACATCTTTTTCTTCTACTACAGAATCCAACTTATCATCAGACTTTTCACATGTTGCCTCAGCCTGCACGATTTCTACTTCTTTTACATTGCTCAAAACCTCCAAAGGAATCTGAGTTAATGAAGTAGCTATAGATTGCAAGGGCTCGGAATCAGTAACACTGCTCAAGACGGCTTGAACAGGGGGCACATTGTCAGGTGCCGCAGTATTCTTAGTCAAAAAAAGTTCTTTATTCTCTGAACAAACAGCTGCCCCCTCAACATTATCTTTTAAGTCGGCCTTTTCAACAGAAACCCTATCAGGTGAGTCGAACGTAGAAACCTCTTGAAAAGACTTGGCTACAACATCATATCTGGATGGAGAGCTACGCAAAGAATTATTGCAGTTCAAGAAATCAAAATGTGATTCTAAATTATTGTCAACTTTAGCATTCACAGGCATGTCAGAATCAATCTCTGTTTGATGGAGATCTGACTCATCAATATCCATTCCTGTTTTTGTTGACAAAGACACTGCCACTGGTGGTTGACTCTCTTCTGCAGCATTAGCTGACATTGCCTCTAAAGCTCGATGAAGGCGCTTTGATGGAGGCAAAGCAGCTTCACCATCAATTACACAGCCCACGGGGGAACTTGCTTTAGTCTTCCAAGGCTGGGGTTTATCCCCTGGAATGTAAATACCATTATCAACAGGTGAACAAGCTAGTGCCTCATTTACAACACAGTTCTCAGTCTTTAGAGATTGAGGCTTATCCTCTGGAATCCCACCATGATTATCTACAGGCACAGACACCAGCAATTCATTCACAATTGACAAGTTATTGGCTTGATGACTTTCATCACATTGTGAAGAAGTGCTAGCTAAATTAGATGAACTAGTTGAAACAAAGTCTACTGACTTTTGCTCAGTCTTCTCGAGAAAATCAAGCTTCTTATGCTCTTCGGCCAGCATTTTTCCCATTCGAACCCTGGCTCGTTTTACTAGTGGTAAGTGTTCATCGCCTTCATCCTTGGGTTGACTATCAATCAAACTTCCACAAGAAGCTTGTAATGCCAATGTATGTTTCAGAACCCCTGTCTCACTATTTACTACTGGATCTGACTTTGAAGTAGATTCTAGACCATCATTTTGAGCACGTTTCCTTCCTGGATTCCTTTTCTTCCTCACAACAGCGGTCTTGGCTTGAAAATTAAAACTTCTAAATAACTCAAGACCTTCTAAACTTCCACTGAGAAAATCTGGTTGTTCACTTTTATGGTCAGATTCAATGGCACTACCTTCGTTATTACTGAGATTTTCAGAGTCAGCCATAGCAATTTCAGATCCATTATCATCAACAGTTCCATTGGAATTACAAATAGGTGAATTCACAACACTGGGAATATTCAAATCAGGTGATCTTTTTCTTCTCTTAGCTCTTATAAGTGCATCATCCAGAAAGCCATTTACACCATCAGAATTTTTATCATAAGTACATTTTGAGTCACCGTTTTGTAGACCCCGTGGATGAAGCCTCAACGAACTCCTGGACTTTTGACCTGATACCTTCTTTTTATTATCAGAAGATCCTTGCGGCTGACTGCTTCTGGACTTTTTCCGTAAAGTGTAAGTGCAAGGCATGGACACACTGGGTGCAACAGCATTATCATCATGATCTTCGGATGACACTCTTCTTTGCAACGATTCCACTTCAGTAAGTGCTCCAACATCTTCCAAAGCAGTGCCTGGTTCATCTTTTGGTCTGGAAGAGTTGAAAGATTTTACAACGGACGTATGCACTCCATCAGGAACTGTGGCATTAGTAGCACTAAGATCACCATTTGTAGTATATTCATCACGAGTTCTGCCAGAGCCCAGATGATCATCCTGATTTTTTACCTTCAACTTCTCATAACAATCAACAATCTCCTTCAGAGCACGAACAAAATCAGCACTTCTTCTATGGCTCTTTCCCAGAAGTTGTTCTTTTTTCTCTTCTGTGAACTCTTCTACATCAGCAAGATTACACAAGGCTCTGCAAGTATACATCCAACAATGCATAAGCTAAGTGGCCCCAACCAGACATCAGAAACATAAATAATTCTACAACTAAGAGCATACAGATTACTATATCATTGAAATAAAGAAACACAACACCAAAAATAATGTCAAAGCTTGATTGCAAAAGAATCATGTCAGCAATATGATCACCAAACAGAAGCATCTAAGTACCCATTACTGTTTCCCAAGAATCAAGAGGCACCACACTACGTGCCTGATATCCTTTGTCTCTCTCACGAAAAGGTAACTATAAAGTGCATAAAAACGAATTCTGAGATCTTAAATAACTCCAGACGTTGTAACAAAACATAAAACAAGTGTCATAATTTACAGTAGAGCACCCTGAATTTGAAAGGTTGCCCATAGATACTAAAAGAGAGTTTAAAGGAAAGTTTTCAAACCAACCCCTCCCAACAATGAAGAGGTCCCAATAATTTTAAAGAAAAAGGGAAGCCAAGAATCATATTTGATTTTAAAATGCAAACCAGACGAAGGCAGACCAAAAATAGAATGGACAAGTGAATATCTTAAATGAGATAATCTTGGTTTAAACAATTGTCACCTACCAAGTCCTACGTAATCAATGTCATTTTTTTTGAAAACTAATGGGTTTTTTTGATTCAACTGCCTAATATAACGATTCCATCAAATCAACTATATCAATTGATGGTGCAATATGAATTTTTCATCACAGAAGGGCCCACTATTCTCGATTTCCCCACATCTAACCCCTCCTCCCTCAAAACTTATTTCTTCACAAGTAAAACCAACGAATAATACTATAAAAATCCATCCCAAAACCTCAGCAAAATATATTCAACAAATTATCATTTTAAGGGTGCATCTTTGTCACATATACTAAGCTAAAAGGTGAAAACGAAGATTCTTTTTTATCTGGTACTCCCTTGACAATAGTAGAGTGGCTGCCTCTAAACTACTAAGATGATATTTTTATTAGAAGAATTATCAATCCATAACCACAAACAAGTATATTCTCTTACTTCAAAAGACTAAAGAAAAGCTTACCTTAGCAATGATTCAATAAACAATTAACGTGCAGTTAGATAATAGAAGGGCCAAACAAAATTATTAAATAAACACAGCCATGGACAAAAAATAAGATTGTTCTAGTTACAATGTAACGGGAATTCAGCTTGCCAAACCACAAACAATGTAACGGGAATTAAATTTATGGAATAACAGCCATTATAAGTAGATATTCCAACATACTAGCCTTCATTATCTATTTTGAGTCTATTGAGTTCTAAAAGGTTTATTATAAGCTTTAAGTTAAACGTATATTCCAAAAAATTTGAATTACTATGAGAAAATGTACTTTTTTCAAGCAAACAACTCACATCGCGATGTAAGCATAAAGAATCGTACACCTTGAACTGCTGCCTCCTGTGACATTGCAACTGCTATCACAATACAACAACGAATTTGGCTTCTAGCGAATCACATTGAACAAAAATTTAAAGCGAACGAGAGGATAGTTAAATGGAAATAGAATAACTCTTTCATCCCGAAGTCTTCAATGTTTTAAAAAGTGACTGGCGGCAAACATTTAAAAGATTTGATACAAATAAATACAATGGGCAAGGCTTTATAAACAGATCAAAAAATGGAAGAGAAATTAATGCGAAGGGAAGACCATTCCTAGACGTTTGAAAAAGTGGTTTGATTGTAGCAATTATCATGAGATCCAACAATGCGTGTTGTACCACCAAACATAACCATGACCATGATAGTGCTAGAATGAGCCTGATGTACGAGGTACCAATTTAATAGAAAAACTTTACAGCTTAGACAATACGGTAAGTTGTAATCTTATTTTAGCGCAATGTTTTTGTAAAATCAAAAAAATATACCTTTTCATACCATACATGATAATCTAATTCCTATTTATCTACCAAAAAACTCAAGTCAGTCACTCAAACCCGCATCCACTATGTTGTCAATTAGAAGCTAGCGAAACTGAAAAATCCTCATACAGCTTCATCATGCATTAATTAAACAACATGTTGTACACATGTTCACAAATAACCATGTTGAACAAACATAAGTTTTGTTGTCTTGTTGGATGTAAACTAGGCCCATAGCACCATAGAGATGATGAATGCTAATAAAGTAGCTTTGTAGAAAAGACCAATATAGTAATACTCCCTTGTCCCAAAAAACATTTCAATCTTTGTACACGTAATGACCAATAATGGGCCTTTTTAATTGAAGAAAGAAATGAGATTTATGGCAAAAATCATTAACGGATATACTCCCGCCATCTATGACAGTGGATCATGTGAACAAAAATGACAATGAGGCAAATATTTAAATACATTCTAAATTAAAAAATAGGGCAAACGTTCTAGAGGGAAAAAATATACGAATATAATGGCGTATTTGAAGAAACAATGTTGGGAAAAAGCACAAAATTACACTACAAAGGACTTCATAGTGGTTCCCCTATGTGGGGTAAGATTTGTCACATTTAGAAAGCTTTGCAATAACAAAATGACCGTTGGAACATGAAAAAAAATAGCCATTGGAGAAATAATGTTTCAACACTCAAAAATGTTATATTTCAACCAATTCCAACATCAAAGCTTCAAAATTAACAAACTCACATTTGATCAGTTCCAAAGAAGTAAACAAGTACTTTTCTCCAATCTGATTTATAACCATATTTCTCTGGCTCACTTACCTAGCACCACAAAGAAAATGTTTCTGTGAGCAACAAAAAAGAAAAATAATACAATAAAACAATAATTGTGAGCTAAATAAACTAGCTTAAATAAATGCAAGGAGGCAAAGGGAGAACATAAAATACAGATAACAAGTATGCATCAAACTGAAGAGCATAAAAGAAACACGACATTCACATTACATCCATAATTAAACACAAGCAAAAGCAAGAATACTTCTCAAATCTATTATCCCAATTAAATCCCATAAAAGGTTAAAACAACAATCAATGTTACATGCACTCTCGAATGAGTATTTGATACGAGTTTTTATACGAGTAAAAGATAATGGGGCATGATCCTAATTTTGGCCCTAAATTGGGATTTGGTGGTATAGGTAAAAACTAGAATAGTTGAAAAACTTAAAAAGCAAATTAATGATTTGTTTTTGAAGAGAAACAAAATAGGGGAGATTTGGTTGTCAAATTAGCCAGGATCAAATCGAGAGATCCAAAGATGATCGTCCAACTGCTAATGAAACCTATAAAAAAATAAACAACATGAAATAACAAAGTGAAAATAGAAATGAGGATTCTAGATTGGATGTGAGAGCGGAAGGAAAAGATAAAGGTGAAGATGAAAAAACAAAAATACATACACGAAAACAGAGAGCATAACCGAGAGTATTTTACAAGGATAGTCAATAGACCATTATAGAACAATTTTGGGTGTTTTCTCATTCAAACCAACACGCCCAAAGAATGTCTCGTATGGCTTCAGTGTTGAGTTGTTGACACAAATATCTAGTAAGTGATTGAACTAATAACTTGTTTTCCCTCTAAAAAAAATTCCTTAAGAACCATAAAAAAGCCTTCATGCTTATAGTAAGCAAAAATTAAATCCTTTGACATAAAATTCCTAAAGAATCATACAAAAGTTTTCATGCATATAATAAGCAATAAATAACCCCTTTGACATAAAGTCCTAGATAATCATAAAGCCTTCATGATAATAAACACTTTTGGCTATAATTATATTTATACTTTTAGAATTTATGTAGAATCTTTTACTGGCATTTTTACACTTTTACCCTCTACTTTTTTGTAATCTAGTGATACTTTCTTTTTGTCAACTACCCAAATAATACTAATTTTGTAAACATTGGCCAATATTACAGTATTACTATACAGCCAAACGACCATCAAATATAATTCATAAATTCCAATTCCACATTGACTGATCATAATTTCATAATCAATTCTCCTTATTTTAGGACAAAAAAATAGGATGGGTTAATCATAAAATTTAACTACATAGGAATTTTCAATTTTGAATATCACATTTGCATGTATGGATTGCATCTCACATTACAAACTCCCATGAGAAGCATAATTTCAAAAAATTTAGATGCATCAACATAACATCTATGAAATAGGGAATATATAGAAGAAAATAATAGGCTTAAACACAAGGTTCCGATTTGATGCACTTCCATCCACTTATAACATGTCATTTATCCATCACAAAATTGTACTTATTTTCCTTACAACAAAAAAATATCACAAAAAATTATGTAATGAACTTAATTATTTCTACTTTTAAAAGAATTCCACATTCTAGATAATAAATTCTAACAATTTTCACATGAATCAAGACTTGCAAAGTTACTAGCTACTCTAAAATATTAATAAAAAAAGGAAAAATTATATAAAACCACCTAATCTATACACTCTTTTTTAAAAAACCACCTTATATAATTTTTTTTGCAAAAAACCACCTTACTTAATACATTTCTTTGCAAAAGACTACCTGTTACTCTATTTCTTCAGTTGACCGGTATGTTTAACGTTTGACCAGGTAGTCTTTTGCAAAGAAATGCATTATGTAAGGTGGTTTTTTGCGAAGAAATGCATTATATAAGGTGGTTTTTGCAAAAGCACATGCTGGTCAAACGTTAAACATGCCGGTCAACTGACGAAATAGAGTAACAGGTAGTCTTTTGCAAAGAAATGCATTATATAAGGTGGTTTTTTGCAAAAAATTTTATATAAGGTGGTTTTTTAAAAAAGAGTGTATAGATTAAGTGGTTTTATATAATTTTTCATAAAAAAACATGTGAAATTCGCAAATCATATTATTTAGTAAGAAATTTCTAAAATTCAAAAAAGTCAACTAAGAAATCAGCATTAGTGATGTCTCGTAAGGTGGAAACCTACTCAAAAAATGAGTACACCACGAAAGAACAAGTCTTTTATGGAATATGAGAAATTTCACTTTCAACACCAAATTGACTTCATACGTCTTAACTCATGAAAGTATTCATTTAAAAATGAATTCAAAAAAACAAGTGGGCATTTCATATCATCTTTTCTAGCCATAACATTGTTATCTAGAGATGGACATAGGTCCAAGGCCCTATTGGACCCACCCAAGGGCCTAAACATGACCCTAATTTTAAAGGTTTAGTAGAGACAATGGTTATTAAATCATGATTCTAATCTACAATTTTACGATTTTACGATCCCAAAATAAGCGAACGACTCAAATCGTATGTAGAATCATAAGTTGGTAGACTCTTACGATTCTAATTAAAATAAAATTTGTAGAGGTAGAAGCATAACACGATTCTATGGTCCTACGATTTAACAACTCGATTCTACAACTTATTCTTAATTTTTATAATAATTTTCTTGTTTACCATCTTTAATTAATTTTTATTACAATTTAACGATCCATCATCATAATTTTTAATAAATTTCTTCGGTATAAAGATTTACACTAATTTATAAATATTTTTTTATTTCATTCTTAAAAATATAGTGAATGAAACTTTAATTAATAAATTTAAACTTTTAAGGTGTATAATTATGACTAGAAAGAAAATTTAAGTTCATTGTAGAATATTATGATTCCATGATTCGATTCTACCGATTCGATTCTACCGATTTGATTCTACAGGTTTGAACGATTCCAAGTAGAATCCCGATTTGAAAAAAAGTGTTCGAGACTCAATGGGTCTGAATCTGAGTCTAAAATACTCCTTCCAATTCAATTTCATTGCCCAATTTCACTAGGCACACATGCTAATGTAATTATTCAAGCCTTAAAATCTCTAACTTACTATAATTAAAATTACAATTTATAAAAAGTTTATATTAATGATCATTGCATTGACATGAAACAAACAACATTCTACATTTACTTCTACTTGACTACGTTTACTTATAAATTCAGAATATATACAAATTAAGAGTGATTGATAAATAAATGTCAAATAAACAAATGAGACAACTAAATTGAATTGGACAAGAGTAACTTATTTAGGTCTTGATCCCTAAGTCTTCAAGCGTACACCCAACCTAGACCAAGACCAAGACCAAGAACGAACAAGACGAACTGACCCATGACCCAATCAACTAATCCATAATCAATTTAAATTTTATATTATTTGGAACCGCTTTGAAACCATTTAAAACTAATTAGACACTGGATTCTTAAAAATATTTAAGAATAAACAAGTAGATTAACACCCATTAAGGTCACATTTATGACCCTAAACCCATCATGATAGGTATGGATCAAGGTTTGATGGGCATAGTGTAAAAACAAAGTTGAATAGCATCAACGCCGCATAATAAAGGCTTCCACTAAAAACAAATTAATATTTCTCACTTTGTAAACGAATAAACGTGTAAAAAGCACATTTTGGATAGTATCAAGTGATACTTTACGTTTTGACCAATATTTAGATGTTACAAACTTACGATAACTACATCAATTTTGTTGTCGCATCATAGTTTGATTGCCGCAATTCACGACCAATATCACATTTTTACACCAGTCTTCATAGTGCCAATGATCATCACCAAATTTATAACACTAACACATAAATAAAACCACTTGAGGCAGCACCAAAACAGTTGCAACTCATCTTCTTCCAATACAAATACTAACAGTATGAGCATTGTTTGATGTAAGCCCCGAAAGCAAGATACAAAATACACTCTTTTAATTTCAAGCATACATGAGGCCTTTAATAGACCTCCAAGCATGGTACAACAAAGGTCACATCATTGTTAAGATAACGCATTATAACATTTTTTACGTTTATTGTGACTGCAATATAAGCCTCAACAACTACAAAACCACCTACATTGACCGTGAAAGCGATTTGCAACCAACAACATCCAATAGATTTGCATCATGCCTCAATTCTAATATTTATAACTTGTTAACAAAGTGAAAGAGAGGAAAATGAGAAGCCTCGTGAAATCTTAAAATTTATGTTCTCAATATTGCATCAATGTTAAAGAGATCAACTCTAGCTTTTGATAATCCAAAAAATGCTTTATTAAACCAATGTACTCAAAAGGTCATTGTCAAGTAGGATTCCAACTAATTCACAATATGTACTATCTCCGTCTCTTGAAATTTGGCATCCTTGTCTCAAATAGCTCTCACATTGAATTTTGAAGTTTGTTAAAGTCAATGGGAAGGAAAAAAAATATAATATTTTTCCAAATGTGCCACTTCCTTTCGTTCAAAAATAATTATGGGATGGCAGAAACCATCCATGCCTCCATTTATTAAAAAATATCTTCCAAAGTTTAACAATAAAAAAAAATTCTACAAACCCATTTCCCTATGCCAAAACTAGTAGGTCAAAATCTTTAGGCATTACACTATGCCAAAACTAGTAGGTCAAAATCTTTAGGCATTACACTTGAATGCAGCATCTACTACATAATACTACAAATGAAGCATCTCACCAAGAAAATGTTTAAAACATTCAGATTGATAACCTATTCAAGATTGACTTAAGAATGAACACAGCGAATATCGGCACAGCCCTCGTGTAGAACATTTCAATTGATTGCAAGGCAATAGAGGAACCAAGTATACATCAGATCAGATCAAACATAAAAAAAGACATAACCTTATCTAAAATAGCAACCCTAGTGTCATGACTCATACACATCCATCTCAATGAAGTTGGCTTCTAAACTAAATCCAAATCACCACAGAAGAAAAGATCTAATTAATCCACCTCATCATTTCATAATGCTTTTCGGGCCTCAATCACACTCATCTAGGGTTGATAGGCCATATTAAACAAAACAAGGACCTTAATACAATAAACAAGAAACCAAAATCTAATCAAGTCCTTGAACACGTTCAAAGAAGCCATTGAAACCCAACAACATGACAATAAAGGGACACACATGAGACCAAATAAGTAAAAACAAACCAATTTTCCGATAGCCCATCCATCATACTTCTATAACCAGAGAGCTGAGAAATATAGCAAACAATTATTCACCACAAGATACACCCATGAAACTCAGAAAATGCAAACCCTAAATTTTGCATATAAACGGCTACACGCTCAGAAACGAAAAAATAAATAAATAATAAAAACTAAATAGTAATACAAACTGAAGATAATTACTGCCCATAAGCCCGAAAAATAGCAGAAAATTGCCTGAAAAAGGTAAAAAGTAAAGGAGTTAGGCATACATACCGTCGCCGGCCAAGCCGGAAAACCTTTGACCTTAGCAAGAACAAGATCGCCCACTTTCCACTGGCGGCGAGCAGCTGCAGCAGCAGCAGCTTTGCTGGCACTCTTCCGTCGACTGGGCGCCATGAAAATACAACTCCAATTTCTCTCTCGCGGAAGAAAAATTCAGAAAAAGGAAAAATAAATAAAAATCCACCTTGATTTGAAAATGTAAAAAGAACCCAAAAAAAAAACTACGTCATGCGAACAAAAAATTCCCGAATTCAAATCCAAATTCAAATCCTAATAAGGCTAAGGAAAGGATGATAGCGCCGGCACCACTCGGTATCGCAAAATCGAAGCGAGTAGTTCCGAAGTCGGTAGGATTTTGTCTAGTAGGCATTGAAACGAACCAAAACCCTAATTCAATCAATTGTTAGAGATTTGGGAAAGTGAAAATGGATTCAAAATTAATTTAGTGGAGATATTGAAGAGGAACGAGGAGTGACTGCGGTTGCAGATAACCCTAACAAAGAGAGATAGTGAGGGGAAGAAAGATTTTGGGGGAAAATATTTCAGGAAAAGGAAAAATAAGGGGAGCAGTAGACAACTAACGTGCGCCGTTTTGGGATTCTTTTTAATCTTTGTGGAACTCAAGCTTTGGTTAGTATATAGTCATCTACTTTAACGACATCGTCTTTTGTAAAGACTACTCTCAAAAGTTCAGTATGATCTATAAATAGAGTTGTAACAATATATATTTAGAATTGTATTGGGCTTTTGAGAGTCGTGTTTACAAAAGATGGTTTCAAGTAAGAATTTGATCGGACCATTATGAGTTAATAGAAATACACAGCTTCTCGTGAGAGACGGTTATGATGAGAGACAATTTTTAATTGGATCGGACCATTATATATTTTTTAAAATATTTTAAGTAGGCATTAAGAATAGTGTAAATAGATATTTAAAATATTGAAAATAGGCATTAGAGATACGGTTAGTAAGCATTAAGATAATATAATTTTATAAATAGGCAATAAGAATACAGCAGATCTTGGGTAAGATCGTCTTAGAATAAGACGCGGCCCAATATGGAGCCCATCAACCTATTCCATTTCTCTGGACATTTTTCAATTTTACTCTTAAGGTATCAATTTTAACTTTAAAGATATCAATTTCAATGTAAAGTGGTACTTAAATATTTCAATTAAAGGAAAATTTTCAATTTTAACGTTAAAGTGATCGATTTTAACTTTAAAGTGATCAATTTCTACCTAATTTAATTAACAGTGATAAGTATTGAATTGTATGTTGTTATGTAGTTCATTTACTTTAAAAAATGTAGTTCATTTACTTTGTTTATAATTGATACAGTTAACATAATAACAGAAATAAGATACGGTTATAATTAATGCATGTTTGATAATAATTGACAGTGATAAGTAATAAGTTGTATGTTGTTATGTAGTTCATTTATTTTGTTTATAATTGATATAGTTAACATCATAACAAAAACAAGATAAGGTCATAATTGATGCATATTTGGTAATAATTGACAGTGATAAATAATGAATTGTATGTTGTTATTGAGTTTTTTACTTTAATTGATATGTTTAAGTACTACTTTACGTTGAAATTGATATCTTTAAGATCAAAATTGATACCTTTAAGGTCCAAATTGAAAAATGCCCAGAAAATGAAAAAAAAAAACAAAAAATTGAAATCTGGAGCGCGTGTAGTGCACGCGCCTGAGAATGGGCCGGCTCAGCTGTGGTCTTAGAATAAGACGGTCTTACGCAAGTTTTTGTGATAAGAATAAAGTTTATAGACATTAATCTTTAATGGGCTGGATTAATTTCACACGCCATTGTGGTTGTTTTGAATGAGGTGCTAGAGAAATTCAAATGAAGTTTATATTCTAGGAAAATTTACCCAGAATAATTCAAACTATCTTCCATTTTCCTACAATAATCCCAACTATCAATTAACCATAAATAATCCCATCTATTGTATCATTTTACTTGGAGTGTTGTTGAATGATTTTTAACCTATTGATCCGGTAACTAGCCTTTACTTATGCTCACTTATAACCCAGCATCATCATCATCATCCTCTAGCTTCTCTCCTCCATTAAAACACATACCCAAAGCTCACCATTGAAAACGAAAAAATCAGCAATATTCTCTGTTTTATTTTTTTCTTTCATCTGTCTCATGCTATGAAGAGTATAACCACTTCTCAATCTTCAACATCAAGAAAATGTGAACACGGTGTTCTAGCAAAATTGCAAACAGCTAGAAAAGGTTCTCCATTTCTATGATTCCATCATTAAAATCAACTTCATTATAAGCTTTTGCACACCTCCAAAATAATAGCTTCATCTCTTCAACCTTGAAGCTTTTGTTCCAATTAGCATATATATGTCTTGCACAATGCCTATGTTCGGCATTTTGGAAGTTCAATTCCCACAGCCATAGTATGTAATCATTACAAAATGAGTAGCACAAGACACTCCATTCAGCAGCTCAGAACATCAAATCAGTAGCACAAAACAGCATATTAAGTAGCACACAATTGTCGATTTTCAACATCTTAAATAAGACAAACCAGGAGCAAAACAACCCATTTTCAGCAGCAAAAAAAAAAGCAATACAGTAGCAAAAAACAACATTTTCAGCAGCTCAAAAGCGTAAAAAAAACAGTAGCATAGCACACCACTTTCACCAGCTCAAAAACAACAAAAAAACAGTAGCAAAACTTATCATTGATGGCTATATAATGAAGGTCGAAAATCAATAAGTAGATTCTTCACTGCTGCGTCGTCAAAGATGATGAAAAAAAACCAAGCTTGCTCCAATGGAGATCTGAGATAAGTTACTGGAATGGGAAGGAGAAAGAGTTTGGGTTTATTTTGGTATAAATTAGGTAAAATAAGAAAACAAAAAAAGGAAATTAACTTAAGTTTACTCGGCCAGTTACAAGTCATTTAACAACACTCCGGGTAAAAACTACAATACATGGGATTATTCATGGTTAATTGATAGTTGAGATTATTGTAGGAAAATCGAAGATAGTTTGGATTATTCTGGGTAATTTTTCCTATATTCTATTAGTCGAATTTTATCTTAAATTCTAGCAAAATGTGAAATTAAATACACTTTTCTCCCTTTATGTACCTATGATCGATTAATATGCAAAAACAATCATGTCTCTATAATACCATTTTTTTTGTCATCGTTAAATTCATATAGAAAGACAAAGGAAAGCTAAACAATCAATAATGCGGGCATGTTTGGCAAACAGTTGTTGGCCAGATATGTTGATTGGTTTAACAAGTTGAAAATATTGGCAGAAAAGCACAGTGTTTAAGCTAGTTTATTTAGCAAACAATATATTATCGATACTTGCATCTTGTACATGGATACCTAACATCCCATCGCCCTTCAAGTTCTAGACTTTTGATTGTGATGTTTGTCAACTCTAATTTCTGACTTCACAATAATACCTTTATATTTGGTAATCGGTACTAACTACTAAATGATGAAAATAATAATAGAAAGTTGTTGTAATTTTAGTAGGAGTGTCTCTTGACAAGTTTAATATATAGTCATGGGTATATTCCTTTAACGATCTCATTTCTTCACAAAATTCATTCCAATACATTACCATTTAAACATGTGGTATTAAGTGGTAATGAAAAAATGCAAAGCAAACAACTTTTTTAAAATCAAATTTTCATTAACCATAGTATTGACATGATACCAATAATATTAACACTATAAGTTAATATATCAATGTAAAAATATAATTTATAATAAGGTCTCAAATTTTTTTTTCAATTTGATGTGTCATAAAAGGTTTGCTATATATTATTGTAATACTCCCAAGTTGAGATTATAAATAAAACAAAGGAAAATATAATAATTGATTTTTTTTTGAGATAATATAATAATTGATTATAGATTAATATCAACAATATCTACTTTACTTTTTATGGAAGCATATCTACTAAAAAACTTAGGGTTATATGTGCTTATTGTGGAATAGTTTTTAGGGTAGATAATCGTATGGATAGCTAAATAGCTTTTATGGTGTACACGAGTAAGGATGAAATGTATTAGAAAAAAGATTTATTTTAAATTATAGTGTTAATCTACAATCTTCATAAGTGGTTTTGACAACCCATACAAATTCAATGTATTACATATGGTGTCAGAACAACCAAACGATCGGTCCACCAACAAATATCCTAAAGTCAGACAAAGGTTGACGTGCATGGTGCAACGAGAACATCACGATTAAACCTGTGGAATGGGTCGGATAAGGGCCATGTCGGGCTTAATGAAAACGGGTCGGGCCTTATTAAAAGGAACACGGGTTTAAAACAAGTTGGACATATAGAGCCCAACCCAACCTGACCCGTATCCAATCTGCATCACTAAAGCCCGTTTACAATCCGTCCTTTTTAAACCCTTAAAAAGTTAAAATCAAGGGTTGGATAAAGGCCTTCAACAGGCCCCCGCCCCGTTGCACAACTCTAATCTGGATACAAAAATACTCCAAGATGACAGCATGTAAGTGAATATGAACCTTAAGAGGATTGATACAATTAGTCATAGCAACAACTTATTTTCAAGGAGTTTCATATATGCTAAGAACTTAACAATATGCTTATATGGAATAGTCTTACGAAGGTGACATTCTGAGAAGTTTTTATTCATGAGTGCGACAAATTTGCGTCAGAAAATGACTTATAATAGTTTTGCATTTTACTTGGATTAAAAATTAGTATTCAACCCAAACTCCTAAATTAATTAATTTATACTAAAACTCAGATTTCTAATGAGTTAAAACAGAAATTCGAGCACACAAAAAATGTGGTTCATTTGAACAATGTGTTTGAGAAGGGACAAACAAAATGTGGTAAGTTAAGCGAAGTAGATAGTTAAATGAAAAATCAAATTTATGATCTTGCTCAGGAATATAGATTCTTGCTAAGACAATCTAATTCTTAAAAATACAATAAACATTATACATTTTCTTTATTTTACGGAATATTGTATGATTTGTAAAAAAAAACTCATTGTTAGAATATAATGTGCATAGTGCATACGATCTTTTTTCCTATCATATATACTATTTGTCCCTATAAAATAACAACTATTGGTTTAAGGTGTGACATTAATTTATATTTTAAAAATAAGACAAAATGCAAATATATAAAATGAAGGGAGAAAATAAGTTAATAGACGAATTTAATGAAAAAAATAGTACAATCATTGTCAAAAAAAAGTACCACAATTTATGTGGGATAAATCTGATTATAAAATAAGTGCAATTTTATACCCTCAATGACACAAGTCACACAATGATACTCCTATGTTCTATTTATTAATCGAGTGACATTCAATGTATTAATGTCAAAATTAGTGGGACAAACTAAAAAGAATTCTCAACGGGCAAATTTGATGTAGGGGTAGAGAATTATGCAAAAAATTCTTAATCAATAACCGTGATTTGTAAATCACCACAAAAAGACAAAAAGAATAATATTAAAATAAACAAAATCAAAAAAGATAAATTAAAACAACAAAACTCTCCTCATATCACATCTTACCACATAAGGGTGAATGGGTGATTTATTAACCTCACAAATAACCGTTATTTACCAAGACTTTCTCGAGGGGTATGTGGAAGAGCAACCCTAGGTTAATAATCGTTATAGACCAACTTGACAAATTATACTGATGTAGAAAGATTTGATATGGTGTAATTTTTTAAATTGTAATTTATATTTTATATTTTGTTTATTTTATTAAATATATTTTTTATTTTTTTTATAGTGATTTACAAATCACAGTGATTGATTAGGATTTTGTTGTATCGCTATACATAAAAATTGGTTAAGGGTGGGGTCTTTATCCTATAATTAACACATCATAGTAGAATGACGGTGGTTGATGAAGAAAAGTAGTTGATACTTAATGCCGTGGATTGCATTGGTTTGTCCAAATCAACCGTGAAAACGCCGTTAAATAAAAAAAATGAAATCAGGATTGAGTATACAAATAAACAAATTGGAGTAATAAATAATTTAAAAAAATTAGTGAACAAATATTACTTTTTTAGATAAAGTCTTAAACTCGATTTTATCCGAATGTCTCCTCCCTACACTATCTAAAAATAGGAAAAATTATGATAGAATAAACTAATGTTTGATTGATTCGCAAAAAATAAACCAAACTATTTTTTTTGTTTTTAAATAAACTCACCTATTTAGTATATATATTAATATAATAACGGAAAAAACTCAGTTATTGTTTATCATCAATTGTTCTACGTATAAAGAATATTTAAAGGTTACTATAAGTAATAAGTGAATATATTTTTAGTAACTATAACAAATAAATAAATTTTTCTTCTTAGAGCATTTATTGGAGTTCTTATTCTTTTACTTTCCTTGTTTTTATTTTTATGTTTAGTATTAATGTTTTTAAGTTTTATAATTGCCTTTACTCATTTATGTTATCTATATGCGTTTTATTTATCTCTCACGTGGCAGGAACGCATTTTAATTTTTCTCGAGCCGAAGGACTCATTTTAGCCGCGTTCTCTTTAAAGATATGGGTTGTCACCGTCCTTCATTCTCCATACCTTGTTCATAGTTTTCTATTAGCAGGATCAGGGCCGACCCTATATATTTTGGGGCCCTGGGCGAAATAGCAAATTGTGGCCCTTTTCTGTTATAATTTATAATCTATATGAACCTTCTACAACTATTAATTTTACTTTTTTGACATAGAGCCCCGAACAACAGTCCCTCTTACCCACCCTTAGGGCCGACCCCGAGTAGGATACACCGGGTAGGACGGTCATGATGATGAATTGTTGGTCTATTATTAATTAATGATTTACCATTAAAAATCGGAAACATTTTGGATCTTCTACACAATCCCCAACGATAAAATCCGACGTAAACAACGGTAACATAAAGAAAGCAACCTCCTCATCCATCCATCCATCCATTCATTCATTCACTCCCTACTCGGTTTCTACGCACTTTGCTTTTCTTTCTTAATTCTTAATCTTCCCACTCAAATCTCTTATTTCTGACTAAATTTTTACACATACCCACTTCATATTTCAGACGATTTCTACCTATTTATCATCATCTCATTACATACTAACCAAAATCAGGTAATGTTCTAGAATCTTGATCCTTTATTTCTTTCATTCGATTCCTTTTTTCATATCCAAATTTGGGTATGAAATAGTGGGTTTGTTGGTTCAGAGATTTTTTCGTTTTTTAAAATTGATTTATCACTTCAACTTTGTATTTCTCATTTGTTCTATACGTTTTCCACCTTTCTGGGTATTGATTGTATATTCCTTGTATGTTCTTTATTTACAAAGTGCGCATTTTTTAATCTGGAAGATTTTAGGATGTGGGGATTTCTCAGATTTTCAGTGTCAATTTAAATAATCAATACTAGTTTTTGGATATAGGCTAATAGTGTAATCAGAAATTCATATTCCCTTTGTAATTTTTCTTTATTAGTTTGATGCAGTTCATAGAATCATCCAAATAGGGTCTTATTTTTCCACTCTTGTCTATTATCTTCAAGAATTCTGATTGCCCTTTTTTCGGAGGATTGAGAAATGATCTTATTTTATAATTTTCATGATAAAATGTAAAAATATTTTCTATCATAATTATGTACTTCATATTCAAATATAATATTAATTTGGGTTTTGAATTAGAAGCTAATGGTAATTATTGAATTATGATTATTGAATTAAGATATTTCTTGCATTTAGGCCATAGCTGTTACTGGTTGGAGTAACTTATACTGTATATTAAGATGAATTGCCTTTGTGGTAGGCATTGTATGTGCTGAGTCTTTATAACTAGCGTGAGAATATTGTGATAATAGCTGGTTTTGAACGTGCCATTGTCTTTCTGTTTAATCATTTGTTGGGTTGACCTGCCATTTGCTTTGAACTCAAGTGTTTAGCCTACTTAGATAATTGGGCACTATTCAATGCACCCCATTGAGATCCTCTTTACTCCGGACTGTTCGGATGAAGCTAGAACAGTGTAACATAATTCGCTTCTTTAGTTTGCGGTTTGCTCAAATTTGCCCAAGAATAGCACAAAACCGACCATAATTTGCTTTTTTTCGATTTGCGAGGAGATTAGCGAATCATGTGACTTTGGGACCGAAAAATACCATATCAACCCAAAAATAAGTTTTAAGGTTTGGGTGGAGTTTTGATCTGTTGATAGTGAGACCCACAAATATGTTAACTTGAACATGAAGTTAAAATTAATTTATGGGCAAAATACCCCATATGTGATGTCTTTAGAATGGGCCATAGTCGGCCTTCGCCCATCAATGGCTCCGCCACTTTCCGAGTTCTTGATTTTTGGTTTGAATTGGATTTAGGAATTTGTTTACTTCATGGTTTCTGATTTTCTACTGAATTTGCTTCAATAATTTAAAATTTGAGACATTCTAATGTAAAAATGATAATTCATTATTCATAACATAGGGTTAATTCTGAGAAATAGCGGAGAAAAAGGTGTTCAGTTTCAGTTAAAGATCTGCATTTTAGGTCTCTAACATAGTAACATCTTCACAGTTGCAGGTAAACTGTATATTTGAAGGAAATGACTGACCTTCAAGGTATTGCTATGTCGGCTGCAGTAAACCTTGTTTCTGCACTAGTATTTCTTATTGCCTTTGCCATATTACGGCTTCAACCTATGAATGATAGGGTGTACTTTCCAAAATGGTATCTGAAAGGAATCAGAGCAAATCCAGCCCATTCTAAAGGGCTTGTAACCAAGTTTGTCAACTTGGACTTCAGAATGTATTTGCGGTTTCTTAAGTGGATGCCTGAGGCTTTGAGGATGCCAGAACCTGAGCTTATTGAGCATGCGGGACTTGATTCAGTGGCTTATATTCGCATTTATCTTCTTGGGTTAGTTTCTAACTCAGTTATATACATGTTCATAAAATTCTTCTCTGGCATTGACCTGCGCTGGTCTGGCTGTAGATAAATGTAGCTGTTAGTGAATAAACTTATATCAGATTATATTGTCTTTTGTGCACTTCTTACTTATTTGAAGTTGCGAATGATGATGTTTGCTACCAAGGGTCAATTGGAAACAATTTTTTGTCAAGGGTAAGGTTGCATACATACTACCCCGAACCCCACCTTAGATAGGAGCCGCTTAATGGAACTTGAGATGGGAGCCGCTTGATGGAATTGGGGTAATGAAATGTTGTTATTGTATATTGTCTTCTCATAGTCATTTGTACTTCTTAGTAACTAAGGATGCAAAGTTCTTCCTAATTGATTAGATTACTATAAACTACATGTATAATTTCTCATACAAGAGTTTTATTTGTTGCTATTATCTCATATATTTGCTTTTGAAATTTTTAAGTGATTAATCTTTCCACTATTTTTTATGCTTCCTTTTTTTTCTCTATACATTTTGTGTTATAATAACTACTACTTTCTGTTTTGATGTTTTTTTGTTTAAATTTTTCTTGAATGCATGAACATATTGCTGAACCTCGGTTCAAAATCACTAGCATGGTACTATTTACACCTTTTATGACGCAATTAAATCTTTTAGTTGCTTTTTCTCTCTTATACTGATCTAGAGTTACATTGGGTTGCAGCTTAAAAATATTTGTTCCTATTGCGGTACTAGCATTTGCTGTTCTGCTACCTGTTAATTTGACTGGGAGAATGTTGGAAGGTTCTCATGATTTGACATTCAACAATATTGACAAATTGTCAATATCAAACATTCCTTTTGGATCAAATAGGTGAGCCATATTATATCTCTTTCTTAGTGCAGTCTCTATTCTTGGTTAGTGTATGTATACAATTTGGAATTGGAATAGTAGTTTTTGTCTAGGCATTGCATTCATGATTCAAAATGCTGTCGCTTCCTCACTTATTTTGATCACTGGAAGTTTGAAGTATGATTCAGCTGTGGTTATCTTTTCGTTTGAATTGGACATAAAGCAGTGTTTATGTATGTGTAACACTTAAATGCAAGGCTATCTATCTTTAGTCTGACATCTGATAAAAAATTTAACAGATTTTGGGCGCATATTGGTGTGGCTTATGTTGCTACGTTTTGGACATGTTACATGCTGTATAAAGAGTACAAGATCATAACAACCATGAGGTTACAGTTTATCGCATCTTCAGACAGACGTCCGGATCAATTTACTGTAAGCCCTTTTCATCTAATGATTATTTCTACGAACCCTCGATTAATTATAACCTCATACCTTGTACAGACGGTTGTAACAATCTTTTTCCCTGTGTAAGCTTTCGAAATATAACTAGGGAACCTATTGGCCTATCTTATCTACTGCACATGTAAATCTACTTAGTTGGTTGGGTTTGGTCGAGTCCACCTGGAACTAACCATGCAAAAGCTGATCCAGGATACGGAAATAGAAAACTAGAAAAATAAGACAAGATCATCTAATCATTGTACCTCATTTGAATTTTTGTTCTCATGGGCCTGTGTTGGATGAAGTTGATCAGTCAAATTGTCTATGTTCTTGTCTTGGATGTGCTGCATATTCTTCTCATTTCTTGCACCTTTGCACAATGCCTTGTGTGTGATATCAGTTATTAGATCTTTTTACAACTTTACATGCCAAGTTAACTAAATTTATCGTTTCAACTTGAAACTTCTGTTTGGTTTCTTTATGAATATTTGATTCCTACCTCAGGTCCTTGTGAGAAATGTCCCACCGGATCCAGATGAATCTGTCAGTGAACACGTTGAACATTTCTTCTACGTGAATCATCCCGATCATTATCTCTTACATCAGGTATACTTTAATAATTTTTCTCTTGCCATAAAAGATGCTGAAATATGCTCTAAGACTAGTTCTAATTAGATTGTATCACACTCACTTAAGCAGTAGCCATATCTGCTGCATTTTACCTTCGGATTGGAGTTACCTGTAAAATTTTCGGATGCATTTATCTGTAGTAGTTGTTATAAAAAATTGAGTTAGTTTCTGAACTGCCTGCAGACAATTGTTTTGCCAGGATTATCTCTCTTTATAGTTCATCTTCATCCCCTTCTCATGATAGGTGCCTATGGTTTGTCTAGCGTAGAATTAAACCCTTTTACGTGGATATCTAATCTCAATATTTTGGTGTAACATGAAAGAAGTTGAACCCTTTTCAATTATGACTAATTTGTGTGGTGATTTTGTTCCTTTGCTAATAGGTTGTGTACAATGCCAATAAACTGGCAAGTTTGGTTGAGAAGAAAAAAAGTTTAGAGAATTGGCTGACTTACTATCAGAATAAATATGAAAGAAAACCTTCAAAAAAGCCCACTACGAAGGTACTCACGCAGTTTTGAGCATGTTGATAACTTTTTTGCATGTTCTCTTTTGTACACACTGAACATAGCCATGAACCAAAGCTCAAGGACTTCTTAACGTTGTATTTTTACAGACAGGTTTTTGTGGTCTTTGGGGTGCTCGTGTAGATGCTATAGATTACTATGCCAAGGAGATTGAGAAACTTATCGAACAAGTAAGTAGTTTCTTCCGTGTGTTTTGAAATTGTCCCCAGTTAACTACCTCTCTTCTTGTCAGCTTATGTCTAGACCTCTCTTTTGTTGTTTCACATAGTTTGCCTTGATGTCCTTTGATGTATATCTTTTTTGATCAATTTTGCGAATAATATTTGTTCCTTCATTTACAGGAAGCTGCAGAGAGAGAACGGGTTCTAAATGATCCAGAAGCTATATTACCTGCAGCATTTGTCTCATTCAAAAGTCGATGGGGGGCTGCTGTTTGTGCTCAAACTCAGCAATCAAGCAATCCTACTATATGGTTGACAGATTGGGCTTCTGAACCTCGTGATGTTTACTGGGATAATCTCGCAATACCTTATGTTGAACTCAATATTCGAAGGCTGCTCATGGCTGTTGCCCTCTTCTTCCTCATATTCTTTTTTATGGTCCCAATAACATTTGTTCAGTCACTTGCCAATATTGATGGGATTGAGAAGGTTTTCCCTTTCCTTAAACATTTGATTGAAAAGTAAGTCAACTTCTTGCATTATTTGAACTTTGGCTCATTTATAGACAATTTCGCGTAGTTATTTTGTAAAAATTTTGGCTCATGTTTTACTATTTATGATGTTGCTAATAAATCTTTGATGGAAATGTTTCAGGAGATCTGTCAGGTCTTTCGTCCAAGGGTATTTGCCCGGCATCATATTAAAGATATTCCTTCTTCTCGTTCCGATCGTTCTAATGTTTATGTCCAAGATCGAAGGCTTCACTTCTTTCTCTTCTTTAGAAAGAAAAGCTGCTGCGAAATATCATTTATTTATCTTGGTAAATGTGTTCCTTGTAAGTATTATTGCAGGAACAGCATTGCAACAACTCAAAAAGTTTCTGCATCAAGCTCCAAGCGAGTAAGTTTCCCTTACCTTGTGGATTTAATACAATGCTAGTGAAGTGTACACGATTTTTGATGGTTTAAAATGTAAATCATGCAAGAGTTATAGAATCTCAAAATACAAAATTTATCTTTCCTCGATCAACAAACACTTTGGTCCTGACTTGGCCGAGTCAAAGGAGGGTTAGAGTGTGCGGATTCATTAGCACTAGTAAGAAGCTAAAATAGTTTATAAACCATAATCTAATGTGAAAAAAAACTTTTGGTGTCATATAAATAGTACAAGAATAGTAGATTATTATGTTATAGAAATACGATTGTTCGATGAATTATCATCAATCTTTTTGATATTAGATTTTCTCCCTCGGCTTATTTCGAGTATTATGTTCCAATTGTTAATTTTATCATCATCATCGTCATCATCAATCTCAATGTATCCCGCCCATAGGAAACTATGATCAGGGCTAAGGAGGGAAGAAAGGCGGGCCGGCAACCCATACCCATAAAGGAGTATGCTGCCTAAGAGATTCCTGCATACTAGAAGGACTAAGTGAAGTTAAAAACGCAAGCCCGGATCATATAACACAAGCTTAGCCCTTCATAAAATAAAAATAATTAAAAAATTTATATAAATAAAAAGAATACTAACTACGTAATAAAACCAGTAAAATTTTGTATGTTCAATGTCCTCCGTCAAAGTAAAATCCTGGTCAATTTTGCATACTGCATGGCTCAACTGCATTTTAGAATATTGTCTTACATGATCTTCTGTCGGTTTGTGCTTTTCTAGGATTCCGAAAACTGTTGGGGTGTCCATGCCAATGAAAGCCACCTTCTTTATAACTTATATAATGGTAGATGGTTGGGCTGGCGTTGCTGCAGAAGTTCTCAGATTAGTTCCCTTAATTATCTTTCACTTAAAGAATACATTCTTAGTTAAAACAGAGAAGGATAGGGAGCAGGCAATGGATCCTGGTTTTCTCGACTTTGCTGTTTACGAGCCTCGGATTCAACTTTATTTTCTGCTTGGACTAGTTTACTGTGCAGTCACGCCAATACTTCTTCCGTTCATCATCGTCTTCTTTGCGTTTGCTTACTTGGTTTTTCGACATCAGGTATGCTCTTTTCCTGTCCCCAAAGCTATGCATACTACACACATAGGCACCGATACTTCTTCTGTTCATTATTGTCTTCTTTGTTTCAGTTTTTGTAGATTTTGCTTTATTTGTTTCAGTTTTTGTGTGTAATAATTGTGTGGTAGACTCGGCGTCGGCGACATTCTATTACCCAAATGCTATTAAGTAGCTCCCACCTAGGATGAGGGTTGGGGGGAACCCTTGTATGCAGATTAATTCTTGTTAGTGTTTACAAAGAGGTTCTTTTCGATCGTCCTTTGATAGTAAACATCATCAATAACTTCACATAAATAAGAAGTGCGTATGCTATATAGTCCGTTATAATCAGAAGCCAATAACTATAAATCTTTGGCCTCATCGAAATACAGGACACATAAATGGAATCAATGAATTACTTAATGTACATTCATTTTAGGTGGTAGTGTGTAATGGAATAATCGAAAATGGGTGGTTCCTTGGAATTGGAAGAGATTGCGTGTTGGATGTCTGTTTTGACAAATTTACCTCGTCGTTTTTTGCTCAATGCCTCGTCCTTTCCCTGTGCAATTTGTTAATTGTCGCAGGCACTATCGTTGGCGTGCTCGCAATGCCATATTACTTGCCTCCTAGCTTCTATTCTTTTACCAACCTGTTAATGTTTCCAAACCCTTCTCGTCGTCTGTCCAGTTTATTATCCCAATATTTTTGCTTTTAGTTATTGGATTCGGACGATTTTCATCGTTCTTAGATTATCAATGTCTACGATCGAAAATATGAAAGCGCAGCTGCGTTCTGGCCAGATGTACACCGACGCATAATCGTTGGTCTTGTTATATCACAGCTTTTGTTATTAGGATTGTTGAGCACTAAAGGTCTGAAAATTTCTACACCGTTTCTGATCGCCCTTCCAATATTGACAATCTGGTTCTATATTGTTTGCAAAGGGCGTTTCGAATCAGCATTTACCAGGTTCCCGTTACAGGTAAAAATAGTGCACGTATAGTTTACGATCATATGCCTACGATTATACGATCGATCTCTAAAGTATTGTTATGTGTTCATAACAGGACGCCATGATGAAGGATACCTTGGAACGAGCAACAGATCCAATGCTGAACTTAAGAACATACCTACGGGATTCTTACATGCATCCGATCTTTAAGGGTGGCGACGTTTTCTTTCCACCACCTAGCGACGAGGAAGAGGGTGCTCCACTCGTACCAACGAAACGATCACAAAAGAGTAGCAAAGTTACATCTCTTGCGAGTTCGGAAGCTAGTGTATAATCATTGTGTTTGTATATAAGCTTTTTATTTATTTTTTCGAATGGAAAATCAGCTGTATATGTCGCCAATCTTTTTAATTGAAATTTTGTCAAAGAAATGATTTATATGTTTAACAGGAAATAATATATTTTCAAGTTCTAATCGGCAATTTTTTAGTAAATTTCTTGCATTGTATTTATGCAAATCGATCGCAAAACAAATTAATTTACTCGATTTCTTTGAGGTTTTTTTTATTATTCTACATCATCGGGCTTAAGCTTTGACATTATTGTTTGGGTTTTAGTTTTATTAGACTAATACAAACTTATTTGTTAACGGCAAATTGATAAAATTTCATTTACAAAAAATGATTAAGTTATTTTTATTACTTTCTCTATTTTTATTTTATGTTTCTTTGCATAGTTTTCAAAGTATATGTTCGAGTTTCTATATTATAAGTTCTTTTTTTAAAAGTTACAAAAAATATATATATAATAATATTTTTACGTTATGATGAGTCTTACAAGATTTTATATAGATATATATTTTGTTTTTTTCACATTGCAGAATAGATGCTGAACCCAAATAAATTAGGGTCATCTATTTGGACATCATCGCAAGTATTTTAATAGTTCCCAAGAAAGTAATCATACATTCTTTCTTCATAAATAGTTTAGGATCAATCACTAATTATCCTTTTAGCGACTTAAATCGTCTTATGATGAGATAAGTTTAAAGTCACCTTTTTAAATAAAAAAAATGGGTGTTTAACGTCTAAAATGTCATTTTTTTTAACATTCAAAATCAGGTATCAAACATTAAACAATTGAAAGTGGCTATTTTCATAGTAGATATTTTAATTAATTCAATTGTGCACCTTGGTTCAATTTAAGAATGTGTAATTTAGTTTAGGGGTGTTTAGCAATTGGCTTTTGGCTTAGCTTTTTGATTGGCTTTTGGCTTGTTGGTTGGTCAAACAATCCAAAAAAGTGTTTGGTAAATGGCTTTTAAAGCAGTTGAAAAGCTGACTTTTAAGCCAAAATGAAAAAGCTACTCCAGCTAGCTTTTTGGGTTGACTTTTGGCTTGTTGGCTCACTTTTTCTCTAATAAACAGCCAACAACCAATATTCCAATATCTCCACAAATAGCTAGTTTTTTAAGCTAGCTTAAAAGCCAACAAAAACAGCCAATATTTTCACCTGGTCAAACAAGCCAACTTAAAAAGCAACCGCCAACAACCAACATTCAATTGCCAAACACCCTTTCAGACCGTCTTACATGAGAATCATAAACTATACTAAAACAATATGTTAATGGGACACATGTCACTACCACAATGATTTGTTTCCCGCCGAAAGCACTTCTCTAAAAAAAATTATTCGGCGCATTTATCACAATTATTACAATTGCCTTCAAATATGTTTATTGTCATATTACAATTACTACACGGATTAGTATTTTGAGAAGTATTCTTGGTTGACTAGCTACAATTACTACAATTGCCCATAAATAAGTTTCTTGCTATATTACAATTATTACAATTGCCCACAAATAAATCATCTTACCCGACCAAAATTATGCTTTTTTTCATCATTGTGTATTAATTAAATCTCATATTTGAATTAGATGTTTTCAAACTTTTGAGTATTAATTAAATCTCTTATTCTTAAATTTCTATATATTAACATAACTCATATGAGTATCAAAAACACAGTAACCAAACACACTTCATTAGCATAAAACAATGATAAACAATTTTTATTTGTTTTTGAGTATTAACAATGATAAACAATTTTTATTTTTTTAGCAACCAAAAAACAAAAAGATAAAAGTGAACTTACATATGATTTTCTGGATCAAAAAGGCAAAGAGTACTTCTTCTTCAAAAATATCTTCAAAAGTTTCAATCTTTAGGTTATACAGAGTGCATCTTCAATCAGATTATAAAACATTGAAAAAAAAACAATCTTAACCGATTTTGTTGTTTTTAAAAGAAATTGGTTTCAATTAAACCATAGAATAACAAATTTAGAGAGAGATTATGTCAAATACGGCTGGCAATTGGCATAGAGATGAAGATTTGATTGAGTTATCCCAATTCCCAAATAGACTAAAGACGAGAATAAGTAGAGTTTTTCATTGGGTCTATTATATGATGGGCCAAGTTATACTTCATTTAGCCCATGCTAAAAAATGTAACAGGTCTCTCTTGAGAAACCGTCTATAGTATAGACATCTCTCAAGATCCCAATTCATATCTTTCTTTTAACTTACATAATCATCAATTAGTTTTTTTTAAAATTTATAAATTGGGCCAGCCCCAAAACTTGAGACATCTATCGTATATACGGTCTCACGTAAGAATTTGTGAAAATGGAAAATGTAGACAATCAAAATAAAATAATTGTGTATCAAAAATTAAAAAAAAAATTCAAATGTAGCTTTATTTCGGGTTCGCCAGACCATATAGGTAAGGCTGCAAATACTGGTGAGGATCAGGGATCTACGGAATCTAGGACCATTCCATTTCTTGAAAGCAAGTCGTAGACCATGAGAGATTGAATAGTAGCCATCTGCTCCATAACGCAAGCGATTATCTTGAAAGCACATTGAAAAAGATATGATCATTGATCATAGACTCGTGCGCATTGCACATTGGGCAACATAACCCATTTAAACCAATTTATCCCGATTACTGCAGCTCACCGCAATTGAAGCTTTCTGAGGCGAGAGCCTCTTTAGAGCCCAACTAACCGTTATGGAAGGGTTGAAGAGCATCCAATCAGCACCATTCGTGTAAACTTCGTGCACCCATTTGATCCATAGGGACTCCTGCATTGAATTGATATGTCAGGCAAGCTTGCCCACAGACACTAGATTCCATACATCAAGGTTTCGGATCCTTAGGTCACTACTCTTCGGTTGGCAGACCTTAGACCAACTGACGTTACCTCCAGAGCTTTTTGTAAAATCACCGTGCCATAAAAAAGTTCGACAAGATACAATTATTATTATTATTATTATTATTATTATTATTATTATTATTATTATTGTTGTTGTTAATAGAAACTAAGGGGTAACCCATTAATATTTTTAAATATCAAATAATTTTAATTTGATTGGATATTTATACACTAATGGCGATGAGAACACTTGCAAGGTGAAATATATTTTTTAATGATAATTTTGTTATTTATTTTATTTACTTATTTTTATTATAATGTTTTTTTTATTTTTTATAAGCATCATATCGTTGTTATAAAACACTGATTTAAAATTCTTGTAAATATATTATATTTTACAACAATAAATGATTTAAACACGTGTCACTGCAATGATAACAATTTTTTTATCCTAATTCTACTACTTATGTTTTTAATTTTAATTTTAGATTGAATATTCATACGTTAATGGTGGTGGGAATACTTGTAGGATCAAATATTTGTTAACTAATTAAGTTTTATTTATTATTACATGATTTATTTTATCTATTTATTTTGATTAGAATGTTTTTTTATTTTTTTATTTTTATATTACCGAAAATTATACAATTTCTATAAAACAATAATTTAAAATTCATATAATAATTAATTACATATAAAATATTAATAATTGTTTATTTAAATAATTAATAAACCGTGCTTAGCACGGGAATCTATCTAGTTTATATTATCTATTTATGAACAATGCGAGCATAACCAAAGTTTTGTAATCCTGAAATATCTCTCATCCTTACGTCTATAACCAATAAAAGAAAACCTAACTAAGCATAACAAAATATAAACATTTACTCAAAAATAGACAAAAAGTTAAATAATCACCATTTTATCAGCCAAAATCCTCGGATCCAACACAAAAATCATTTCCATCCTTTACCCTAATGAGATTTTGGCTTTAGCAGATAAAAATAAAAAATAAACAAAATTATTCATCGCATACAAATTATTAATTAATTTCATTATTTCATTAGAATAAGCAACATGGCTCAATTTTCACCACCCTTTTATTCAATATAATTTTAATAAATAAAAAAAAGCTTCCTACCCAAAAAAAAAATAAAAAAATACTAAATTTCATCATTTGATTTTCCCATATATCTTGATTTTTACATATATTTTGATTTTCCCTTAAAGGGGTAAAGGGAAAATCAACATCCATTTAAAAAAAAAAACAATTTTAATCCAAATATTCCTACACACCCCTTTTGCAACCATGCATATTGATTGTCATGTAAAGTACTATTACACAATCATATGCATTAGTATCCTATTCCTCAGTGTCCTTAAACTTTCGTTATCAGATCCAAATGTAGCAATTTCAATCGACTGTGGAGTAACAACCGAAGGTAAAGACATAGACGGAAGAAAATGGGAAATGGATACAAAATATATTTCGTCTCCAGGAGACTCTGAACCCGTCAAGGCACAATTTCAAGATCCTGCACTTCCATCTGATATACCTTACATGACCGCGAGAGTAAGTAAATCGGAAATGGCATACAAGTTTCCAATAAATTCGACATCTAGGTACTTCCTACGCCTACATTTTTACCCGGGGTCATATCCTTCATTCAACATTGAGAAATCATATTTCTCTGTTACAGCTGGTGGTTTCACAGTTCTGAACAATTTTAGTGCTGCAGTAACAGCAGAAGCCTTAACACAAGCTTATATCATCAAGGAATATTCGTTTGCGCCTTTAGATGGGATGGACTCATTGGAACTTAAATTCAAGGCATCTGATAAGTACGATGGCTCATTCGCTTTTGTTAATGGTATTGAATTGGTTCCGACACCCAATCTGTTAGATTCAGCTGTATTAGTCGGGTTTTCTGATCAATCTTTGGATGGAAAAACGGCTACAACTGAGACAGTTGCAAGGCTAAATGTTGGTGGGAATTATATTCCGCCAACAAATGATTCGGGTCTGCTTAGGACATGGTATGACGATACACCTTATCTATTTGGTGCTGGTGTTGGTGTTACATCGTCTGATAATAAAACCGTAGGACTAGATTATCGTGACATGCCCAAATATATTGCTCCTAAGGCTGTTTATGATACATGGAGGAGTATGGGTCCTGATCCAAATGTTACTCTGAATTTCAATCTTACATGGACATTTTCTGTTGATCCTAGTTTTACATACATTGTAAGACTACACTTTTGCGAGCACATTTATTCGAAGGTAAGGTATAAACCGAGAAAACAAGTTTGTGGAAATAATATCGTTTATTCTTTGTATTTTATATATTTCTCTGTAAATGATCTACATTCGATGACCCCTGATTACCGAAAGATATCATAACCGACTAAAAAATATCATACGAGATTGAGGTTATAACGAAATTTGTAATTTTGTTTTGTTTTCGAGCAGGTAAATCAAAGGTTATTCAATGTATATATATACAATCAAACAGCAACACCTAGTGGTGCTGATGTTATAGCATGGACTGGAGCAAAAGATGTACCTGTGTATAAGGACTTTGCTGTGAATGTCCAAACCGGGGAAGGGCAACAAGAGGTTTTAGTCGCGTTGCACCCTAGAGACGATGGTGCTGAAAAACCCGAGTTTTATGATGCTATTCTTAATGGGTTGGAGGTGTTTAAGGTAAGTGACGGAAATAAGAATTTGGCGGGACCTAATCCGAGTCCATCAGAAGCGTTGGTTAAGGCGGAGCAAGAAAAACGAAAAATTTTTAGTAAAGATGTGACTCGAATCAATGTCATATGGCCTGCCAGTGGGGTTGCAGCTGCATTTGGTTTAGCCACAGTTCTTGCAGTTGTTTTGTACAAGAAAAAGAGTAGGATGCCTAGAAGTAAGTCGGGAACATCGAGTTGGTTACCTCTTTACGGTAATTCTCATTCGTCAGGCATGAAATCAACCATCGGAGGAAATAGTGTTGCGTGTGCTCAACTTTCGACTGAGGCAGCTGCGAATTGTCGACACTTCACATTGGCGGAAATACGAAAGGCTACGAAAAACTTTGATGAGTCGAATGTTATCGGTGTTGGAGGTTTCGGGAAGGTTTATAAAGGGGTGATTGATGGGAATTTTAAGGTGGCTATTAAGAAGTCTAACCCATCATCTGAACAAGGAGTAAATGAGTTTGTGACTGAGATTGAGATGCTTTCTAAGCTTAGACATAAGCATTTAGTTTCTCTTATTGGGTATTGTGAAGAGAATGGAGAAATGGCTTTAGTGTATGACTTTATGGCACATGGTACTTTGAGAGAACATCTTTATAAGGGCAATAAGATCAATCTAACTTGGAAACAACGACTCGAGATGCTGATAGGCGCGGCAAAAGGTCTACATTATCTTCACACGGGAGCTAAGTACACGATTATACATCGAGATGTTAAGACTACTAACATCCTCTTAGATGAGAATTGGGTCGCAAAGATTTCTGATTTCGGGTTATCGAAAACAGGACCTGAAACGAACCAACACCATGTTAGCACGGTTGTTAAAGGTAGTTTCGGTTACTTAGATCCCGAGTACTTCAGAAGACAACAACTCACAGAAAAATCAGACGTTTATTCATTTGGAGTTGTTCTTTTCGAGATCTTATGTGCTCGTCCCGCTCTGAATCCTAGTCTTCCAAAAGAACAAGTTAGTTTGGCAGATTGGGCAAGAAGCTCGGTTAGGAAGGGAAACATAGAGGAAATTATAGACCCCAACATTAAGGGTACAATTAAGCCTGAATGCTTAAAGAAATTTGTAGATACTGCATTTAAGTGCTTGTCGGATCATGGCATTGATCGACCCTCGATGAGCGACTTACTGTGGAATCTCGAGTTTTCTCTTCAACTTCAGGAAAGTGGAGATGGCCCTAAAGGGGGTTCAAGTGGAAGAAACACCGCAAGTGATAATATAAACATGCATCTGAGCACCTTAAATCTCGACGATGATGAAGACTACACAGAATCCACGTCTTCGAACGATCAAAACTCGAGTACTGCAATCTTTTCTCAAATCGTGCATCAAACAGGTCGATAAGGAAGTTTAATTATGTAACTTTTGTTAAGAGACAATGTCAAAAATCAATGCAATTTACTTGTATGTTTATCCTTGTATATTGTCAACTTGAATCTATTATATGTTGGTGCCAAAGATTTATTCTCATTGTAGTCAGCATTTTTTTGATACTTTTGTATTATTTTCTGTTTGATGTTAAGTATGTAAATGAATTTATCTTCATCTATTAATTATGTTTTTTGATAACAGAAAAGGAAGTTTTACGGAATTTATTGAGGATATTTTTTATTTCAATACTAGAGACCGAAACGAACATAGTCAAGTAGTTTCCCTAAATTTTAGGATGTAATCTACAACTTTACACTATCTAGGGATTTGATCAAAACTGAAGTCTAACTACAAAGTTGCTTCTAATCCAGAAAAGATGTTATAGACAAAGGTGTAAAAAACTTACACAAATTCTTGCTATAACCGTCTATAGCATAGACGGGTAAATATGGACCAACCCATTTTGCAAAATAAGTAACTGATTAATCGTCAACCTTATTTTTAAATTTAAAATCATTGGGCTGGACTGTTGGGAGAGTCGTCTTTGCCATAGACGGTCTCTTAGGAGACCTTCTAACTTATTGAGCGCTTTGAATTATCAGCTCGGCAGAAGCACCCATTGCATTGACGCCACTAACACACAGCAAAGCAATGGCCAATTCTTCTTCATCACACTGCTTTAAACCCTTGCTTAAGCTCTTTAGAACATGCACGTCGATTTCCTGCAACCATGAAGGGATACACCTAACCAACAAACCCAAGAAGCCTGAAACGTAAGCACGCCAAGTAGCCAAGTCGCATCCGAGGGAGATTTTCCCTTCGAGAGCAGTAGCCATAAATTCGAAGTGTGAAGCAAGAACCTTGGGTCTACATTTTGAGCCACATGAAGCTGTATCGATTCCCCAGGCAAAGAGTCCACAAAGCACTGCGAAATAAGCAAGTGCATAACCACTTAATACTGCAACGACACCCCCTGGTTTTCCTATGTCGTCTGATCTCTGTTTCGAAATCAACCACGACGGCAAGATCTCTTTGAGCAATGTTTGCAGCAGATTTGAACCACCAGATATCGAGACAAAGGAAGCCCCAAGTGAAGCTGCAAGTTTGACCTGTGTCATTGCGAAAGTGAGAGATACCTGTCTATATCTCATCCCCAACTTAACTTTCTTCAACTTTTCTAAGGCGTCATTGGATAAAGCACCGTTTGCAATGCCTTTCACCGACATCATCATAACCGAAAGAACTTCTTCTGTAACTAAAGTGATGTTTCTAATGAACGGAGACACACGTAGGTAGAACATACCAGGGGCAACTGGGGGCAGTCCATTGGAGTGACGAGAAGAACCCAAGCCATGGCCAAGAAGAGCACCCACACCTCCATTCCTACATCTAGGGGAAGCATTAAACCCCAGGGCAGAGGAAAAGCAGCTCCTCAGGAGCTGCACGACAGCATCATTGTTGAGGTTAAAGACGGTACATGAGGCTTCAAAGATTAGAAAATCACTCCAGCGCTTGGCTTTTTGGGCCCACAGAGCTGATACAATAGGCATGCAGGGCCAAGGACAGCTAGCAGCTAATACAACCATTCCCTTACCAACCAACGTCAAATGACGTTCATTGGCCTTATCAATTTTATAAGTTATGGTCAGACTCAATAGTGCAGCTAATGGTAGAGGGAGTTCAGGAACAGAGCTTCCCACTGCACATGCAAATTAAAAATACAAGTCAGAGAATCTATGGAGCTTGAACATATTTACAAGGAGAGAAGTTTTCATTCGTCAAGTCCAAAACATCACATTCATGTTATGCTAATACTCAATGTGTGAAACAATACCCTATATTTTGGGTTATGACAATATAAAACTGAAGGGTTGCACATAAATTACATTCTCAAATTTAGTACTAATTTAGAAATTATGACAATATATTATGTGTAAATCAATGTTAAAAATTTATGACAATTAGCTGGGGCAGCATGTTATCATATGCAACCAGAGTGCAAAAACAAGGCCGCATCATATTGTATCGATCAAGGTGTAAAGGTTTTCCGATCTGTCTAAACCTACATTACCCGCATTGTAAAGGTAACAGCTGTGTTTAAGATTGATTCAAAGCACATATCATGGTCTCGGCCGATATTTGGTTCACCCCAGTTACAGGATCACTTTTGCAACCACAAATAAGACCTCATTTTTGCACTTTGATGCAACCTTATGAATTGTATATATCATTTGCCTTTCTAGTTTTCTGCATTCAGGTTTTACTATCCAATTCAAAATTGTTAGGGGATAAAGTTGGAGATAAGGAAAGGTACAAAGATGTGTCTAATTGAATAGAACATCAAAGAAACACCAACAAGGTAATAAACAGCATGATTATACTTCTCAACATAATTGAAATGTACACTCCACAACTTCATAGTCATAATGAACTGTGAAGGGTCTCTAAAAGGAAAGAAAGAAACACCAGAGAGTATCACCAATATGAATGGGAAATAAGAAATACAAAGCACCAGTGCATGGAGCCATAGACAGATTCATTAAAGAAAGCAAAAGAATTTCAGAAAGGATACCTGTTGCCAAACTGGGGACATCAATGCCAGTGGCAGCCAGAAGTTTATGTATTTGTTGTTCAACCAAGGACAAATTAGCTGCAGGACTTGGCCAATCAGTGCCATTCATAGAAGCTGGCTTCCATATGCCTCGTGTTACTTCGGCTGTGAAGTAGCTTAATATGCTTGCCAGAGACGCTGGGAGAAAATCAGCAAGATCCTTCAGCCCTAAAATTCAAAATTAGCTACCTCAGTAAGCATACCATTTAAAATAAACAAATGAACTCAGAAAGATCATACATGTAAGACCATCTCTACAGCAAATAGGCTGCTGCAAGCATTATTAAACTAATTAATGACAACATAGACATCAAACTAATAGCATATGACGTTTAATAGAGAAGCCATCACGGAACCAAATAGTGGAGATTTCCAGGTAGTGAAGCAGTAAGACGAGTTTTCAGTAGATATCATATGACAGTCACAAGTCAAAAATTAAGAAATGAATTATTGAAGCATGTCATTACTTTACACCATCATAATACATTCTAACTCGAACACAAGTAACAAAAACATTGATCATACAGAAAATTCTTCCCTTTTTTGGTCTTGACTACATTCAAATTTCTTGTTTATGCTTGAAAGATCTTAGATGGTATATGTGATAGATGAGATCCTATCACTGTTCTAGTAAAGACTTTCAATAGAAACAAGATATTAGGACAATTACAGATTGTAAAACGAAAGAAAGCAAGAAAAGGAACTAAGAAAGATGTTAGGCAGATTTCGAGCAACTGTTGGCTCCCAGGTGTATTTCTATTTCATATAAATCCTGTTATTCTCAGTTAGCTTTTTATTCTCGGTATATACACCAATCTTCACCAAAATTTAATATGCATACAGCGCTTTCATCAAAAGATCACTTTGGGGCTATGTACCTCAATGGTGACCTCCAGCGCCGCCATGTTTTTATAAGGATACAGAAGGGTTATCATTCATGTCCACTTTTATAGTGCAGTGTTAGGCAATGAAGTGATTCCTAGAAACAAAGGATTTCTACAGTGAATAATTGGTCTGGAATACAGGCTACAGCTAGTTCATTCTTCTGGATCATAACATCTAAGAAAGTATGTCACACCAGGCAGGCCATTCCACTATTTCTATTACTCCCTCTGCTGTTTTAGTTGCTACATGGCCCTACGTTGTGATAATAAACGGAGGAAGTATATTTTAGCATAGAGTACAAGTTTAACGCACAAAACTACCAACCAAGTATATGCACATTCTGCTTCAATGCCAACGAACAAAATATCCAAAAGTAAATAATACAATTATGAATAGCAAACAAACCTGTTGCCAGATCACGCGGAGATAACTTATCATAATCACATGCTGTTAAAGCCGCATCTAGAACAAAGGGTATAGCTTCTAGAATATCCCATGCAGGTAGCTGCAGCCGTAGAACTGCCTCTTCACCAGATGAACTGCTACTTCCAGAAGTTGTGCCTCTATTCATTTTTTTGAAAAGCATACTCAAAAGAGCCTCAACAATTTGATGAACAGGGGTGCCTGGCATAAGACCAGAAAGTGGGGAAGCAATGCAAGCCTGGTTCTGTCTATACCAAAATTTTAATTTAGGAAAAGAATCCATAAATATAGGTTCAGTGAAGGGTACAGACGCCAACTTGGAAAATCTCCGGCTTCTACTCTGATCAGTTGCTCTATTGGCAAGTGATGCTAATTGGCTGTTCCTCACTAAAAGGAGATATTCTGGATTTAGCTGGGATGCCACTGATATCACATCGCCCAATGTTTGCTCAATAGGTGTACGATCAAAACTCCATAACTTCAAAAGAAGAGTAAACGCATTAGAGAACACTGCATGAGCGTTTATTTCCTCTCCTGTTGTAAGGGTCCATGAGATCATCGGTGGACAAGAGCCAAAAATTTCACAGATCGGCATCAATATGCCTGCAAGATGCGGGACCTGAAATGATAATGTACAAATCAGCTTCTTAAGATTGGAACTCCTAATAAATCTACACTGTTGCAGTATGATGTACACTCAAAGTTCTCGAACTTCAATCTACAACTCGAAATTTTGTAATTTTACAAGCATCCTAATATGATGCTAATGAGCATTTATGAGAACATTATCAAGCACAAGTTATCACCCATATAAAGACAACTTCCTATAACAACCTTAAGCATCCTAATTTGCATATCAGGAATTCTCATATTGGGGTATTTGAATTGAGGTTCACCTTAAGGAATTTTTCAGTAGGTTATTGAAGGATCTTGGTCGACAATGATTTAAGAAATCTAATAGCCTAAGTAAGATGTAATTCAAAGAATTTTTTAGATATCGGTATAAACTCGGATCTCCTAACTCAAGTGTGTGATACCCCAGATTTAGCTTTAAAAGGGATTGATAGACTACTCATATCAACAAGGTGCATCTTCTTTTCATGGGAGCCCATTTGCTAAGAACTCCATAGTTAAGCGTGCTTGGTGGGGAGCAATATTAGGATGGGTGACCTCCTAGGAGGTTTTCCTGAGTGCGCACGAGTGAGGCTAAAGTGCGCTGGAAAGACTTGTGTTGGTCTGTGGGGCTAGTCTACAATCTCCATGAGTAGTCACCGGTGGTCCGTTGGGCCGGGGTGTTACAAAGTGTCTGCTAAAAGAGGCCAAAATTTTGCAACCAACGACATGCCAAAGCACACGCCAACAAGAGCGCCTTGAAACACTTTCTCATTAGAAAGTGATACCCCTTGGCGTCTCTCTAATATGATTCTTCAATCCTTGTTGATCATCCAAAAAACATCTTGCTAAGATATTGAGATACTCTGCGTTACAGTTTTAACAACTAGAACTGATCTACATAGCACAACAGGAAAATGTCCCCAAAAATGGAAAGGTATGAACACCAAAAAAAAAGGTTTAGCAAAGAGCATAAGCACAGCATACTGGGGGAGCAAAGTCACCAGAGAAAAGATAAGAATCTTGCTAAGCGATCATATACAATACAGAAACTAGCAAACTCTACAATTTGCAATTCCTAGAAACATTTAGTAGTGTATGCTGATTCAACTAACAGACAAAAGAATACAGGTTCAACTGTTCTCAAAGAGATTATAATTAAGCAAAAAGTTCAACCTACCAAACCATGGAGTGAAAAGATCTGTACAATGTCAATTGTTGCTATTCCAACAAGGAGAACGTTCAAAAAAGGTCCATAACTAATCAAATGACTCTCATTTCCAGAATATTCTGCAGGAATGGATGGAGACAGCAACTTAAGAATAAATAGAACTGTGTGCTCCTGAAAAATTAAGAACATATGCAGCAAGCCAGAAACCACACAAAATCAGGATGCGTGTACTAAAATATCCAAGTACAAATATCAGAAAATTACAGAAGCCAAGAAGTACAAATATCAGAGAATTACAGCTACACCTGGACATTCCAACCACGGACAAGTGAAGATCCACAAAGAACTGTAGCAGCAGATATCTTCTCATCATCTGATCCGCTAGTAGCAATCTCATATATTCTCTCTACCTCTGCTAAGCTTCCAAGTAAAGAAAGGGAATTGAGTTCCAAATCAATAGGGTGGAGAGGGAATCACCACAGTACCAAAAGGGAAGCAGCATTCAACTACATTTAATATCCTCTTTAATGTCTTTAGGATCTTGATGGAGAAGAGCAACTCCCCAGGTAATTAGATAAAGTAAGTTGGACAATAGTCTGAGTTTAGATTATGACCCAGTGAAATAAAACATTTAATAAAACAATTTAAAGCTCTACTTAGAGCAGATTTTGGAAAACCTTTCATCCCAAAACAAAATCCAATAGGAACTGCCTCGATTAGAGTAGTGGTATGATTGAATAAGTCAAACTTCCCTATACTCTATCTAGGGCATTGCAAAAGTAGAACAAATCTTGACACATATTGGACTACTTTGGATGTTGTTTGAACAATGAGTTTTCCTTGACACTATACTCCCATAAATATTTACAGGAAAACAAGCATCCAATACATTTTCCAACTGAGAATCATGATCTGACCTAGTGGCTGATGGCTTCGATTCTCACCACTTACGGGAAGACTACCCCATCCTTAACCCCAGAATCAAACAAATTACATCTCCTATTGAAAAAATGATGTAAAACATCAACGGAATCACTGAAGCATAGCTATGAGAAACTGTTGATTGAAGCAAATCAAATGGATGTGCTTGGCTGCTTGCTCTTCAAAAAAGTTCTAGTGACACTCCCTAAGATGCTGATCATACGAAACAGTAAATTATTGGTAAGTTGTTCATTCTTTTTAGCAGTACAAACTTTATATGAACGATACCTGATAGTGATACTGAGAAACGACTCACAAGTCACAACCATAAATTAGAAAAGTAAGTGACACTCCCTTGAAATTAATTTTCTACAAAACGACTTACAAGACGTCTATGCCCAAGTGTATCAGACATGACTTACAGAATGAGTCGTCAAAAATTTTGCATGGAAACATCCACAATTCACATGTTAGGCAAAAGAGAAATCGATGTGTTATATCCTCTACAAAATGACCAGCTGAGCAAGTTTACTGCCATTCCCTCCCATTGAGAATTAGTACTATGTGTATGAATAATAGTGAAAAAAGAAAATAATAAAGAAATAGCACAAGAACAAACTAAATGAAACCTGAACATAGCAGAGTACCAATAAATGCACAGTACCTAGAAGCAGGACTGGAAACCAAAGCATTCACCATTGCTGAAGTAAGAGGAGAGCCTTTCATTAAAGATGACCAACCAGTTGCTTGTCCAGACACACGAGGAATTTGGTTGACACGTGCATTTACATAACCAGGCCATGCATATGCTGAGATGTCCAATAAATTTCTAGCAATGCAAGCTTCAACAATCAAATGGCGCAAATTTCCAGCTGACAAGAAACACAATAAGATATGAAATTACAGAAACAAAATACAGAACCAAAATAGACAAAAATAGCAACTGTTGTAGCCAATGGGAGTCACTCCTATGGATAAATCCACAAGTTTGAATTTAGAAACCCAAATATATAGGAAAACATAATAGCACAAAGTACCTAATTTCCTCCAGCTAGATCAGCATCAAATTGTAGTACACATTCAATATACATTGACAAAAGGTTACAAAAACATGGCTACCAGTCTACCACATTAACACAAGCACATGTTACTCGAACTTATCCCTTTCTAGAGAATGGTAAATTTAGGAGATTGTATCCTTACTGAAAATGAACTAATATATTGCCTTAAGGGACACCAAGGTCTAGGAGTTTTCCCAATGAAAAAGGGAATGCCAAAGGCATTGCAAATTGGGAAGAGACGTACTCAGAACACCTCAAAGCTTTTATAATATATGGAATCTCACAAAGACAGTCACAGAAGCACATTGAGCTTTGGGAACAAAGCAGACAAGGGATTACTCACCACAGTTAATTGGCACATCACCCAGACTAACAGCATCAAAGTATCCGGTGTTGATATTAAGGCCAGAAAGATACATTATAGCTTTAATAGCAGCCTGATTTGCAATTGAGGAAAAGGGTGATGGAGGAGTTAGTAATCCTGCATATTCACCTAACAGCTGCAAACTCGAAACCAACTCATGGCGACGGCTTGTAGAAGCCAGTTTATCCTCCCTCTTACTGAATTCAGCCTCCATATTTTCTTCCTCAATAAGGTTGAGAAGTACAAGAGGAGTGATGGATAATAACATGCACATGCAAGTGTCAAGCCGAGCTACAGGACCTTCACAAGGGTTTCTCTCCTGATACAAAGATAGAGAGAGTATCAATTATAGAACAAATAACATATCCAAATCAAGGTATCTCATGGAAGGATTTACACTAACAGTGTCAGCTGGCTCTGAAAGAAAGAGGGTGGAAGTTTTCATTCAACAAACTATAAGTAAACATCCTTTTCTAATACTCAACATTGGCAGCTCCACTTGAAAGTTTAATGCAGTCACTTATGTCAAGGCCACAGAATAATTCATTCTCCGTAGATTAAACAAGTAGTTATAAACATTCAAAGCAAATTTTAATATTGATAAAGAGCCATACAACATAAGCTAAGGAAACAATGCACTATTAGGAAAAAGAAAGAGATATAGGCAGAAGGCTTTTGAAATGGAATTAAAATAACAAACAGTAAAAGGCTTTCGAAACTAATAATATATCGGACAATACACGTATGAAGCAAAATTCATCCACAACGATAGCACAAAATGAATATTTAACAACAAATAAGTTTGACACATACAAAATAAGCAATACACGTTAACTTTGACACATATAATGTACTTATAAAAGGATATGGCCTTATTCAGCATAATCAAATTCCATTTTTCTTCTTTCGAAGGCAGAATAAATGTTCTTTATCAAAAAGTATACACATTACCAGTCATGATCGATGGTTTGTTAACATACCCTTTGAATGAGGCGTAATGCTGCAATCCATAGGCCAAGGAAGGTGTCATGCCATGTTGTACAGTAAAGTGCTTGAAGTGACTTCACCATGCCTGCAATATGTACATGAGTTTTCCCCTTTTACATGAGAATAGTCATATCACATCCAAATACACCACTCAGAAAGCATACCCGTAAGTGAATCAATGGCACATGTCGGAGACACTACTATTCCCTCCATAGCATCTTCTAGAAACAAGTCAATTGGGAGCCACATAGAAGAATAACTAGCATCATGACATTGAACAGAAGATGGTACAAAGCATCCAGGGGACACTACAGCATGAAATTGGTTCTGTAAGCTAGTTTTGCTTTGCCACTGGTGTTTGCATGCATCAGATATCAATTGTGCGAACAGTTCTGGAGTTGTTTCTTTGGAACACCTTAATGCTGATGATTTTGATACAAGCAGTTGCAAATGTTGGTAGAAATCATTCCAAAGCAAGGGCCTAGGTAATGCATGGGAGTGATCAGAACTCAAAGTTGGTAGCCCTATCAATGAATTATGCAAAAGGCTTGAATAAATACTCTAGTGAAAATAACAATGAGATACAATACTTTCAGAAGTCACAAAAAATAAAAATCAAGATTGGATATAATATAATTTCCCAAGATTCCCTTGAAATTTGAATTGTGTAATGAAGAGATAACACGGTCGATCAAAAAGCATTGGCAAAGAGACAAGGAATAATGCTACATCACAAATAGAATCCTGGAAAGAGAACCAAAGATCTTTCTATTAATTTCTTGTTTTCTATTCATAAAAGATCACCACTTAGGGTAATGAGAGTTGAACAAGCAATGATTGCACAAAAAGTAAAGAGAGAAAATATGTCTTGAATGGAATTAATTAGGTCTATAAGAACCTACAGCATTTCGTAGAAATGAATGAGAAAGACAAATTGTTCCACACAATCTCTTACATTGATTTGTTTTGGCGCATGTAGCCGACACCATGTCTTTGACTAAGGCATTGGCATTGTTGGTGTCATTGTATCTTTTGTATCTTGGTGACAAGGATCTCGAAATTTATTGGAAGTCTAATGTACGGTGCACTTCTTGAAATCGGCTTGTCGGCCAAAATTCTCGAAACCCACAATGTTTGCAATGCATAAGCTTTATTTCAAAGGGCTTTTTTTATTTGAAGTAAAACGTAGAGGGCTCTTTGACCATTACATATTGTATTGATCAATTTAGTTCTAGTAGATGAACTATTACATCTAAATCTAAAATCTAAAAGTAAACAAGGTTAGCATTTATTTTGGCACATAACACATCTCAAAGGTTCTATAGCATATGCAATATTGTATCGTATCGGCCATAACGTAAAGGCTTCAAATTTACTAAACAGGTATTACCTGCATAGTAAAGGTGTGAAAAACTGCATTTCAGGTCAACAAACGATATTTCATGGAGTCCGATATTTGGCAGTACAGTAATCGCATCACCGTGTCCATAACTGCAATCATAACCGATTTTGCACTATGGCCCCACATCCATGATTGTGTTATAAAGGTTGTTGAGCTAGTAGGACCAAAATATAGGCTGATACAATCGTAAAAACTAGTATAGCATAATTCTCCAACTGATTTGCAATTCTGATTTGCGATTCGCATGAAAGTTAGCGAATCATGTGACACTGGTAAAAACAATCAGCTTTGACCGCAAAAGCCGATTCCAGACCATTACTGTGATTGTGCCTGAGATCGCATCTTGTGCTATGATAGTGCTAGTGTGCTACAACTCTTTACATGAACATCCAAATGAATCGTCAAGGAGTTTCACCGATTGTAAATTTACATCATAAATTCAACAATAAAAAAATATTGAACATATGAACAGGTATTTATAAAAAAATCACTTACATGTTTTGATGAACCAAGAAAAGAATCTGAGATGTTACTCTACTCTGTAGAGATCCTACTATCATCTGAATAGCCATCAAGGTATTCGATTTAAGAACTCCCTCTCCGTGTTCTAATCTGTTTTCGAGAAAGTGGCCCTGATTATCAACTTCCATATTATGTATGGCACTCAGCCATCTAGAACTCTTATCTGGAGTAAATTCCAGCAGTCCTTCATCATCCAAAGTTGCATCAACCAACTGCCACACATTTGCAAAGACAGAAAGTACTAAAAGAACAGCAGGATCAGAAGCTTGGAACCCAAAAATATCAGAAATATGTAGAGCATCATCCAGTGCTTTCAAGATTCTGCAACCCAAATGTAGCTATAGCAGTCATATCCCACAAAAAGGGGAAAAGATAGACAATTAAGGAAGACAAGCATATAAATTCAGAAACCAACACCCAAAAGAGGCAGGAGCACATAAATCTCCACACCATCAAAATGTAAGGATAATATTTACATACGGAATCAATAACGAAAAATTTTATATGATCCTACAATGTGTACACCACCTATACTTGTTCACATGAAAACAATTCTTCGCTAGCCTTCTTCTATGTGGGCGTGAATGGATATGTGTATAATTATAATTTTGAATGCTATTCCATAAGAATATTTGAGCTGCCAGTCAAGTTCTTATCTAAGATCAAAGTACCCAAAAATCACTTCCAACAGCATCATATGCAAGCTTGATCCATAACCCCCACATCCTACACAGCCACAAGACTCACTCAAAGTACACTATAATTGAATCTGCTACATAGAATATTACTAATCATAGACAGTGGCGGAGCCACATACAAGATGGGGTTAATTGACCCAACTCAATTTACAAATTACAAATATTTCCTTTGAATATTTGACATTTTGCGATATCGTTGTATGAAATGGACAACTACACTAAAACTTTACCATATCATTTGACCCCATTACAAAAAAATTCCAATGTCATCACTGATTCTAGGTCGGATGTAATTTTGGATAATATTTAGTACTAAATCAAAGTTATACTTACTTGTCATGATTTCCTTCATGCAATTGAGATGCAAAGGAAGAACCAAATATTTTATAAAATTCCAAATAGAGTCTATAAGAGGCAGGATGCAAACGTCGATTTGGAAGGATCCTGCAACAATTCAATGACAGAAGTCAGGTTGGCGACACCAACTTTAGCTAGCAGAGCCAAGTGTCGAGCAAAAATATATAATTTATATATTTTGGGCGAAGCGGTTATGCAGAATTTGACGGATTTGGTGTTAATGGGTCGGTTTTTCTAAGTTTTGTAACCCTAATTTCTTTTCTAGGGACGCTTACTATAAAATCCCTCTTAAATTAGATTTAGCGTTACTTAGAAATACAAGAGAGAAAAAGTGAGCCACCATTGGAGATTAGCTTTGATTCATCTTGTAGTCCTGCATTTATTAGTAAAACTTCTGACTCTCCGTGCCCGTGAAGGTAGCTATCACAATGATAGTAAACTACGATAAATTCTTCGTGTGTTTACTTACTGTTTGCATTGAATTTATATTGTTTTCTTAATTGTTTTGGGTGAACTACTTCCGCTGTCGCACAACACATGCTCTGAATCACAGCTCTGAATAAAGGAAAATTAGAAAACGCAATACCTGGCGGAAAGCAAAGCAAGGACGAGCATGGGAGGGACAAATTTGAAAGCCAAGGCTTTGTCGATGAACTTCCAAATTAGGGTGTCACTCTTATTGAAACGAATACAAGAGACTAATAGATGAGAAAGCTGAACAGAAGGTAAAGCCAACCCAGCCGATTTGAGTATAGAACCGAGTCGAATCGCCCAAAGGTTGGGGTCAGAAACGGACTTTGTGAGCTCCATGACAGTGTCCCAAACACCGCCTTTCTCTGTAAGAGTATCCGCCATTGATGAAGTCGAAGCTAGCAGAAGATTCCAAGAGGAAGAAGATTCTTGACAGAGAGGAGGGAAAAGAAAGGAATGGAAGAGAATAGAGGGTTTGTATTGACTGGGATAGACAAGTCAGATGTAAATAGATTTCGTAGTCTTTGCGGCGTTTACCGGTGTTTCTTTTTTTTCTTTTAAATACAAATTGCTGTGCTGTGAAAGACGATATCTTTAAAAAAAACGCATTAGATATAGAATTAAATAGCTTAATTGATATAAATTAAGGGAAAATTTACTTTTAAACATCCGATCTTTGGCCTGTTCTCTTCTAAAAATCCGACCTTTTGATTATTTTTTAAAAATCCGACCTTTAGCCTCCATTTTCATCTAAATTAGATATCTCATTCCTTAACCTGAACAACCGGTTAAATATCCTTTTATAAAAAAAGAGAAATTCAAAAATAATTAACCCTAATTGCTATAAAGAGGTCATCTTCTTCATATTCAACCATGGAAGCCATGTACTCTCATCCGGATCAAAGTGGTTCATCTTCTCATTGTGTTGATTCTGCAAGATCTGGGGTTAAGTGTCATCATAATCTTGATGCTAAGCTGCGGGTGGTGAAGAAAGGTCCTAATTATGGGGAGCTCTGCTGACTGCTGCTTGCTGACTCCTGTTTATCTCTGCCTTTCATCATCATCAATTGTTTCTTGCTTCGTTATGTTATTATTATTATTATTCAAATTATTAAGAGGCTGTAATGAGATTAAATCGTACAAATTAATCAATTTCAGTTTAATTTTTGAGGATTTTTAGAGGTGGGTTTTAGCGTTTACCATTTGGCTTGGCAGCTACTCAAATGATGGGTTTCTTTTCTTGTATGTGTCAGTTTTGCCGCCATGGCAGACTTAAACCTACCTTGAATCTTCCCTACCAAATTGTTTTGATGAAATGTGGATCTGAGCCTCTTCTTTATCTTCTAACGTAAATCTTTTTCAACTTTTGAAGATTTAAAGATAAATAGAACCTTTGATTTAATTGAAGAATACATAAATTTTTAGGTTTTTTTTTTGAAATCAATCAAAACATCTATTTGGAACTAACTCATGAACATTCTGGAAATTTGATGAGATGAATTGTGATTGATGGGTTTTTTTGAGGAGTTTTGCAAGAGAGGAAGGAGCTCTGAAGAATTTTAATGGTGAGTTGATGTTTAACTATGAGGGAAGGAGGGAAGTAAATGAGGGAAGGAGGGAAGTAAATGAGTTAGTTGAAAATGGAGGCTAAAGGTCGAGTTTTTAAAAAATAATTGAAAGGTCGGATTTTTAGAAGAAAACAGCTCAAAGGTTGGATTTTTAAAAGTAAATTTTTCTAAATTAAAAAGAAAATAAGTATGTGGGTTTTTGTGAGGTCATTTATTTGAAAGGCGGTCCCTTATAAAAATAGTTGTTTTTTAAATATAAATTGAAGCATAATTTTAATTTAAATATATAATTAGATGATTTAAGTAATATTCTATTTTCTCTTATACATAAACCAAAAGATTAATAAAATTTTAAAATTAAATAATATTAAAGTCTAATATAACGAGTATTTGATAAAAGAAAATTTTCGATGTACATTCTAGGTTCTAGGCTTCTAGACTTTAGGCCTCTAGCAAACAAAATCCATATACCGTGTGATACTTAAGATTTAGTTTGAAAAGGGATCGATAGACTACTCATATTAACAAGGTGCATCTTCTTTTCTTGGGAGCCCATTTGCTAAGAACTCCACAGTTAAACGTGCTTGGTGGGGAACAATCTTAGGATGAGTGACCTCCTAAGAAGTTTTCCCTATAGCGCACGAGTGAGGCCAAAGTGCGTTGAAAAGACTTGTGTTGGTTTGTGGTGCCAGTCTACAGTCTTCATGAATAGTCACCAACGGTCCGAGGGGCCGAGGTGTTATACACTGTCCATTCTCTATCTAATTGGGATTTGAGATTTTTTTATAGAGATCATCTTATAATGAGACGAATAAGTTTGTCTATATAAAATAAGTATGTCTATATAAGAAGTATAATGTTATGAATATTCAAAAAATTAATTTTAACGTTTATGCATTCAACATTAAACAATAAAAAAGTTGAGTAGTTTTTTTTTGAAATGAAAACTTGAGTAGTTTAAATATAAAAGAAATTTATTTAGGTATTTTTTTTTTGGAAGATAATTTATTTAGGTAGTTAGACTATTCATAGATTTTTTTGTAAAATTTTTTAAGTTATCAACAATCAAAATTTTGACTTACACATTTAACAACTAAATAACTCAGTAATAATGGCACCAGATTCCTTGATATTTTGTCTTATACTTCTAATCTTTTTTAGTACTTCAAATTTTTTTTTTTTTTATTCTATTTTACTTTTGACATGCATTTTTTTTTACCAACTTTTACATATAGTTTTTGACCACTTGTTTTTTTTTTCTTCGAATTCAAGCTTGACTTTTTAGTTTTAGGGGCCTATAATTTTTTTGAGCTATATAATATGAGCATTAAAATATATCATTTTTTTTATTTATATAGGTGTTTTATTACGTTATTATTCCAATGCCATTAAACTCTCACATGGGGTGAAATTTGTCGACTCGAATGCACACTATATTACAATATTTTTATACTTCTATGTGTTAGTAAGATATAATATTTTTATTTTTTCTATTTATTCTTTGTTATTGCTAAGTTTTTTTATACTTGTATACAAAAATTAATTTAAAATTTAATTTGACGAATATATAGATCTTAAAATTTGTGTCAAAAAAGGGACAAAAATTTGAATCAACATGTATATGGTTTGAACTCTACATAAAGTGTTCATATATACTTCACACCACATTGTAATCTTAAATTAGTAGCAAAGAGAAAATGAATTATTTTTTTTAAAAAAAAGGTAAATATTTGACAATAAATTAAAAAAGATTAAATTTTGTGGATAGATCCGTTTCAAAATATGGGACGGAGGGAGTATATTCGAATCCATGCTTATGTAATGTAAAGTATCTTAATAAGACTACAAATAATCATACTAATCTTAGCTATAGAGCGGATACAAACCCTATCAATGTTTTCACCTGACAACTTCAAATTTTAATAATTTATATTAAACTATTACCTATAGATATTATGTTGAAGTGCCCATGTGTTACCCACATGTGAGTTGTCCCACATCGGAGAAAGAGAAGAGTATGCATCACTTTATATACTCAAGGAGCAACTCCTACTATTACCAATTGGTTTTAGTAGTGAACCTTCTTTGGGTTTATGAGTGGACTACTTCTTCTTCTCCTTGTTTGGGTTGCCTAGGCCCATTTTCTAAATTCTATCATATTACTCTACCAATAAATAGCTAATCAGCTACTAAACCTAATTTCCCGTCTAATTCACAACAACACGCAAATTAAACAGCTATTACAGGGTTGCCTAAAAGGCTTCTTTTGCTACACTACGAAAATCGAAAGACTACAACGATAAGTTGTCAAACAATATCTTAGTTCAATTGTCAATGATCTTCATGAGAGGGCTCGAGATATGATTCAACTGCAAGGTAACAATTTCAGTTTCAAAGTGTCATCGTAAAATAAAACATCACCACAACACACTTAACTCTTCAAATTCAAAATCCTCATCTACAATGTAACATAATTTAGTAGCTATTTCGCTTTCTGAATTCAGAATCAACTCAAAATGGATCAACAAAGCTCAAAAACAACCATAATTTGCTTTTTACGATTCGAGATTCGCAAAAATAATAGTGAAACAAACAAGATACAACAAAACAGTTAAGAAAACATACAAATGAGTTACTATATGCAGAGAGCTACTTATTTGAAAAGTACACACAAAAGAAAGCAACATATGCAAACTATAACTTGAGAAAATACAATACCCTCTTCTTCAGTGTTACATACATGGCCTATCACCAAAATCCAGTCTCAAGTAAGCATCCGGCTTGGACACTGGTAGGTGACACTACACTCATCACTAACAACCACTGTGTAATTATGAGCAGGCTTGGCTAGAAATACAGGCAGATGTACCAGCAAATCACAGACACATTTAGCATCAACTTCTTTCAACCAGCGGCAACACTCATCCTCTGCAGCACTGATACGGGAATTACAGCTGCTACTATGACTGTGCCTGTGGTGGTGCCCATGCCGATGACTACTTTTATTAGGGCATAGGGGGTGGGCCTCTACAGGCGTAGCCGGAGAAGGTGGAGCAGGAGGGGGCGTCGGGGTGTAAGGAAGAATAGAACACGCATGGTTAACAAGAGCGAATTGTGACAAGCACAGAGGACGCAGGGTTGGAAACGTTGGGAGTAGCGTTGTCGGGGATGGTCTAACTTGACTATTTGACTTCGATATCACAGATAAAAGAGCAGCAATAAGAATCATAAAAGCAATCTTTTTTCTCTCCATTTTCAGCAACATCACAATTAAAATGCTAAATTAAAAAAGAATGTTCGGTAGGTAAGCTAGATTGAACCTATCTTGTACTTAAATAGTAGGGAATCATGCACTCTTTGTTGGTCACAACTCACAAGAAGATGCTTCTTTGATAATTATATAAAAAAGAATGAGCAAGAGAGTGAATTTACCATCTGCTAAAAAGTAGCTTAGGTTCCCAGATACAGTTGTAAATTATAGCATTGATTTTGTGTGAGCAACATTTTCTAGTTTATTACAATAATGCCCATGGTAGCTCCTGTCATGAAAACATCACTCCTACTTCACCGATATAATCTTCCAGCTCCTGCATACAAGTACAGAGAATCAAATGAACAGCAAACAGAAAACTTACTGCATATAAAACTTAGCGAAATTCTTTGTTATTGTTTTCATTTATCCATCAGTATTACTGAAAAACATCCTACCTAGATTTTTAAAAAGATTGTACACATTTATACAAAGATTGCTCAATATTGTTCAACAAACTGAAAACAAATCTCTAGCAAATAAAGGCTATGAAAATTCACTCCCAAATCTTTTACATTATAATTTAAGTATGTATTTTACTTAAGTATTAACCAAAACCTAACGACATAGAAGTATAATCATAAACTAAATAAGTACTTCTGCACAGAAGTCACCCCATTTTTACACTCATCAGATTTTAATTCAGCATCTAATACCAGTCTTCAAGAGTGTTGTCCTATATTAGCAGAAGCAGGTAACAACAATAACAAACAAAAATGCAAACACCTTAATCCCAACAATAGGTGAACAACAATAAGTTGATAACAAGAACAACAAAGTAATATGCAAAGTAAAAAGAGCTAATCTTGTGAGACCATCATACAATTAGACGAACTTGTATGAAATGGGCCATTTGACTCGTGTATAAGGAGCGTCTCTTGGAGAGACCGTCTCATAGAACAACTTGTGAAGTAAAAATCTAACCGGTTTTTATTGGAGAACAAACATTGTGCCAAGCCTAATACTGCTTATATTTAATAACACCACCATCAACAAAAACATAACTAACACAACATTTTATTCCTTCCGGCCCCGGTGGCTCCCACCATGATGGGGTTTGGGGTTCACATATACGGAGCCTTACACTTGTAGCAATAACAGGTTGTTCCCATTGACCTATGGTAGCAAACATCAAGTCATTTCAATATAGCAAAATATTTTTGGAATCAAAGAAATATAAATCTTTTGTCCCACGGATACAAACAAAAACATAACTAGCTACCTGAAAAAGAATAAAAAAATCAAATATCATTTTGATAAACAATCTTATATTGTCTACCAGAAATCAGTATGTAAGACCTTAGTGAATATTTTAGAGCATTTAAATTCCAGTGCACATGAGTTACTCTTCTGTCTCACAGCAACACAACAATTTTCAAAGCTGTTCATCAGTCTCTTCATATTGTAACTGTGATTTTAGAAGTGCCATTGACTCCATATCCTTATGAACAGCTTCCTTACTCAATCTCAATTGTTGACTCCTCACTTTCCACCCTTCCTCCAATAACTCAACAAACTTATCCTTAATCTCGAGCAACGGATCCCGATCAATCAAAACTCCATCCTGATATGCTTCTCTCAACACTGCAGTTTTTATCCCACCTTTCAAGGACATGTAGAATATCCCAGAGTGCCTAGTGAATGCATTTGAAAACGCATTCGAAAGCCTATAATCTTCACAAAATTTTCCTATGATTGGAACAGGAATCCTCTTAAACAATGATAAAGATAACAATTCATGAAGCACTCCAATCATTCTCTTCTCCATTTCTCTAGAAGCAGAGTCCAAATTAGATGCATCATCATAAGGATTTATGTAGGGCAATTCTATCCAATCCCTTACCCATTCCCTCATTTCCTTCTTAATGTAAAACCCAGGTGGTAATCTCCAATTAAAAGAAGGTCTAACCCTAATTCCTGTTAACCTCTCTTCTTCCTCGGCTTTATGCATGATCACAGATTTCGCAAATTTTGGCTCCCAATAAACCAGCTCTAAGAAGGAATTGTCCTCTGAAGAACCAACTAATTTGAAATAATTAGGGTATTTCGGCACTAACTTAGTTAAAAAATCATTAGGAAACCCAAAATCTCTCTTAACGTGTACCAATTTCTCCGCGTTTATCACCTTATTTTTTGACATCATCAACAATTTGCACAATTTTGCAACAATCAAAGACTCATTTTGAGAGAAAATCCGCTGCTCCTCTTCTAAAAAACTAAGAAGCGAACAACTAGGGCGGATAAATTCAACGGGTTCAGACTTGGGTCTGATTCGATCAAGATACGTATCGAAGAGAAGGGGATTCTGATTGATAAAGGTTTTAGCTCTAAGTTTAAGTTTTAATCTCTCTCTTCGCTTCTCTAAGTACCTCAGTGGCATTACCTGACCTGGTTCGTTGAGGACCTCTTTCACTACTCTGGCGCAAAGTCTCCATTTCTTTTCATCTTCAATGGCTTTATCCAGTAGTTGATCTTTGCGCCAATGGACTTTCAGAGAAGAAATTGATGCCCATTGTAGCAAAATACAAACCCTAGAATCGGAGATTGGGGAAAATTTTGTGCAAAATGGAGAATTGAAGATAGCAATAGCCTTTCTAAGATTCAGTAGCTTAGTAGCCATTGTTTGAATTCCCCTTTTGTCCTTCTCCCTAAATCCTTTCTCGGTCCGGAAGTTCACTCCATTATTTCATCGTGATCGTATCCACCGTTGATTTTGGTACGATGATTGGTATATGACTTTTTTTTTAATAGAACTAATTGTGAATTACGTAGTTAATGTTTATGGGTTTTGCAAATTATCGTTTTAATGTCTTTTTTTCGAATTACATTTATCATATTTTAAAATTGATCAGTGTTTAGGTCAGATGACCGGTTTCATATATAAATGACCGTTGACAAACAAATTTTTTTTGACTTTTCTTTTTTCTGATTTTATTTTTTTTAGTTTTTTTTTTCTTTTTTATGATTAATTTTTTCATTTAATATTTGCGAAAAATTAATCAACAAAAAATTTGAATTGTGTCTAGAATATTTACGTAAAATCACATTAATTACGTTTACGTTGAACAAGCGTTAGATTTGATAAATTGAAAAAAAAAATAGAGTTATTTTGGAGGGAGGAGCAAAATTGAAATTTTATAGAAAAAGTGTTGAGAAATAAAAAGTGAAATATTAAAGAACACTACAATTATTTAAAACTAGTATAGAAACTCGTGCAATGCACGAAATTGTTAGTATAATATTTTATATTAAATTACAGGTTATTATAAAATTATAATATTAAATTTGTATACTTTGATAAAGAATTTTAGAATATGTGCTTTTCATGAATAAAAGTCTGGTGGTTAATATAAGTAAGTATTAATTAAAGTTGTCATACTTTTTAAGGTGCATCTGTGTAATCTTTCAATAGTGTTTATATAACGATTTTTGGTCATTCTCAAAATAATTTTTGATTGTCATGTATCTTTTGTTTCTTGATAAATATTTTAGAAATTAAAATTTTAATCAAAAAATTTTATTAATTAGCAAATACTTCAACATAAAAAATAAATATACATTCTAAGAAACATTAATTGAAATTCTTATGTGTCTTTTATATTCAAAAATATTATATTCCTTCTATCAAAAAATATATTATATTCCAAAAAAATTCAAAAAAATATATCTAATTGTGATATATTACTCATATGTTAAAGGGAAAATTATAAACAAAACTATCTATTCTATACCAACTTTTGCAAAAAAAAACTACCTATTCTAATTTTTTTTGCAAAAAAACTACCTTATATGACCATAACGTTTACAAAAGACTACCAGATGACAGTTTCCATCCATTGACCGTTAACTTATTCGTTGACCCAACATGTGAAGACTGGTCAAAATGCTACTTTAAAGATTGTAATTCGCATATTCGAAAAAACATAAAATATTAAGCTCCGCAATCAATTCTCTAAAATACTACCTTTAAACTTATTTCACCATGAAATAATGAAATTGTCTTATAGGAGAACTAGATAATGCTCGTGCGATGCACGGTTTCATGACTTTATGTTTTAACCATCTCAAAATATCTTATACTCATTTAATAATAAGATCATAAAGATTTTATACATAATTGAAAGAAAATAAAATAAAATATATGATCCTCTAATATATTAAATTATATGACTTAAAGAGTAAAAAATTAATCAATATTGATGATATTATAGTCATAATTAGAAAATATAAAAGTCAAAGATATAAACATTACTAATAAATACAATGACATCATCATTGAGTATTAGAGGAACAATTTTATTGAGAAAATAACACGTAAACAATTTTAAAAAGTAATGACATCGGTAGTGTTTTGATTTAGTAATAGTTATAGACTTCAAGGTACCGTTTAACAAATACCTCAAGTAATACTAATATTGTTGGACAAACTAAATATCTTAAAACTTTTAATTTATGGAAAAGTACTTTATTTATTAGCATAGTTCTATGGAAAAGTGAGCAATTTTGAACTTATGGAAAAGTACTTTATTAATTAAGTACTTTTAAAAAGTTCAAAGTTACTTTTAAAGACATAAATGTCCAATTTTCCATATATTTTGAAAATAATAATGCACATTAATAGCTTTGAATTTTGCTCTTATAATGACATCATCATAAGCAATTGGAGGGAAAAAATTTACTTATAGATTGACATATGATCGACTTTTAATTTTGCTGATATAAGCATGTTTTAGTTTAGTAATATGTATAGATAGATAGATAGATTGGCTCAAATAATAGGCGAGGTGCCGAACACGTTTTAAATTACTTCTGAAATCTTACACTTTGTAGACAGTGTACATGATGGTGGGAGGCAAAAAAGACATCAAACGGTTCACATTTTGGAAAATCACACGAGTCCCACACGGCCCTCTATCAGTTGCCGAGTCTCGTGCGCCCGCAGATCCTTTTTATCAACAACAACGACAGATTTGTCGCTCATCGGCTGCTTTATTTCACAATTTTTATTTTAATTTGTTCTTTTAACACCACTTTTTTTAAAACATCTCATTATTAGATTTTCTGTTTCTATCACTTTTATCTTTATACATATAATTTAGGAAAAATTCCATATAGGAAAAATTCCATAGAATAATTTAATTTTTTATTGATTTCTCAAAACAATTTCAATCTTTTATTAACCATGAATAATTTCAATTGTGAGGCCACTTAACTAATAATATTTCTGATCAAAAGGTGATTGGTTTTTACATGTTAATTGCACAAAAAAAAAATATCCAAAATATTAAAAATTAAAATCAAAAAATAAACTTACTTAATTTCTCTTTTTAATGTTAAAAGATTTTTCAATTTATTATGATTTAATTTTGCATTTACTTTTTTATTTTCTTATGCAAAATGACATATTGTATAAGTAAGAGGTTACCCTGATACATTCTTAGCAAACACCCAATATAGTTGGAACTATTCATATTTAATCAAAATTTAAGATTATTGTAGGAAAATTAGTAAAATATTAGATTATTCTGGATAATTTTTCCTACAATTTAATAGTGTGTCTCTTTAAGGATATGAAGGAAGATAAAAGTAGTTGAAGACGTCAAATCCATATTTTAAACTTTTGAATGTTCGTGTTATTAGTAACATTTAATTGTTTAATTTTTTTATTTTAATTATTATTGTGAAGTTAATTAAATATTTCGTTGACTTTCATTTGATCTTGGCTTATAGTCAAGGGGCTTACATGACCTTTCCTTCCTGCTTGTCTATCAAATAACTCCTTGCATAAACCCTAACCTGTGTTCTATCACTATACTCCATGTCAACCATGATCTTCCATAATCTCCCTTAAAATTGCCCCATGATCCTTAAAATTAGTCAATATAAATACCTTCTACACAGTTCACTTATTGTCAAAGCTTTCATTTATCTACCGTTACTCTGCCAAAATTCACATCCGACCTACCCAAATGCATATTCCTACCATCTCCGAACTTCCTGATAATCGTTAATATTACATTCATTATATTGTAATTCTTGAAAATCTTTTTTCACAACTGACTTGAGCGCCGAACCAGTTTTCTAAGAGATCACCCCTGGACAACGCTAACGTGTTGTGGTCCAGGGATCATAGATACTTCTACGAAAGGATTATGCCATACTTCCATATCATTGACAATTGACTTCTATAACGCTTCATCTTCGGGTATTACATGAGTCTTTTGCACTTCTAGTTTCGTTACCGAAACAATTCCTTTCTTTTACCTTTTTTTGACTTAGTTATCTAGTCTTTTTTACCCATCTTTGTTCTATTACTGTTTCATTTATCCTTTTATCATTTACTCCATTTGTTTACTCTAATGGTCCGTCATTAATCAACTTGTGTGTTTAAATTAACTTTTTTCATGCTATTTTGAGGTCATTCATATGCCTACTGCCTTTTTCTAATACTTGACTGCACACATTCATCTTTGTCCTCTCTTTAAATTGGATATGTTATAATTGTATATGGTCTATTCGCTAGTCTTTTTCCCTAATTCACTTTATGCTAGAATAGTACATGACAAATACTAAATCTAAAACATAACAATTTAAAAGTCCATGCCAATATTACAACTTTCTAAAGAAAGACAAAATATTTGACAATGACACCTCCCAATTTCCATGTCCTCCTCAATTTCTTAAACATTAAAATCAAAAATCATCCGTCACCCGTCGTGACTCATGACTCCCATGACTAACAAATTGCATTACTGAATTGACTCTTTAGCTACTCTTCCTCCAGTTCCTTGTCAAATTACTCCATTCTCATTGTAATTCTCAATTCTTCGCAGAAATCAATTTCACATCTACAAGAAACAGAATCGCAATTTCTGTAATTCGTAATGCAAAACTTCATTTTCGAAGCCGATGATTATGAATTCGGCACGTTTCACTGGTTTCTATATGCTGGAATTTCATGTGTTTTGGTTATTTTTGCTGGAATTATGTCTGGTCTTACTCTTGGTTTGATGTCTCTTGGTCTTGTTGAGCTTGAAATTCTTCAGCGCAGTGGTTCTTCTAATGAGAAGAAACAAGCAGGTTTTTCTCACTCCTTTTTGCTTGCATGTTATTTTTCCATTACGTTTACATCAACTATTTGGTTTATATTGTTAGGAGATGTTGATCTTTCCTTTTTTCCACATTGCAAGGCAAAAAAATCATTGGTTTCTGTTGTGTTTAATTCTAAGTGAGTTTCTTTTTGCAATTAGATTCTATAGGCTTGTGCTGATATAGGTAAATCAGGCATTATTAGCATATTTGACCTAACTTGGCTATACTTTTTATCAAGCCTCACCAAGAAGCTGATCACCCTATTATTTTGCATCTCGAAACAAGCTAGACCTTCTTCTGAACTTTTTGTGTTGCTGCCTTCTTGTGCCTTTGGTTTTGTTCAGCCAAGTTTCATTATTCTCAACAGGAGAATTGACTGACTATTAGCCATTTGGAGTTTTAGAGGCTGATTCAGGATATTAGTATAAGCTGGAGCGGCCATTTTTGTGTGTTATACGTTAATTCTATGTTATTAGGGTTTTTTTAATCAAATGACTTAAGCCTTGGGCTATGTAGGTTTTGAATTAGATTGCTCACACGGGATTTCAATGGCCAATTGATGTATAGAGTACTTTTAAATATTTGGTTTATTTGGTAAACAAGTTAGTATGAGAATTTCATAAAAAAATATCTTGAAATCTTTTGGTATCTGCTAAATTGGTTGAAATTCAATTTTGGTTTTTTGTTGTCTACCTTAATTTTCAAATACGTGTATTTGTCTTAGGGAATCAATGACTTTGTATGTGACTGATTGTTATTTTATGCATACCATGTCTCCAGAGTTATCAAATCATGTTTATTTAAGAGTGATTAGTTTTGTCATTATGTATTATGGGAATATGTTGTTCATCTATCAAGTTATTTTATAATTCGTGGTGGTGCATTAAGCAATATTAGGATTTGGAAACTTTGATGATGACAAACTTATTTATCTTTATAATAATCCACATATATGTTATTTATGAATAATTGAACTTTTGCTTATTATCTCTTGAAAAGGTCATATTAAATTTTTACCTACTCTAGCCAATTACAAATTGATCGGTCCATGACAATTTGAGTTTGATCATTTTTTGGGCCGAAGAATTGATAGTTCTATACTCTATACTGAATAAAGCTCTTTCTTTATATAATATAAGCTAAAGGTACAAACAAAATTTATTGCCTCGGTAGCAAAGATATTGCTACAAAATTAGCGCTAATAGCTTATTTTTAAAAAGTGTGAGGTGTGGCGAGGTGCAAAAGGTCCGTAGATCCTAGGCGCAAAGCCCAGGACGAAAATGCAAGCTTTCTGTAGGCAAGATGCACTTTAGTCTTTAGCACATAACTAATTTAAAGAGAATATGAAGAATACCCAACAACAACAATGCTAGAGCCTTTAAACCCAAAAGATTGGGATCAGCTACATGAACCAATATATTAGTTTGAATGGTCATCCACATGGATGAAAGAATGCCCTAATTTACTTTATTCTTCTTCCCCTGCCTTGTTCTTTCTATGGAAGCAACAATATCTCGAACTTTATGTTCAAGTGAATTTGGTTTTCAAGAAACAAACTTAAACCCATCCAAACGAGGAGGTTCATAGGGCACACAAGGCCCGAAACGCATCAAGGCGCACCAAGGTGCACACCTCTCACACAAGGCACGAAACGCATCAAGGCGCACCAAGGTGCACACCTCTTGTAGTGTTGTCGTGGGCTTTGCCTCGCCTAGACTGGGTCTGAGCTCAAGGCACCCAAGGTGCAAAGCAAGGAGCCCTTTTCAAAACCAAAGGCTAATGAAATATGTGAATATTTATTGCAGTATTGTAGAAGTGGGCTAAGACGCCTAGATCCTTCATTTATCTCAAACACTGTCAAATTTTCAATGACATGGTTATTGACATCTTTTTTTTTTCTTTTTTTTTTTTTTCTTGTTTTGAACAAATTTGTTGAAATTTTTACCAAATTTATCATGTGATATGACATTATTAATATGAGCTGGAGCAACCTATGATGTGTCATTTTCATTCGATGTGATTTCATATTGCATTCGACGGGATTTTGTAGTAAATTGGTTTTGCTTATACCGGTCAATCTCATTATTGAAATCCATTTTATCTATTCATTTCATTTCAGCTGCAATTCTACCAGTTGTGCAAAAGCAACATCAACTTCTTGTGACCTTGCTTTTATGCAATGCTTGTGCATCAGAAGTAAGTATATATGGAGAAACAATTTTCCCTGAATTTCAGATCATAAACTTTAGTTGTTCTATTCAAAATCTTTTTGTTGCAGGCCCTGCCTATATACTTGGATAAGATTTTTCATCCCTTTGTTGCAGTTGTGCTCTCTGTTACCTTTGTTCTCGCTTTTGGAGAGGTAAGCCATTGTCAGATATTTCCTTTGCGATCTATTTAGAAATATTTATCTGTATCAAGTTAAGTGATGATGTGTGGCAGGTTATTCCACAAGCCATCTGCACGAGATATGGACTTGCTGTAGGTGCAAATTTCGTTTGGCTTGTGCGTATACTTATGATAATTTGTTATCCTATTGCTTTTCCTATAAGCAAGGTAAATTAAATTACTATATTCTGCATATTTGTCTAATTGTTTTAGACATTGTATGAATTATAGAACTTGAAGTTTACTTATTATAATGAACACCGAATTTGTAATGAGAATCATTCTTAAATAGTAATAATAAAACAATGCAACGATACAATACATAGTAGTTTATAAATTTTCACTAAATATGATATACTATTTTAAGACGTTGGGACTCTTGTTTTCCAAGCAAGGAAGAATCTCAACAAAACAGATCTAAACACGTCTATCTGAGATGGAGAAAATCTACATTTTGCAGAATTTTGAAATAGTAATAATAAAATGTTTCGAGGACTTGTGCTTAATTATTTTAAAGCTAATATGAACTTGTTTTAAGTTTTATCACTATGCTGTTCAATTTAGAAATTAACTTCAACAATCCAACAAAAAGTAAAGATTATATAATGGAATTCAAAAAGGAAAGATCTCTGCACAGATAATTTTTCATGAAGCTCACAAGAGAACAGAAGAAATCTTATTCACTCTTTACAAAGCAAGACCCAAAGACTATTAATCCAAGCCTTAGATTGCATTAGTAAATGTAATATAAATAAAAATCAACAGAGTACGGTCTAGGTTTTTTAAAGCTGTGCATTACCGACTCTGTGCGTTTATGCCACATCTGCAGAGTAGATCTATTACTGCAGTCGACTGGCAATGACTATGGGGTCTGAATGCCTAACATTACTATCTACTTTCCGCGTTAGTTTATATCTTCATCCATATCAGCGGGGTTAAACAGCAGGACACTCATGGAAAACCTACTCTGTAGAATTTTTCAATGTCGACTGGAAACCCGATCATGAAACGACCCAATAAGAAAATATTGATAATACTCAAACAGAATCGCATGCTGATTAAGCACTTGAAAACCCCGCATATGATCCGAGCCGAACGTCTGAACTACTCTTAAACGATCGAAACCATTGTAGTTGTCATTAAATATTAGTTTCACTTGCTAAGGATAGAGAAAGCCCGGTGAGCTCACTAGCTGATGAAGATGGAAGTGTTCCTATTTCACCAATAACATTTGTTCCTTATTGATAGAGCTCTAGAAGTAAGATGACAGGGAGCTAAACGTTTTAGCAGAAGGTAGATGGTTGATAGCTTAGTTTAGCTATGTTCTACTGCAATTAAGACAAGGAAAATATTACAGGCTTAGCCTAGCTCTGGACAAGGTTTAGAGAAAGTTAATTTTTAAGAGAGATGGTCAGACAGTGCATAAGGTAAGCACCACAGCAGATAGAGAGCATGAACAAGTGGACTTCTTGTTGTAAATCGAAGCTGCTTAGGAAAAGATTTCATTATGTAGGCCAACACTCCAAAGCAAGCCCCAAATTGTTTTCCAAAGATGGGTGTTTGTTGGTCAACAGTTGGACTTATTTGTAGGTTGTTACAAGAGAAATGAAAGGAAATGAGGAGATGGCACTAGCAAGGTAATCAATGTTAGTATCTCATAATTCTGTAATGTGAATTAAGGAGCAAGCAATCAAGCAAAACAGCTATGACTAGGGAGGGAAAATCAGGATCAAGAAACCCGGTAAAACAGCTGTGATGAGAAGGAGAAAGTTGAAAGGAAGGCATATGAGATTTATTACATCATTTTTCTTTTGTGGCAGAGACTGGCCTCTTTAATTGCCAGATTGTCTTGTGTTTTCTATAATGACTCCTATATTGAAAACTTCCTTTCCTTCCCTCTAGTTTGATTTTGTTTGATTGATTGTATTAATCTAGTCTGTAGCACATTTATGACATGTGCCATGAAATGCATAGTAGACTTTAGATAGCTGGACGTATAGGAGCCAGGATGGTTTCGTCATAAGCTTTTCTGTTAGTGAATGATTGGAAAGACTACAGCCTCTTTAGGTGACCGACTAGATCACTACATAAGCATTATGTGGAGTTAAAAATACTTATAAATTAAATTCACTCTTTATGAAGCTATTTTCTCTAGGATTTGTTTCATATTTTAATTTCACAGGTGCTGGATGCAATTCTTGGACATGATACTACATTATTTAGGCGAGCGCAATTAAAAGCCCTGGTCTCTATACACAGCATGGAGGTATCAATTATGTTTTTTTGTACGAGGAAAATTAATCATTTTTACTACATCAGCTCAAAGACTGTGTCATGAATACTCACCTGCCAAACACTGATATTTTAATCAACTTGTGTATTTATTCCTCAATTTGATCTTTTATTTAGGAAGGTAAGGGTGGAGAATTGACACACGATGAGACAACAATAATCAGTGGAGCACTGGATTTGACGGAGAAGGTATCTTGGAACCTTAGGGAATGTTTCTTCTTTGATTTGATACTTTGCATCTTTTCCTATAAAATTGAACTTTACTGTTTTGACTTGTTACCTTTCTACAGACAGCTGTAGAGGCAATGACACCCATAGAATCAACGTTTTCTCTAGATGTGAACTCTAAGCTTGACTGGTAAGTTTGTCGTATGCCTCATCAGTGCTTCCTGGAAATATTCTTCTGATAAGCATGTGAAGCTTAGGGGATACATCTTGACTAGTTTTCTTGGCTTAGGGCACTCATGTTTAGTTTTCTTTGTAAGTTTTAGGAGGACTAGAGGCTTTGGTCGGGTTTGTTACTAAAAAATATGATAGCTAAGTAATAAAACTATTTTAACATTTTTATAATTTTGTTAAATGCAGGGAAGCAATGGGAAAAATACTTGCACGTGGTCATAGTCGTGTTCCTGTATATTCTGGGAACCCTAAAAACATTATAGGACTGTTGCTGGTGGGTGAGCAAACTCCAAACTGTGCTTTTGCTAGGAAAATATTTCTGTTAAAGCAATGTACGTTTTTAACCCATATTTCTTCTCGGATTTATGGTCATTTAGGTGAAAAGCCTACTCACAGTGCGGCCAGAAACTGATACTCCAGTCAGTGCAGTTTCTATTCGCAGAATTCCACGGTAAGCTCATAGCACATATATTTGCTTTTACTCTTGGTTCTGGGTTTCAAGCTGATTGTCAGGAATTGTTAAAACAGGGTTCCTGGAGACATGCCCCTGTATGATATCCTAAACGAGTTTCAAAAAGGAAGCAGCCATATGGCTGCTGTGGTGAAAGTCAAATTAAAAACTAAAGAAAGTCGGCAAGTCAACAATAAAGAACATGTTGAAATATATAGTCCTCCTGTTGACCCCAAATTGACAACCCCTTTGCTTCAAAAAGCTGACAAAAGATTAGATTGTGTTCTTGATATGGATCAACAGCTTTGGACAGGAAAAAAGAATATCCAAAATCTTGACGAGAATAATGATACACCCAACGGATTTCTTGATTCTTCGGAAGATATTGAAGATGGGGATGTTATTGGAATTATTACATTAGAGGACGTCTTTGAGGAACTTTTGCAGGTTGGGTTCGTGTACCATGTACCCATTTAAGTCTAGTTTAATGAAAATTGCATTGTTACAGATCTTTTTGAAGAGCATTTGATGTTTACATTCATGCGGTAGCTGTACTCAGTAGTGTCGTTTTATAGGGCCTCCGTTAGTTTCTTTTATCTTTTCCCTTCTTTCATTTTTTACTCCCTCTCCTTTTCATCACCAAATTAGTTGGAGGTTATTATTTTCTGCCATAGGAAGGGGTTTTGTATTCTAAGCCAGATTCATCATATTTGTTACTGCTTGTGCAGGAAGAGATTGTTGACGAGACTGATGTTTATGTTGATGTACATAAAAGGTAGAGTGGTAAAATCATTAAGCTGTTTTCATTTTTAAGTATGTGTTAGTTCATTAATACAGAAACTAATATGCTATCTACAGGATACGTGTTGCCGCAGCAGCAGCTGCAACATCCGTTGCGCGAACTCCATCTGTCTCCCGTAAACTAATTGCTCAAAAGGTGCGAATGACAGTATCTTTTTTCATAGTATTTATATAGGTGATGCTGTAATGATCCAGATTGTACCAATATGAGGAAGAGAGATTAGGGATTAGTAGTAAAGAAGTAGAGGGTGAGAAGAAATTAAAGAAAAAGAATAAGAAATAAAGAACAGAGTAGAGAGGGAGAGAGAGAGAGAGAAACATAAGAGGGAGAATTCTCTGGCATTCAATATCTATTATGGTTATCTTTTTTCATTTCTTTCGTGAATCCTTAGGCCTTATTACAATATCTATTTATAGTTATCTAACCTAACAACTTATAACAAACTGATACAATTTGGCCATTCAATTACAAATATTCTTTTCTAGAATTCTCTGGCATATTCCTTCTAACAGATTTGATATTAGATGTTTGCTCACGTGCCCTCTTTTACTTGCATGACAGATGCTCATTAGTAAGTGTAAGAAGTAGATTTGAGATAATTTGAGGTTTGCTAATCAAATGTCATATTCCCACGCAAAGCTCATGACGGGCATAAATGGCCCTTAAACGAATCTGTTGTGTAGCATTGTTGACACTTCACTGTTTGAAAATTGAGGTTTGCAAGTGATGTACTTGTGCTTCCATGTCCCATTTAATTTGCTACAATTGGTTTTCCAACTCGAGAGCTTTTAAGAGCTATCGTAGCAAAGTGAGTGCGATAGAGGGACATGTTATGATTCTCCTTCGTGGCTTTTTTTTCTTTTTTTTTCTAAACCTTCTCGTTTCAATTCTTTTGAATTGTTGAGCTCTTGCTTGCCTATTGGGTTTCGATTAACATTTCTCTTGCCCTGAAAATTTGCAACACTGCTTTAGGTAAAAGATCTTCATCTTAAGATAATGTGTTGGTATTCTCGATTTATTCACTGAATAATTGTTTTCCTTCTACTGTATGATTAGGGAGAGCAAAACAGGCCCTCCGAAGTTGTGAAGAAGTCTGAACAAAACTTCCACATCAAATGATGCCTGAAAACCTGTTCTGCCACGATATGTGTCATATTCCACCTCGATACTGAGTTCCCGTTTTTCGGTAGTATATTCTACAAAGAAATAGGCTATGCAGGGTCGTTTTGATCCGTTTCTACTAAAGGAGCTGTGTAATCGTAGCTGTTAAAAGTTAGTTTTGTATCTGATTACGTTAGCAGACTAGCGGGTGAACAATCTGGAAAAGGATTACCATTGGTGAGTTTGCAGGTTGTTCGATGAAATGATTATGTCAGTGCATTTACTTTGTAGATATAATGCATGCACTGATGCACCTAATTACAGAAACTTTGTCTATGTCAAGAACCCCCTTTACTAATTTAGTCGAGTATATATTCTGAAATTTGGACCGAGAAGTTGAAATTCACATCCAAATACTATAGTACTCTTTGAAATGGGCTGTTAAGTTCATTGGTGGCTGAAATAATATTCTTTTGATTAGATTTGTTTAATTGATTAGTTATAAAAGATTTTTACCATATACAATCAATTAAATTATGTAGTATCTTTTAATTACAATGGATGATTATCAAATATATTATTAATTTATGTAAAAAATTAACCTTCATTAAAATAATTTTGTAATAAATTAATAAAAGAAAATTTTGAAATAGATTTTCATAGATTAATAATTTTTATTAACTAAATAACTTAATTACATATGCAATATTAATAATTTTTTATTTAAATAATTAATAAACCGTGCTTGGCACAGAAACATATCTAGTCATATTGTAAATCATAATCATCATTCATAATATTTTTAAAAGATATTTCTGTGATTTGGTTAAGATATTTTATTTCAAATATAGGAAAAAATGAGCCAGCTGGCAGACACTAGCATGCCCTTCCTATGTGTTTACCGTTGGTGGAGTCTTCTGACTTCTATAAATATTCTTGCTGTTATTGCAAAATGGTTCTTTTACTCTTTTTTCCTCCATTATACCGAAAACACCCAAATCGCCATTACCATTTTCCTTCGAGAAATCACCGGCAATATACAACGTCTTTCGCCATTAACGAAATTCTTCATTTTCCTGCCTGTAACTTGAAATTAGGTTCATTTATTCATTACTAATATTTATTTCTTCATTTCTTCTAGTGTTTTTGATTATTTTTTTTGAGGATTTCTAGTGTTTTTGATTGAAACTGAAGTATTTCTGTAAACTAACACATGATGTTTGCTATCAAATATTAATCAAAAATAATATTTTTATCCGTTTTAAAACTAATAAGATTAAGATTACATATTTTCGACCTTCAAATCTGATCTTAGATGAAAGACACTTTGGGTGAATGCATATTCAAATTCAACACTATCCTCAAGTCTCGATAAAAGAAAAATGTGGTGAAAAAAAAAACAGCTCGTCTTGAATGAAACCTTCTTATCATGAAATGGGCCTATATTGTAACACCTTGGCTCAACGGACCATTGATAACTACTCATGAAGACTGTACACTGATCCCACGGGACCAACACAAGTCTTTTCAGCGCACTTTGACCGCCTCATTTATGCGCACTTGGGAAAACTTTTCAAAGGTCATCCATCCTAAAATTGCTCCCCACTTAGTTCGGTTTAACTGTGGAGTTCTTAGCAAATAGACTCCCATGAAAAGATGCATATTGTTGATATGAATAGTTTGTCAATCCCTTTTCAAGCTAAATTTGGGATATCATACTCACTCCCACTTAGAAATACAACGTCTTCGTTGGACCGTAGTTTTAGGATCTTCTCTTCCGCTAGGTGCACTGAACACACAATCAGCCAAGAAACCAACTCAACCAAAAGCTTATTGTAAATAATCATTTTAACACTCTAAATGAATATGAGCAACTCAATAAAGATAGTCTTATTATAAGACCGCTTTATTTAATTAAATTAAAAAAAAAAAGGAGACACGAAGGAGAGGAGTGAGAGAAGAGAATGTAAGGTAAAGGTGGTAGGCCAAACCCAAGTGACGGTGGCAGGTTATCAATACAACTACTTCCATTTATTATCCTCCACCCACCCTCCCCTTATCCTACGCTTACGTGTTAAGTGTTAACCTAATAACCTCCCATGATCACCTACTGCGCACGTTATCATCTCCCTCACCCACCACCCACTAACCCCATGGGTATGGCCAATCATCCTTCTCTCTCTCTCCTCGTTATTTTCTTTTCAAACCCACCATCTTCTTCTCTTTCTCTCTCCTCCTTTTTCCCATTATGGCTTCCCCTTCTCCCTCCGACAACCCATATCCGGCAACCGACAACCCTAACCCTAACCCTAACCCAAATCCTAGTCCACCCACAACCCGCAAGTTTCCGGCTCCATGTTGGACTCAAGATGAAACGCTAGCGTTAATTAATGTGTATCAAGACAAATGGTATTCTCTTCGCCGCTGTAATCTTCGTACTGCTGATTGGGAAGCTGTTGCTGATGAGGTGAATCGTCGTTGTCCTAATCAGGATACGCCCAAATCTTCTGCCCAGTGTCGTCATAAAATGGAGAAGCTCCGAAAACGGTATCGGGCTGAAAAGCAGCGGATCGCCTCTCTTCCTTCTCATATTAGTTATAATAACAGGTTTTTTCCTCCTTCTTCTTGGGTGTTTTTTGATCTTATGGATGCTATGGAAATTGGGCCGGCTTCCAGGTCTGGATCTGTATCTGGGGTCATACCTATTAGTATTAATAGTAATAATGCCAATGATGTTAATTTATTGAAAGATAGAAATGAGTTGAGTATGATTCAGAATGGAGGTTTTGTGAAGGAGGAGAAAAAGGAAAAGAATGATTTAGGGAAGTACTTTGATGAGATTTTGATGGGTATGGATAAACGGGTTGGGAGTGGGAGTGGTTCAATGAAATTTAAATTGAAGAATCCGAATCATAATGATAGGTACATTCATGAGGGTGATCAAGGGTATGATAATGATTACAACAAAATTGGAAGAAATACTGTTTCTGGGTTTATGAAGAGGAAATTTGACAATGGTGGTGGTGGTGGGGAGAGATTTGGATATGGAGAGGACTCGTCATCTTCGAAAATGATGTTTTTAAACGAGTGTTCCGCTAAGAAGGGAGTAGGATTACGCGAGAGAGGGGAGGATGCAGTCGTAGAGGAGATGGCGGCGTCGATAAAGTTGTTGGCTGAAGGATTGGTGAGGATGGAGACAATGAAGATAGAAATGATGCAAGATATTGAGAGGAAGAGGATGGAAATGGAGATGAAAAGGAATGAGATGATGCTTGAATCTCAACATAATATTATTAATGCATTCATTCAAGGGTTGAAGAAGCATAAGAAGGTTAAAGTTATGCAAGAACAATGAACTTAAGATCAATATTAAGAAATTAAGATCAATTAAGGAAAATTAAGTGAGAAGTGATGATCATGGGTTGACATGGTGGTTCCTAGTGACAGGGTTTGATTCTCACGCCTACAGGAAGAATTAATTCCCCTCCTTTCCGTTCATGTAAGGGATTCTTCAACCTTACCCCGGTATAAAAAAAGTTAGAAGTTCTTTATTTTCAAGTGCTTTTTAAGAATACTCTAGTCTAGTTGATAGTAGTATATGTAGATTGATGATTGAATTGAGTAAAAATATGCTTGTTGGAGACCAATTTTTGGTTGGAATTTAATGAGTATTGTTTAGTTCAACTTTCATCTTATGGTTTTGGTTTGGTGCTAGTCAACAAGATTGTGGCATTTTTAAACTAGTAACTAGTAAATACTAAATAGTATAGAATGTTTAATCTAGAGGAGGAACTATTGAGTGGCTTCACAGTTCACATAAAGTTGAAGTCTTTAGTTTTGCTACTTCAATCTCATTATGTGGTGATGTTTATGGATTGTAATTTCTTGGGAATTTATACCACTTTGATGAAAGAATATGTTACTAACTTATGCATTTGATTTCGATTTTCTCTGAGATTAACTGAACTTTTTGGTCTGTATGTTGATGAAATTTCATTGTGTTGATTAAGCATTGATGCTTTGTTAGGGATAATTTTTTATATTGATTTGTTTTGGTTTATGCACCGATCTCATATTGTGCCGCAATGTGAGCAACTTTGCTTAGAATCCAGTTAATTGCTTTGTTCAATAGTTATTTCTTTTTTGATTTTCATATTTGCTATGTGCAAAAGTAAGGGCATGCCGAAGTTGTGAAGAATTCTGAACAAAGCTTCCGCAGCAAATGATGCCTGAAAACCTGTTCTGCCACGATGTGTCATATTCCACCTCGATACTGAGTTCCCGTTTTTCGGTAATCGGTAGTATATTCGACAAAGAAATAGGCGAAGCATGGTTGTTTTGATCCGAATTCCACTAAAGGAGCTGGATCTTATACCCTGTTAAAAGGTTGAACAATCTGGAAAAGGTTTACCATTAGTGAGTCTAAGATTACAGGGTAGTCTAAAGGAAGGTGAAATCGAGGGCGAAATGAGAATAAAAATTAGGACCTTATATGGGGATTACAAGATCCGACTCAAAATCTTGGCCAGTTTACTTGAATAATGTTCCCTCTTATTCTGATCAAATTTCTCATCTGAAGTGACGCGAATAATAAGAAAAGATGTGGTTATCACGTGGGACGAGTCTAAGAAAAACGCGATGATTTAATAGCAATTATGTAAATATTTGGATTTCATTACCCGAAACTAAGTATGAATAAGGGTAAAAAGCTATCAAATAAGAAAGAAAATAAAGTGAAAATTTAATATTTGATTAGAACAAAATTACAAGAAGAATGAATGACCAAAGCATCAACTCATAAAGTGGATTCACAAAAGTTTAGAACATATTTAATGATTTAACTTTAGAAAAAGTAACAAGAGCCTATTAGGGAAAATGTAGAGTAAATATAGGCAATAAGCTTTAATGAATTGAGCTTGAAAGACGTCTCTCAGAAAGACGGTCTCTCAGGAGACTAGCTGTTTATTTTAAACCGAGGCAAAGTGTATCAGTAGTAGAATTCTTGAGCCAAAATATATAATACTCTGAAATCATTTAAATTACCATTCCTTGTGGCTTGTAGTTATATTATATACAAAACTAATTTTTTTTCAATTTTTATTCAATCCTCCAAACAAAAAATGCAAAAACTGGTCCAGCCAACGGAAATTATCTATTATCTACGCATCAAAAAGTACCCAATCCTCGTCCGAAAGCACCTTGCCAGGTGTAGCCCCGTGTTGAACAGCAACGTCTTCTACATTGCTTTTGGGTGTTTGACACTCAACTGATGGTGCTGGGCTCATTCTTCCGGGTGTCTCGGATGATGCCATAATATACCCAGTAGCAGTATCTGAAACTATGTTCACTGAAGAAGTCGACGATGTCATAGCCCCAGATGTAGAATCTGAAGTTATGCTCTTTCCTGAAGAAGTCGAAGATGCCATACGAAAGCTTGTCTGCTCAATGGAAAGATACTTGCTAAGAGATACACGATTATCGAACTTTTCCTTCAAGGACTTCACATCCTGGCAAATAACACCGATTTCTCCCCTGCAACATACGTGATTTTGGATATAAGTTGGTTTTGCAAGTCTTATTATAACTAGGAGCCAAGGACCAAGTGATTTTCTTAACTGTATAATACCAAAAGGAGGAAACAAACGCTAGCACGTCTTGTATGAAAAAGTCGTGTTTTTCTTTGGATGTTTGACCTATTTAAGGCGAAAAGATATTTACCAAACTAGGTCTAAAAATACAACTTCCTTGATCTTCATGAATTTGCCGTCCTTTCTATTTTGGTCCGTTTTTTAACTTTGCAATATTTCTATTTTGGATAATGTCCCCATCCCTTTCTCTCATTTTCACATTTTCTCTCATTTTGACTCCTATTTACACATATTTAATGTTCCTACCACTTAACGTTTGTGCAGTCGTGTAATGTGCCAATATCACGAAGACAGAGGGAGTATCAAGTCGGTTTAAGGTACATAACCGGTCTCACATTTCATTCGTTAAAAAACAAGTGATATAATCCACCATAAGGGAGGGGCGTGGTTGCCCTACTCCCCATTTAATTTACCAAAGGCTGAGGCTTCCAATTCCCATTACATGCAAAAACAGAAGAACCTCCTCTTCAACCTACTAAAACCCATTATATAATAGCTAAATACATCCTAGCATACAAGTATTTTTCAAATTTACCACCATTGAAATATGTTCGAAATAAAAGTGAGACGTGATAATTACAATTTACAACCACAGAGCAAAGAAGCACAATATGATAGGAAGCTCGATTTAACATAAAATTTTAATAAAGAGCAAATTTGCACAGAAAACTTACTGCAGTTCATCCACCAGACGGCCTTTCTCCATAAGAAAGTCCCTTAGCTGAAATTAAAGAGGAAAGACATACTCTGAGTTATCTTCAAACAACAAAACAAAATAAAACAAGAGAAGGGAACCATTGTAGTTATGACAGTGTGAAAATAAAACTAAATATTTCATCTATTCTTTTAGGTTTACATTTACTATGCAATCATAAATGCAAAAAAAAAAAAAAATCCCATGAGGAGAAAAGAGTTATTTAACCAACTCCATAAAGATAAAATTGTCCATAATATTTACAAAGCTAGAAAGTATTTTAAAGCGGCCAAACATTTTGAAAATACCTGTGATAAAAAGGTGGACAAACAGGAAAAAAAAAGGTGAGTAGTCTAAATGACTAAATACTATCAAGTCGGATCGAAGAACATGCTACTCACCAAGTCTTCAACCATTTGCAAATAGCTAAATATTACACTATATATACAAATAGCTATCTTGTTACAAATTGAATAAGTACTTAGTTGATACATTACAGATGTGTTGTAGCTAATAAAACAGATCTGAATCAAACAATTACCTTAGCATTCTCCTCTGCTTCTTGTTGCAACATTTTTGACTCATGAACAACTTTCTCCATAATAAGTTCTTGCTCAACAAGAGCACCTCTAGCAATTTCCTCCTTCATAAGCAACTCTTTTTCAGCAGCTTTTCTCTCTTCCTCAGACACAGCGAATCTTTCTTCAAGGGTTTTCCGCATCTGTGAAAGGAAATATGATACACTAAAGAATCAAAGAATGCTAACGAACCTATTTAAATTAAGAAATTCCGATCAACAAGAGTCAATCGGATAAAACCTCTTTGTTTCAACATTCTATTTCAATTACATGGTCTTTGTAATATCAAAAATTCAATTGTTAAGCAGAATTAGAAACACTCAATGATTCATACAATAAAACCACATTTCTTTAACATCCATTAACATAAAATTTGATCTTGAAAAATAAAAGCCATCCCACTAAAATGATAATTTTGACAAATCACCAAAACAGAATATTATATTATAATTATCACAATATGTTCCAACATTCACAGGCTATAATACAAGCTACAATTCAATGGAAAAAAATTCCTTAAACTCAAAGAATCATAAATCATCATCTGATCATCGGAGCAAAACTAGATTCATAGCATCACCAAAATCTTATCAAGAGGTACAAGCATAATTTATTGTTAACCCTTAGGTTCTTGCATATCCATACAGGGATATTTACCAAGTGAATTATGTCAAGTCTGACATAACACCACGTTTAAGAAATAAACCTCATTTAATAAATCAGTTACTGAAGTAAGAATTTTCATATCGTCTGGAATGCTACCACATCTTCTGGTACAAAACAAATTTCTAACATATAGCAATGACTTCAAGATAAGTAAGCAAGATACAAGCAATTACAAGAACTCGTTGAAGTTTAAAGCGTTTTGGTTCTACAAATAATCAACTGCCAATTGTGGGTCAAGATCCAACAGATGTGTCCCGTGACATAAATCATTGCTTTTAAATGCTTAACGACAAAAAAATATATCATACCTCTTCTAAAGTAGAAAGTGATTTATCTTTTTCATCTGCCAATCCAAGCAGACGAGTCTGTAGCTCCCTAACTTCTGTAGCCAAAATGGACTTTTCCCCATACACCTCACCAGCATGCTAAATATTTTTCAATGAAAAGGAGATCAAAGAAATAAACTTTAAAAATAACATAATGAAAGAAAAAAAAAAACAATATGGTTGTGTTTGGGAACTAGCATTTCATTTCAAATTAATGATTTCAATTATGAAATCATGACTGTAGAATTTGAGAATGACAAGGTTTGGGAGATCATTCTCAAATTCTCATCTTTAAACCATTTTGATAACAATTGTGGATTTGAATCAAATCCAAATTTGAAATTCTAGTATTTGTCAAACACTAATTTTGAGTCAAATCTATATTTTTAAATGAAATCCCCATTCCCAAACATAGCATACAAGAATTGTGTCAATAATGATTATAGTACAATCTTAAAAACAGATGTATACCATTTCATTTGCTTCCTTTGCATGTTTAAGCATCTTTTTCATTTCTTCAACCTTTTCAAGGATGTCGAAGCCTCCCCTAGCTGCAGCAGCTTTAGCTTGTTCTGCCTCTTTTTCACGGTCTTCTACATCCTCAATCAACCTGAGCACTGACTCTGTTTCTGTTAACAGCGTGTCCTGCAAAATATAGAAACCAATTCAAATCAAATACCTTATTGAGGGACTATGGTAATCGAACATATCCATCTGAAAAAAGGACAATGGATACTTATGTATAGTACATGTCAAAACAACACAAGAACAGTTGAAGGCACATTATAATAGAAATGTGAGCAAAGGGCTCTATCAATGGTGAATTTTAGAAAATTTAAAGTTCCATGTTTAGGATAGGGGACATAAGATTTTAATAAAGCAGTAGGTTATTAACTCAAAAACCAGTTCTTCCTTGTCAATCGAAAATGAATCTTTATTTAACTATGCTAAAGATATGAGATCGGATACATGAACCAAGCAAATCAACGTGAGAGATTGTTTGTAACAATTCAACTTTTTTGTTCTATTTCCATCTGGTGCTATGTGGCCTTACGAAAAACTACTTCAATTATCCTTTTTACCCCTTCCATCAAAGCCATGTAGTCATTGATTGTCCAACTCTCAATTGTCCTAACAAAAGCATCTTCTGGTTATCATACACGTCTGAAGGCTGAGCCAACAAAGTTGATCCTCATGTATTTCATTAGCAATATCTACCACACCCAACTTTGGTTGAATATCTTCATTTCAAATCACATCTCTTAGTGTATGCCACATATCTATGTCAACTTATGTATCTCGACTACTCCCATTAATATAATAAAGTAGACGTGATGTGATAATCGTCCCGTAAAAATTTCACTTAAATTTTTCCAGTAAAGTAGATTATTAATTACAGAGCTGTATCTATCTGTAATTCACAACTTGGTCAGTCTCTCCACTTCTCTGGAAAATTGAACCAAAGCACTTAAAACACCAGCATTGGCATTGCCTTTGGCACATTTCATCAAATGAAACAACATCTGTAAAAAGCATAAACCATGGTACTTCATCTTGAACTGATTTTGTAAATTCTTCAAATAATGTTGCAAATAAGAAGAGGGCTTAAAATCATCTCTGGATTCTGCATTGCAATCATAAAGAAAATCTATTTGTTGCTCTTCCATAGGTTTCATATTGACTCTCACTTGATCATATGTGTCCCCAAATCCAAATGATATTGAATGGTGACAATTGATGAACCACACATAAGGTACTGAAGAGGTTTAGAATCCTCTCTTGATGCTACATTGCAAGTAAGTCATTATTTATCTATTTATTATAACATTTAGATTTAGATAATTATTTTAATAAATTATATAGTAAAATAAACATAAAATATTTGTATATTTATTTACTGCCGTGTCCATGTCCATCACTAATTCAGGACGATACCCCTGTGAAAAAGTTTCTAGCAAACTGTGTTACGGCAGTAGGTTTCATGGAGTGTACTAGCTTAACAATTAAAAAACTCGAACAGATTTGAAAAGAGTACGGTAATTGTTAGATAAAATGGTGTTACTTTCTCATTAATCTTTTTGGCACATGTCCGTTCATACAGCAGTAAATTACACACTCTAATAACCTTTACAATAATCTAAAGAGTGACCTAACCCAGTAAATTACCAAGAACAATAGAATTCAAGCAAATATTTCCAGAATATTTAACTTGAAGCTAAAGCAAAGCAATTAGAGTCATTTTTTAGTGACACATAATTACTAAAAGTGGCAATATTATGGAACTTCAATACTTATTTTTTTCTTCCTCTTAATTACTCAAAATTTTCATACATTCAAAACAGGCAGAATTTCTCAAATGAAAGTGACTCATTTTCCTTATCTAAAAACAAAAATAAAGTGACTCATCAAGAAATAATATTCTGAAAATTAATAAAGCTCCACTCAATCATCAACGGCAAGAAATAATTGCATGACTTAAACAAGTTCAATGTAGACTAAAAATTGGTGGATTTTTTAATCAAATATATTATGGAAAGTATGCAAATTATCAAACATGTCTTGATCTTCCAAAATATCTATTAGGTATACAAAACAATTGATTCACCAAAGAATCCACGCTTGGCATTTTTTCAAATATCAAATGACTTTTTTTCTTTTCAAGAAACTACATCAATGTGAAGTAATATGAAGGTGAAATACTTGTAACAGATTCTTTGTACTTTATGTAGTATAAATATCTAAGACTACTTGCGATAATATTAATTTCATAACATCTTCAAGCAACAATTGTGTGTAATTATAAGCAAAACCTTTTTCTTGTTTTTGATGATCATTTATATTTTTTTTAAAAAAAAAACCCTACAAATTGTCAGCCTTACTTTTGTAAACTCTGGGGCCAATGTTGTTTAATTGTAATTCCAAACATTAGAAAGGATAAACAAAAGGATGCAAGTACCTTATACGTTTTTGCATCTTCAATAATGTCTTCAAGAAGGCTTATTCTGCATATTTGGCCAGATTGGGTAACTATCGTGCTCAACGCAGTCTCAGTCTGAGTAACCTCAACACCACCAAGATCAGTCACAGGGAATTTCTGTAAAGAGTATGCATCATGGCAACTATTTTGTTCATTATTGAATTCAGAAGGCATTCTATTCTCAACTTCTGGTCGTGTGACAGATATAGGAGTTTGGTTTGTGGAAGCCATAAAATCTAACGAGTTGCAGTCCAGATGATGTTGCTTCTGATGATCATCACTTAAAAGTTCATTTATGACATCAATCAAATTACTGACACCGTCAAATCCAGCTTCAACATCACGATATTCAGTGTTTATCGTTGATGAGACATCAACCGTTCCATTGGAAGATACATGAACATGAGTAACATTGTCATGAACAAAATCATCCTTATTATCTACACTAGTAGAGCTTCCGGACATGTTCAACTCTTTGTCCTTAGTAGTGCCTTGAAGCACGTCTTTATATGTAAAGTCTTCATTTTTGTTGTTTCCATTCTGCAGGTCATCTGTGTCATTTGCGTCATAAAAGGATGTTGCTAAAGAATCATCATCCATATTTTGGGCATCAGTCAACAAATGAGAATTATCGGCATTGTTCTGTGAGAGTAATCCCACGATTGAAGAGCTCGTCAAATGTGTTTCTGCCACATTCCCAACATTGGAAACTGCATGAAGCACTATGTTAAAATCAAACCACTGTGCTATTATACCAAATAGCTACACAATCATTAGCTAAGTTCCCTAAAGAAAAGATTTTAGATACATTTGAGTACCACAAATATATTACTCATAGCAAGCCAAGGAGAAGATCACAACTCACAACTCACAATGTTATACCGAACAAATATTGATATTAGCACCCACAATGAAAAGAAATCCAATATCTACAACATATGTTCTTGAAAACAAATGTCACTTAGCAAGTAAATACAATAACGCATTTCAAGCTTTTGATTCCTTTCGTGTTTGTAATTCAGACTTTTACCAGTGGTATAGCCACATAAGGCTTCTCACACATAAAAGAGATATGTTCTTGAAAACGAACGTCACTTATCAAGGAAATACAACACATTTCAAGCTTTCAATTTCTTTCATTATGTAATTCAGACTCTTACCAATCGGTGTAACCACAGAAGGCTTCTCACACATAAAAGGGAAAATGTCAGTAAGGATTGTGTCCACAGCTGCTTCAGGATCCTTTGCATGTTCTATAGCTACAGCTTTCAACAAACGAGCATCCACCTTCAAATACAAAGGAAAAAGTTCCATGAACACTACATATAACTCAAAAAGAAGCATTAAACTTAATACAAACCGCATTTTCACTATGATTTCTATGCTTCTATGAATTCATAGGCTCTTAATGCAATAAGACCAACCCGCTCATGGGTAAATTGCCCATCTGATAATCAAAACCCATAAAGAAAAGTGCCTCAAAATTACAAGTTCCGTTCCAATTTATTTAAATTAAAAAATAGTATGAAACAAAGTAACCAAAATTCATGATTTTTTTTCTCCTCCTATAAATAGACACCCATTTTGCATATAATCATCACCAAAAAAACCACTTTATCTCTCTTTTAAAAATATTTTTATTGATCATGAGTGGATAAAGCACAAGATAATAACTTTGGTGGTTTTTACATCACCATTGGGGATAGTCTAAGAAAAATTCTAAACAAAAGATTAAAAATTTAAAATGTAAAAGGATATTAAGTTGAACAAATTATAAATTAAAACCTGGGGAAAAAGCTCCGTCAAAGTCTGGTATACTGAATTGAAACCCATTATCCAATTTACTTGACCTGCATAATTGTGCATCATAATAGTATTATTAGCCGCAGAATCAAAATCAAAACAATATAATTGTATAATTCACAAACAAAAATTAAGATTGTTGTGATCGAAAAGCCTTAAAAATCAGGAGACTTGATTAATGAACTGCTATACGAACGATGAATCAAGTACAAAATTACGGTAAAAACGAAATCAAGATAAACCCAGATTAAAAAAACTGAGAATAACTCAACCCAGAAAGAAAAACGATTAAAATTCTGCACCCAAAAGAAATAATTGATCATACGAAGAGAATATGCAAAAAGGCAGATAATAAATTAAGGTTTAAGAGTAGTATGTAAAATAGAATAATAGATTACAGACCTCCAAATACCGAAATTGTGAAAAGGAATCAAAAGGGCAAGATGAATAGAAAGTTTCACACTAGAACAGAGATGGATGATTTGATCAATCAATAAAAATTGTCCACCATAATTCCAGAAAGGTAAAGATTGAGGAAGTTTCCTTGATTAACTACTTGTAGAAGTACTCCTTATTTATGCCTGCCGATTTTGGTTTTTTGTTAGGTTTAGAGATTTAAAGATTTAGTTGGGTTGTAAATTGGATTGGATTTATATAGGTTTTTTTTTACCGGGATCATACGAATAGCCTAGTTTCCAGTTTTCCACCATAATTTTAGGGTCTCAGTTTAATTTGTTGACTTAGTAGTAGTATATCTGTATATGAACTAGATAATGTCCGCGTAATGCACGATTTTATTAAGTTTTTAATATATTTTTTGTTAATAAAAAAAATTAAAAATTAATGGCATAAAACATCTTATAAATAATTAAAAGAAAATAAAATAAAATATATGATTTTCTAATATATTAAATAATATGATCTAAAAAGTAAAAAATCAATAAATATTGATAATATTATAGTCATAATTAGAAAATAAAAAAGTCAAAAGATATGAATATTAGTAATAAATACAATGACATAGTCATTGAGTTTTAGAGGGAAAATTTTCATTGAGAAAGTGACACGTAAGCAGTTTTAAAAAGTGATAATATCATCAGTGTTTTGTTTTAGTTTAGTTATATAGATAGATATGAGTCTGAGTATGGATTTGGGTTTAACAAAAATATATAGGATTTTTGCAAAAAAAAAATAAAAATAAAATAAACAAATAAATTTGCACAATCTTAAAAAAAATTGCACACATTATTATATGAGACGGTTTGACTTTCATCGTGATATATAATTTATACATAAATTAAATAGTTTAATTAATACAAATTATTAGAATATTGACTTATTGTTATTTTAACTTCTTAAAATCCAATAATATTTAAACAAATATTTCAGAACTATAGTATACTTGATGCATATATATATTAGGTTATGGATATAATAATACTACCTTTGTTTTTTTTTTCCTGTTTATTTTTGCAATTGTTAAGTTTCAATATCTCTAAACAGGCCCTTCCTTGAGAGACCGTCTATAGTATAGACATCTCTCAAGAGCCCAACCCATATCTCCCTTTTAACTTACAAAACAACCAATTATTTTTTTTAATTTATAAATTGGGCCAGCCTCAAAACTTGAGACGTCTATTGTATAGACGGTCTCAAATAAGAATTTGTGAAAAAATTATAATAAATGTATGATAATAAAGTATACATTAAGACGAACCTGCATGATCTCAAATGGATGTATTATTTCTTCCATATGACCATATATCTCTCAAAAATCGTAGTCGAACTTCTTTTTCCTTAAAGAATATTCTAAATGACAAGAGAATTAAAGAACGGAGGGAGTAATTAATTCAACAAGATGATTATTTCGTCCTATTAAATTTGCATTATTCACCTTTAAAAGTTGCAAATTTACCTGGCTGACTTTTAGTTTGTTTGTATATCAAACTATCCTAAAATGTGTCCGTAAATGTATTTGAAACGAATAAACTGTTAGACGGAATATTTGTTTTTAAGCCAAAATAAAAATGATGTTTTGTTTCACTTTTTCATAGGTTTTTTTGCTTGTTGCCTTATTTTTTGTCTAATAAACAACCTAATAATTTTTTTACCAAATACTCCCTCCTATTCTTCCTATTTGTCCCATTTACTTTTTGGTTACTATTCACTAATCACTCTTGATTTCTATCATGTTCTTAATCTATAAGTTAAAATATGGTCATGTGGAATCTTATTTTATTCGTCTCAATGCAAAGATTATTAAAATCAAATTTTTATAATTTTTAATCATGCACAATTAAAGATATTTAATGTTAAAATGTTGCCTTGGCATATGTGCAAAAAGCATATGGGACAAGTAGAGTGAATAGGAGGGAGTATTTTTTAACCTTATACATCTAGCTTAACAATTGATAAGAAAATCAATGACCAACTAGTCAAACAAGTCAACTGAACCAACGAACTAATCGCTAATACCCTTTGTCTTTTGATATGTCCATACAATATCATTCATCACATTCATGCTAACCTTAACACAAACACCACCATCAAAGTAGCAGTACGGAAGAAAATGTCGTTCACACTTTTATCGACTTTCATGATGACTTCGTTTCCAAGTTCCGCCTTCGTAGAGTTCTTACCGATATATACGACAGTGTCCCTCAACTTATTCACCGAGCCCGAAAGCCAAAAGAGTCCAACACCAAGACCAGAAGTAAGGAGATTGGATGTGCATAGAGTTATGCTTCCACAAGCCATTTTATAAAGGACAGTGAACATAACAGCAAGTCCAGTTCCTGTAATGCTAGCAGAGAACTGAGTCAATAGTAGAGGTAGTGCAGGACCCGCTTTCTTGATTGAATTCGTCAATGACTTCTGATTCCGATTCTTGTCCATCATTAGAGATAGAAGCAACTCACAAGCCTGAACAGAGTTTGTCTTATAAGGATCCCTATCCCCAGCTCCTCGCTTGTTCTTTCTTCTTGATGATTGCTTTCGTTTTACTTTCTCTGGACTGTAACCAAAAGCAAGCAAATGCATCGGCACAAACTTAACTAAGTTCATGGCATTAATGTAATGTCGAAAAAAAACAGAAATAGAATTATAAGATTTGGTTAGTTACTAAATTTTGTATCATATCAGTTAGTTAGTTATGATATCTTTTAGTTATACATAATTGTATGTTGTGCTAACCAGTAGAAATTATGGAATCTTGCTTTGGTTTTTAGTTAGGAACCTACTAGATGGACAAATATTGTAGTTAATTCTACATGTTACAGAAAAAATTTAGTATCCCTTGGGGGTGGTTGGGGGAAGAAGGCAACATAATAAAGGATTAAAAGTGCCAGCTTGCACTATAGTTGTTCCGTACGTGCATGCATGTACTTAGTCGAGTGAGAGAGAACAGTCCAGGTCAGACTTACAGTGAGCAGTCGTAAATTGCAGCAGCAAGGGCAACACACTGTCGAGTCTTGCAACCGAAGTCAATTGTGACTTATCTATCATGAGTTAATTAGAGTTTCCTCACTGTTAGTTGGTCGGTTGGTTCCATTTAAAAGTTTGATTTTCTTTTTTTTAGCAAAAGGCTTGTACTCTTCTAACTGTCTGTTTGTTAATTTTCATGATATGTATTTTGTCATTTCCATGGTAATGAAAGTTTGATCACCACCTGATAATACATTTTCAAAAGGTAATACATTGAAATGAATTTTGTGAAGAAAATGAGATTGTTCAAGGAAAATAATCATGACCATTAAACTTGTCAAGAAATATTCCTACCAAAATTACACTAATTTTCCATTACCATTCCTATCATTTGTACCGATTACCAAACGGGTCGTAAGTGTACAATGTTTGTTACTCATTAATTTCAGTATTTATAAAGGCTTTTACTATTAGTAAGGCTTGAATAAGAGAATTGTCCTAATCAAGGTGGGTTGTATTTATTATTTTAGAATAATTGTTAGAGTCGATCTAATAAAGACGGTATGCAACATTTATAACCCTTGTATCAATTATAAATCTTTGGTATCAAATATCACTAGTCCCGACAGAGCACAAAACAAGCGAAGATCATTAACGCTAATTGTTGTAATTTAGAAAGTTTTAACCTTGACTTCTATATAGTTCGCAAAAACTGACGGAATATAATTGCAAGATGAAATATTACCTTTTAAGGGGAGCAGCAATCGGGGAGTCTACCTTCAAAAATTCATCCTGCAAATCGATTGTAGCACTCCTGTAAAAACAGAAGTATCTCCACTAGTTCAGTACCATAGCCAGGCGTTATGTCAAGTTCGAGATCATATTAAAAGAAAAACATCAATTTCAATAGAAAATTTGTTAAGGTGACTCATTCCGGGGAAAATTGCTCGGAAATCAACATTGTGCTATCATTCAGATAACAGAGATAAAAGAATTCACTTAATCAACCAACCTTTGCCCTTAGTTTGCTGTCAGCATACTAATAGGGTATGCTGATTGCAAACTAAGGGCAAAGGTTGAATTATTATAAAATAAAAGGTGGTGTTGATAGCAAACTAAAGGTAAAGGTTGGATTAGGTGGGATTATTCACAGCGAAAGGGGGGAAAGGTTGGATTATTAATATAAATTTTTCTTTTAATTTATAAAACATCGGAGTCATATAATTGAACATGCCCAAAAGGAATATATTGCTTGTTCATTTTGAATAAGATGGTTGACATATGCCTAAACAAGCCACAGGGTTGTTTTTTTACTTTTGCCCTGCTCGAATAGAGTCACGCTAATGTAGACATTTCACAAAATAACAGAACACACAGATCATATCTCCATCAGAAAATGTATTACACACTCATTATAGTTGATCCCACTTCTAATAACTTCACTTAAAAGCTATATAAGACATAAATTTAAATCTCAAACTACTAGCTAGCATCAGAAGAGTTCTCAAAGAAAAAAAAGCAATTGAAAACAATTATAACATGAGAACAATAATACCAGCAACCAGTGTTGGAATAAAGATATTTCTAAGTTGAAAGCCCCTTTTTATTCTAAAAGAATCTATGAAAAAAATTAAGTAACTTGATTGGAAAAAAGAAATGACGGCAGTGTTGATTCTTAGATGATAAGCGCAAGTACATGGACAGACCTTCATGTTCCAAATGCATAAGATAACAATTAGGCGGCTTGCATAGCAAGTTGTTAAGCTTTTACAATTACTACTCTTAACTGAGCGCATATTAGTACATTACCAACCATTGCCGCCAAATGGATCTGTGAGAACATGTAGCACAAAATAATAGAGATTTGAAAACAACGAAATACATACCATCCAAAATTAGGCACAAGCACCTGCTTCCTCCATGCTGAATCCTTCACTTTAAACTCTTCTAAAACAGAAACCATATCCTTCACATCAATCATACTATCCACAATTGGAAGTTTCAAGTCAGATATTGTCGGACAAGGAAGATCGTGAACCAAATCAGAGTTCGCCTCCAAATCATAATAGCTCCCACTTGGGTGAAGCAGATGTGTATTTGGTCCAGATATATTCTTCGACTCAAAATCATCACTAGCCAGGTGCAGCAGGTGCATATCAGCAGCAGTTGCATTAATGTCCACCAGATCTGGAAACAAAGATTCCAGATATTCCTTTTCAAACTCATTTGAACCAGACATCATAAACTCTAACAACTGTTTACGCTTTGACCACAGTTCATCAATACCATAGCTGAAGACGATATGATCTGTTTGCTTATCTGCAACAATACCATGTAAACACAATTATAAATGTCATGTATTCTACAACACCGTACATAACAGAATCTGTTTCCGACAATTGAGATGCTTTCCATTTTAGGCATTTTTCCCGATCATGTAACAGACTTATCAGATAAATTTGCCACAAGTTTATAGCTATCAGTTTGATTTTGTTCATAACAGGTATCCAACTAGTTCATTCACAATTCAATCGCAGTTCATAACTCTCAAACACAAAAATCAGTTTGTTGTGTGTGGCATTGGTCATGGAGTTTAAGCAAATGATTTTCCAGCTAATAAAGTAAAACATACAGAGAAAGCTTCATATCAAAGGACAAAGCTTTTAATCCAAAGGCAGATCACTGACTGTATCACTTCATTTTCCAGTTACGGTGGCTTGCCTGGCCATAATTTGAGGGTATTTATAAGATATGATTCTGACTAAAGACCATCTTGAGTGTACAATAAAAAATATACAAAGTTCAGATTGAAGGACGCCTCTTTCTTGCTACTGATGTTGGCCAGGAATTTAGAAGGAGTATCTTTTCAAAGTGTTTTCCAATCTAAAAGAGGACATTTTAAGAAGAGACTTTTTTTTTTTACTGTAATTAAAATTTGCAAAGGGATCTTATTTTTTTATCTTGAGTTTCTGCTTGTACATTTTAAGATAGATGACCCAAGATGCCATCTACAGCTAACAGCTATCACACTCAAGGTCACTGTATATCCCTTCAAGCATTCCTAGATCCACTTCTCAGAACAGAAATGTCTCCATGGAATTCTCAAATGCAGGAAAGACACTTTTCAATTTCCATACAAATTATAATTACCTATTTACAGTGGCAGGATGTGTAGTTAGTAGTATTGTTTAGGGTAACGAAGCACTGTAATAGCTATCATCCACATCTTCAATCTAGTGTCATACACAACAAACTTTTAGTCCCTTCTTTACTTCTATTTTGTTAAAATGTGTCACCCACAATCAGACATCACCACTAGGACTTAGATGCATAAACAAAACATAGGCTACGAAAAAGACTCTTTAGAACCTCATAGTCACACCCCATGAACGTTACAGAATATTTTGTTAAAATGTGTCACCCACAATCAGACATCACCACTAGGACTTAGATGCATAAACAAAACATAGGCTACGAAAAAGACTCTTTAGAAGCTCATAGTCACACCCCATGAACGTTACAGAAAATTCAATAGTAGCCAAACCTCGCACATCGCTGGGCAGGGGCATTCGTTTGATAGGCGCAGCCCCTGCAAACTGACTGAGTCTATAAACCCCATTCATAGACTTAAAAAGATTATCCTGCTCGTATGGCATCAAAGAAAAAATATTTGATCTTGTTAGCTCTTGCCTGGATCCAGAAGATGGTAAAAGTTGCGAAAAATCCTGCACACGAGACAAAGCAACTTAACTTTCCATTTGTAAAAACATAGTTTGATGGAAGATTAAATAGCTGCAATCCCAACTATAACTCTCCTTGTAAAATACAAATTTAAGGCAATTCAAAAGCACCAGTATAATTACTATATACTCCTATTATATAACCAACATAAGACTTAAACCTCCAACATCACAACTACAAATGATATTACCAGGTACCATATTAGTTGTTATTCATGTATTCCCTCTATTAGTCTATTCCACCCTAGCTCCCTAAGTGTTCATTCAATTTAGCATACATATCATACACTTATTCACGTTTTAATATCTCTAATTTAACAACAATAAAACCAATCTCAACACTGCCAGAGCCTTTATCCCTAAAGATTGGAGATGGCTAGATGAACCAATATATCAATTTCAATGGTCGACCACATGGATTATTCTTCTCCATTCATTTTGAATACCTACCATCTCAATTTGTAAGTCTAGATCCTTTATATTTTTTTCCACTCATGTCCTCCAAGTCATCTTCAATCTTCCTCGTTCTCTTTTAAAGTCTCCCGAGCTCCAACTTTTGATTTTCCTTATTGGTTCGCTAATGCACGTCTTTGCATATGTTCAAACCATCTTAAACGATTGTCTTTCATCTTTTCTTCAATACTTACAACCCCTACCCTTTTTCTTATCTTCTTCGTCAATTCTAACCCTCAGATATGCTCACTTATCCATCAAAACATTTGCATTTACGCTACTCCCATCTTCCTATAAAGATCCTTTATAAAAGCCCAACATTTTTAGCGTTGGTTTAATGATTGTTCGATAAAACTTGCTCTTTAGTTTTAACGGCACACCATCAATCACATAATATCCCTATAGTTACTCTTTATTTTTGCTACTCACACTTAATTCTATAAGACACATCTTGTTGGATGTCTCCACTATTCTGAAATATGGACCCGAGATATTTGAAACATCCACTTGGAGCTGTTCCTTTCTCTTATAGTTTTATTTCTCGTCATCTAGTTTGTACTAGTTACAATCCATGTAATATGTCTTACTTCGACTTAATTTGAAACCTCATAACTCCAACTCTTGTCTAAAATAATTATGACTTAGAATTTACCCCTTCCCCAGTCTCATCAACCAAAACAATATCATCGACAAACAACGTGCACAAGACACATCTCCTTAGTACCAAATTAAAGAAGATCTCACTTAACTATTAACTTTTAGATTAAGAGAAAATACAAATCAAGAATGATTGATAAATAGTGTAAAAAAAACAAATGAGACACTTAGAAAAGAACAGACAGAAACTACTTAAATGTTCCTTTACATCACGAGTGCATTGAAAGGGTGCAAAACTAATTTTTATTCACAAGCAACATTCAAGCTAAGCTAACTGCCCAAGGGTCATTCCATAAAGAATGGAATTGCACTCAATATGAACTTAAATATGTACAGCCTTAAACATGATTTTATCATTTATGAAACTATAAATCAAATCCACAATCCTGTAATTTTAAAATTAATGAAAATTGGTTAAAACAATTAACTTTTAAATATTTCAATGTTTTTCATTTTTTAACAAGGACACCGTTATATGAATTATTTGTCGCACTGTCATATAATTCGCTAATCTCCATACGAATCGCAAATCGAAAAGGTAAATTTTTGGTCAATTTTAGGCTACTTTATTTTGAGCTAATTACGAATTAAAAAGGCAAAATTTGTTCAATTTTGAGCTACTTTATTTTGAGCAAATCACGAATTAAATAGACGAATTATGCTACACTGGTCTATATAGTCACCCATCTAACCCTTCTCGAACCCCAATTATGATCAGGACATACTAGAAATGATCGATTTTGGGCTACTTTATTTTGCTAGGCGAATTACGATACACTGGTCTATATAGTCACCCATCTAACCCTCCTCAAACCCCAATTATATCTTCTACGATCTGGACATACTCGGAATGATGACGATGATGACCAATATATAAAATCATATCAAGATATAAATAATCTACACCACTTTGAATTGGACTCTTAGAGTTGCACAAGCCTTTAAACCCTTGAATACAAGGATTTAAATCAACAAATAGATCATCAATTCATAATAAAATTCATAACTTTACACTCTAGAAATGTAATATAAAAATTGTTTCAACAACTAAAATTCAAATTTAGCAGAAAGAACAAATCGATTAAACAACTAAAATTCAAACAATAAATAAGAAATCAAAAGATGTAGGGCAAACCTTATAGGGTCTGGCAACGGGCTGTTCATGATGAAATACAAGTCCAGGATGAGTATGAGAAGACGCCATTAGAGAAAGCAAAACCATATCGCATTTGAGCGAGAATCTGAGATCAGAAACTGAAGAAAGGGTAGTTTCTGATTCCAGAATTCTCGGATCCTTGTGTTACTACCATTAACATCATTTTTGATATTATTATCTTGCTTCTCAACTTCTGACCTCAAACCTCTTTTTAGTCGTTATTTCACCCAAATTTTGTATTGTCATTTTGGGTGGTTACAAATCAAGACTTATTTAGCCCACAAAAATTGACAATTTCATCAAAATAATCAAATGTCGTGCAACATCATAATTGACATAGACTATTGAGAAATATACCCATCAAATTATTAAATTATGTGACTATAATTGAAAAAAAAAAAAAAAAAAGAGTAGAAAAATGATATTTAGAGTCCATAGTGTTGTTTATAAACATTAACATATTTATTTTATCATTAGTAATTTTATTTTTTTAAGAGAATCTAATCTAGATTTTGAAAAAAAATTAATATTTTATATATTTGTTTTAATTTTCAAAAAAATGTTAAACTAATAAAGTATAATGAGATTCTTATATTTTCAAAGCAAAAATAATATTATTAAATTATATAAATAATTGTCCCATTTTAGCTTCAAGAAAAAGTTACTGGGTCTAATAGTTATTGTAATCTTCTTTTTCCTTTTTCATTTGCTAAACTTTGAGCTTTATTGTTGAATTCCAAAACCTAAATTATATAATTCTTGGGTTTTTTCTACTCTTGCTCAGAATAATCAATTCGGGTTAGTTTTCGCTTGAATTTTATTTCAAATTATTTCTTGAAAAGGGGAAAGAAATCTAGGGTTTGGACTTTAGAGAAAAATTGGGTCTTTGAAGATTAATGGTGACTTTGAAGATTAATGGAGGATGAGCAGGATGAAGATGATGGAGAACAAGGAGGAAGAGAGAGAAAGATGATTGGGGATGAAGGAATTAAATTAAAAAAAGGAAAAAGAAAAAAAAAACTCAAAAAAAAAGGGAAAAATCAAAAAAATGGAAAGTCAAAGGTAAATTCCCCGGTCAACGGTAATAACCGGTCATTTGGCCGCAATGGTGGTCACTTTTAAAACGTGGTGGCTGTAATTCGCAAAAAAAAAAAAAACATCGTGACTGTAATTCGCAAAAGGCCTAAACATCAGGGCTGTAATTCACGATTAATTCAATATAAAATGCACAGTAGTCTTTGCCTACAAAATTTCGTGAGTAAACATTTTGATAAAAGCCAGATGACTTAATGTAAAGCTCTCAAATGATGAGAAGCTTTTAACTTACGATATTAAGCAAATAATTTTAACTTACGATATTAAGCAAATAATTAAAACTCCGTATTAGCACATACAATTTCATATGAATTGATTTTTTTTTAATAATTCAAACCTTTTATAACCTCATCATTTAACCCTTCTATATACGCGGAGTCGGGGCTCTAGCGCAAGCCCCACCCTTCTAAATACGCAGAGTCCCGACTATAACGCAAGTTCCATCTAGGTCTGTCAAACAGATTAGGTTGGGTCATATATAAACAGGTTAAAAAACCCTTGACCCAAACCCAACCCATTTAGTTAATTGGGTGGAAAATCACAACCTTGACCGACCTGCAACAAATCAGGTTGACCTGATTTCGACTAACTTAACCCATTTATAATTTTTTTTTTAATTTTCGTTTTACGGTTTTTAATGTTAATTAAATCCAATTTTTTAGGCTTTATTTGTAACTTTATGTTTTTTGCTGTTTATTTTGTATTTAATACGAAAAATAAGAAAATATTAAATGAACTAAGTTTAACTTATACTTATTGATTTAACTCGAAATTAACACATTTAATTAAATGGATTATACAGGTTTTTTTAGGTTTAAAATTTTAACCTAAACCAAACTCATTTAATAAACAGATCAGGTTGGATCGACCCATTTAATTAATTAGGTCAAAAGTCTCAACCCAAACCACTTATTGCGGGTTAGGTTCAAGTCGGATTAGTAGGTCGGTTCAACTTTTGCCAGCCCTAAATGAGACTTTAGCCTAAAAAAAGTTTAAGTCTTTTTTTGTTAAAAAGTATGAAATAAAAAAACAGCCCCTCTTATATGAGACCGTCTCACAGTGAGACGAGTTCATACTAAAAGTCTATTATAGTAAAAATTTCTATTTTTAGACTATTTAACTCAAGTATAAAACACGTCTAAACCGTTTCACTAAGTTTATGTTAAAAATCTCATATACTAAGTCTCCGATTAGTTCCCTTTAACACCCCATTAGAGTGGGACTCCAAACCAAGAAATAGCCGACTTATTACACTTCGCCATTTCAACCATCGAACATCAATGGCGATCAGCAAGGAATCACCGAGTTCTAGATACTGATAACTCAACTAACAACATAAACAAATTCAAAACTTATTGGTTAAGGGCAATGAGTAAAACCCACGTCAAATCCCAGATCAAATCTCCCAATTTACCCGCAAAATCAATACCCAATATACTACAAATTTATAGTTTCTACTGCAGCTTCTGGGGATTTTTGACATAATTTGAGAATCCTGGCAAACGTAGGAGGCCTTAGTTTAAGGGCAAGATCCTCATTGAAGCCTGATTTTGTACTAGACGCTGAGGATCTTCATCGTGGAACCCGGCGATGGTTTCTTCGTCGCTGGTTTTCCTCTTCCATGGCTTTCTTCCTTCCTACTTCTCTTTCTTCTGCGTTCCATCGCTTTGTGTTCGTCTGCATTTTACTGGGTTTTGTCTTTCTTATATATGTTCTTCCAATTGAACAGGTTTTCTTTCTTTTTCTTGGTTTTGTCAGGGATTTATAATTTTAAAATTTGAGTTATCTTATATTGCTGCATGATTATTTGGAGTTTTGATTTGTTATGTGATGATTGAGATTGGTATAGTGAGGGTATTTGTGCATATTTAGTTTTGTAATTGTTTGTGTACAAAGCTTAAGGCTACACCATTTTGACATTGGAACGAATCGTGTTAATCAAACTGTAATGACCACTTTTTTTTGTTGGTTACGTGTTATGGATAATCCGAGGCTGAGAGGAGAGGGGAATTGTTGTTTGTGGTGGTTGAAAAAAGCCTTTTAACCGCTAGGTCAATCTATAATTCTCGTAATGACCATAGTACTAACTAAAAAGTTGCCATGAATTAATAATACTCATGGAGACAGCTAAGGCATTTGAAGTAGCAAGGGTATAAGTGTGTACATTGAGGTTAAGGTGTTTCTTCAAAGGGCTCTTGAAGCCTAAAAGGGAGAGAGAATAATGGGTACTTTTGAGAGTGTCGCATAGATTGTAGATTCACCGTAGAAGAGTTTCCTAATTTTAAGTTTGGATGAAGGAAAAGAAGCGACAGAAAAGAGAGGGGAATTGAGGGACAAAATATTCTTCATTTTGATAACAAAAAGAAAAGGGAGGGAAATAAAGGGAAAGAAAAGAGATCCTTCATCTGGATAGCAAAAGGAAAGGGGAAGAAATGAAGGGAAGAGAATTGAAGGAGAAAGCTCATTTACTTTTTATCCTCTTAACATTAAAAAGATTTCGAAGAAAAACACCTTGAACTTCCTTCCCCTCTCTTTCCCTTCCCTTTTCTTCTTCCCTTCTTAAAATGTTATCTAAACATATTCAAAGAGCTGGTTATGAACTAGCAAATCATTGTGGATGCATTAGATTATAGTGTGTTTATTCACTATTATTGGGAATCTCCAATGGGCTTTCCTAGGATCAGTAAAAAAGTTGTTTGAAAAGGTTTATGAGGGGGAGGGGATTTGTAGGAGAGGGAGGATAGATTAGCTATTTTGGAGATTTATACAATCTACAAGCTCAACCATTTTGGTTCTTGAGGGTGTCTTGGGATAAAAAGTAAGCGAGAGCAAGTTTTGAGAGTTCATCCACTATTGTCTATGTAACTGGTTAAATGTAAACAACAGGAAAACTTTCCTAAATAGCTCTTCAATCCTCTCCCTTCTTCCGTATTTTCTACCAAGACACTTCGAGAGCTGTAAAAACTTAAAATGATAAAACTCTTCAAAAGATCACTCAAATCAACTGTTGTCACTCAAAATAACTCTATGGAGAGCTCTCTAAATGCTATCATGGGGCTTTCAGTTGTGACTCTTACTTTTTCCTCCAAAAGCCTTTTGGAGTTTTCAATGTACCAATTCGAGGGTGGATCATATACAAGTAGAAATATTATGTGATTAGAGTAGTAAAGCTAGACTCCCTATTTGTCTTTGGTGTTCCTTGTCTATTTACTCTGTTGAGGGCTTTGCACAAATTTATTGGGAACTGGACATAGATCTAGTTTTTGTATTTCCAATGATTTACTTTGCTTCTGATCACCAGTTTATCAACAATAAATGTATTGTCCCAATGCCTAAAGGATGGTCTCATGATCTCAGTTTGATAGGGTAATGTGGGTTGGAACATAATTTTACAAGGCGAGATGTACAAGAAAGAGTGCCTCAAATTAGTCAAGGTGAGGTGATTCCCTTAGGTACAACTAAGCATTTGAAAAATAAAATAAATGCTTAGAGCATTGAGTTAGTGAGGCACAAACTAAATAAAAATAAGGGTCGAATGCACGCCACCTTAGCCTAAACAGAGAAACTTTTTTTGATTGACCACCGTTAATTGGAAAGAGCCTTATCTTGATAACCACTTTAAGTTGCAACTAGTTTCTTTCGTATTTTATTCCTTGGTTTTCATGTAACTACCCATAGTCTTGTCATTTTTACAATTAGTGCTTATGTGCTAAAGCCAAATTAGTCTCTTATTAATTACTCCATTACCTTCTTTTTCTTTAGAATTTTATCATTTATATCTTCCAAGATAGATAAGGCAAGAAAAAATTGAAATGGGGAAAATTCAATGTTTGAGGAAGAAACCTTGTACGACAAAAAGTCTACGAGGATATGAATTCTGATATGTGACTAGAAATTAGAATGTAGCCCATATACTTGTGATGAATAACCGAGTGAATGATTGGATGGAAAGCAACAATCTTACAGTGCTCTAAACTGCTATCACTTGGATGATTACAGTTATACTTCTGTTACTGATCATTATAATGTTGTTTTTGACAGTATCTGAAAGATTTCTTGCTATGGGTCAAAGAGGATCTTGGCCCTTGGGGTCCTGTGGTATTGTAAGTTACTTTGACTTCTGTTACTTTTCTATACAATGGCTCACGATAGAAATTTCCTTATATATGTGTGCGTACGTGTTCACACACATGCACTCACCCACATATTTACACGCGCACGCACACATATTTACATGCACACTCAAACATATTGATGATAGTGAAGTATTTAAAAAGTTAGTACAAAGTTACTAACTCACTCAATTCATATTTGTTTTTAACTACAACATAACTGAGGCTACTTTTGCATATTAGGGCTATTGCTTACGTCCCTCTCACGGTCCTTGCAGTTCCCGCATCAGTACTTACGGTATAATTTTTTTTTCTTGGTTCTTTGAAGTTTACTATTTTTTAAATTAAAGCTTTTTTGTTGGTTTTTTTTTATTATTTTTGTTATTGTTGTTATTATTATTGTATTAGTTTTAGAAGCACTGCTCTGATACTTTATGTTTTGTTGCAATATTCATTCCAATTTATTTTATTTTTCTTCTTATTTTTATTTATTCAATTTATTTAAACAAATAAGTTATGCAAACATTTTACTCTTTTTCTTTATATGTTTTTCTGCACCAATATATGTTGGATGTTAGAATTTTATTCTCTTCGACTGCTTATGCGACCTTATGGTCCTGATCTGATTTTTTTTTTCTAGCTTGGAGGTGGTTATCTCTTTGGACTACCATTAGGTTTTATTGCCGATTCGATTGGAGCTACAATTGGTGCTACAGCTGCTTTTCTTCTGGGCAGAACAGTAAGACTTGAATTCCTTTTTGTGCTTTTTAATATGTAAACATTGCCTACGTGCTTCATAATGTTCTCTTTGTATGTACTTCATACATTTCTGAGACATCTTTGGAAGTTATAACTGACTTTCTTTTTTTTTTTATGATCTAAAAATCTGCTACCTATGTTTTTGAATTTGTTTCAGATTGGAAAATCTTATGTTATGTCAAAGCTGAAGAACTATCCCAAGTTTCAGGCAGTAGCCATTGCTATTCAGAAATCTGGATTTAAGGTAATACGGTTTTTTAGTTTGGTTGAATTGATGGATGCATGCATGTAAAACCTTTTTTTTTGCGCATTATAACTCGAGTCTTGACAATTTAACAAGTAATGAGCAGTGGTTTGAAACTTGCCTACCTGATGAAAATATTAGGGGACTAGAGGTTACATTCACTTGATTCTGATCATGCAGAAATTGTAGGAGTATGGCTCAAAAGCTGGACTTCAGTATATTTGATGTCTTCCATGGTTTTCGAAAGTGGTCAAGTTTTCTGTGGATTTTTGTTGATGTGTAGTCATACAGAAAATTTGTTGTGATTTTTCTGTTTAATTGTGATGTTATGGAGGTTGCGACTGTTGGTGATGACAGGGGGTTACAAATGGGTGTAGAGATAGCAAAGAACAATAAAGAATCAACGGAAGGGAAAAAGGGCGACATACTTTACTCTTAAATATATAACATAGTTTGATGTCACCATTTCCCCCCTGCATTTCTATAGCTTTCTTTAAATTTGTCAAGCAAGCAAGTGTTAGAATATTAAAACATATTTTCACCAGTGGCTAATCCACCTTGTATTGCAAGAGGTGGCAACTAGCAAGTGCTACCCTTGTTTTTGGAAAAAGTAGATATATTTACATTGAATAAAAAATATAAGATTAATAGTAGCTTAGCTGTAAGGCCTCTAAGCATGTTGTAAAAGTTTCAATGGCTGTAGATGGGCTGTGCTCAGGTTGAAGGTGGACAAAATAGGATAGGAGTCAGATTACTCAGATATGGGTTGAAGTGGTTGGTATTATGTATTTGGAGTCAAGTTTCTAGATTTGATTTAGAGCCAGATTCGTTCTCTCCCTAGATTCATCTTTTGTTTGAAACCGAGTTTTCATCTAAATAACCATCTCTAGTCTTTTTGTTATAGTAGATAGTAATATTTTGAAGGAATCAATACATGAAATCTGAGGTTCATTATGTCTTGCAAGCTAACTGAATACTTCTGTTATTTGAGCTGTATATTCTATTATTTATATGCAATATCACCCCTTTTGTTTTTTCAGATAGTTTTGCTGCTTAGACTTGTTCCCCTCCTTCCATTCAACATGTTGAATTACCTACTGTCTGTAACTCCTGTTAACTTGGGGTCTTACATCCTGGCTACTTGGTTGGGAATGATGGTAATGTACTCTGCTCTGGGTGACCGAGTCCCTCTCCCCCAATTCCCTTTAACTTTTTAGTTGATTCTACTGTACTATTTTCTTGACAAAAAGAGAACATTGATGGGATAGAGGGAGGGAGGGGTACATGATTCACTATAAATGCATTAATTTCTGCATTTGTTTTCCTTTGCAGCCAATCACATTCGCTTTTGTATATGTGGGAACAACATTAAAAGACCTTTCTGATGTTACGCATGGATGGAATGAAGTTTCGGCCACTCGATTGGTATGGCTTTTTTCCATAATTTAGTTTAACGGTGTAGACTCGGTTTTCAACTATACATGTTTTACTGAATATTTACTTTTTATTTCTGTATAATATACTTCTGAGAGAGTGAGCAGCGCTGGTTATAGCTATTTAGAGTTTTGAGCGGCAAACAGGGTACTGACCGAATTTGTCAGTCTATTTTAATTTTGTTTACAAGTATTCTTGAGATCGAATTGCGTCACCTCACATTAGCTAGCTTCCGTAGCCATCTTGCTTTAGCATACCAATGTTTTCTCCTGGAGTCCTCTTCATGGAATAAATAAGGAGACCACTCCATTACATAATGATCACTTTATAACAGATTCTGAGCTTACCGATCTGCAAAATCCCATTACGTAATCTATGATTTAAATTCAAGGAGTAACAACCATTATAAGCTGCCATCCAATGTTTGAATTGTTCTGGCCACCAAATTTGCACTGTTGACATGCATCTGATCTGATCTCATTATCTTGTTGCTGCAGATCTTTATTGGATTGGGTCTAATTGTATCCGGTGAGTCTTTAACATCGTTATTTGGTAATATCAGTTTAGTGCCAAAGTAGGGAAAAATTTGATGCGACGTTGAACATTTCTAAATCAGTTTTGCTAATGTTCCTCCTCCGTGTTATACTTTGCAGTGATTATTATATTGTCTATTACGAGAATCGCTAAAGCTTCGCTAGACAAAGCATTAGCTGAAAATGCTGATAGTGATTTCTGTTTAACTTCCAATGATACATCAAAGCTTCCCACTGTGAAGGAGTCGTCACCTTCAGAGCTTTGGCAGCCTCTTGTTATCAAAATCGATCCTTCTGGAGAAGTTTTTGGGCAATGACTTATTTGTATATTCATTTGTTTCAAATAGGAGATAAAAATACTAAATTGTAGGGGGGAAATACGGGGGAAGGGCAGGTTCAGCAAATATAGCACACTGTTTCTGCATTTCGGAGTTGATCTGCAACCAATGTGTTAGGATTAAGGTTTCGGCTTTGTTGTTTCTGCATGTAGTTGGTTGTATATTATAGTGATTTTGTTGTTTTTTTCATTGATACATTGTTAAATTACATGAAAGATTAAAAAGTAGTGGCGATACTGAGAATTTCTCATTTTAAGTAAAACCAGATATAATTTTGGCCACTTAATTCATGAAACAGGGAGTGTATTTTGTCCATTAAGATTATACGGCTAAAGAGACAAGAATGGATGAGACATTCTGATTAGAAAGTTTAAGGCGCAGGACTTCACTCTAGTAAGGTACAAGATAGACATCAGAAGACAGACACTGGAGTATAAACAATAACCAACAACGCAAGTGTGTTGAACCACCATTTAGCGTTTTTAAAATATTAAAATAACTCCAAATGTTTTACTACATATGGAAGTTACAAGTATGTCTCGAAAGTTTTGAACCATAAAATACACAAGAAGCTTATTTCCTAGCATTTCTACCCTTGCCCATAATCACTTGTAGAAATCAAAATCAGTGTCGGGCTTCTTCACGTTGGATCGATAACCCTTTTCAAAATCCTTTGGCAAGATGACGTAACGGTTCTTACGGACAGCATGCATGCCTGCTTCTTGACAAATTGCAGCAATCTGAACAGAGTCCCAAACATCAGATAATCGACAATCACAATGAACAAAACAGAATGTATAATACCACATGATTATGTCTCAAAATTAATTAGACGAGAAAGTGATATAGGTTTATGCCAGAAAATAGTCAAAACAATAACTTTCACATTCTTTTTGGCAACACAAAACCCCAGTCTCATCAGGGCGTGTAAATTAGAAAAAATGTTGCGAGTAATCCAATCCATTAGCACAAAAAGGTAAGTATGACAGCAGATAATAGGACAAGAATATCAAATTACAAAAGTACAAACCTCAGCAGCACTGATCTTGTCTGGACGAGAGACATAATCCTCTAAGTCTACCTCATCACTCAAGTTCATCTTGGCGGTACACACCTGTAAATAAAAAGATAATAACAGGCAAATGAGAAATTCATACATATAACCCAAAATCATGTCTACATTTTCAAATTCCAACTTACAAGAGGGAAATAAAATGTTTACAGATCCCCTCAACCCCAAACAAAATAACTACCCTAAACAAAGAATGCGATTGAAGGAAATATCAGACAAAATGTACCTGAAACACAAGTCTCTTTTGACGCCTATCAGGCAAAGGAAACTCAATTTTCCTGTCTAGCCTTCCAGGTCGTAGCAATGCAGGATCAAGAGTGTCAGCTCGATTAGTAGCCATGATAACTTTAACGTTCACAGTTTGGTCAAATCCATCCATCTACAGAAGCAAAACAAATGTAAGTAAATACAAATATAATGCAGGGGATGGCAAGATAAAAATAAGAGTAAGGATTCCATCTTAGGCCCTATCCTCTTCACTTAAAAACAATAATACCTTGGTAACTAGTAAGAATAATGGCAGTTAAGAATATATGAGTTGAGTTTAGCAAAACACAAAATCAGTTCAATATAATAAGGTCGAGTAAAATTCTCTAAAAAATAGAATGTTCACATTAGTAAAATTTGCGACTGCAGAAATGATAAATAGTAGAAAATGAGTTAAACTAAACTAAATTGAGCAAAATAAGTTCAGCTAAGATAATAATAAGTCTATTCACCAGTGCAGTAAGATAAGTTCAATTCAGTAAAAGCTTGCAATTATTTGTGGCTCCAATGAAGAAAAATAAACAGAAAACCAATATTATAGCTCAAATGCTCAACTAAATACATTCAGACAAAATGACGTCAAAAGAATAGGACTTCAGCTATATTTCATATATTGCTTAAAATACCTGGTTTAAAAGTTCCATAAGAATACGTTGAACCTCCCTATCAGCACCAGTCTGCGCATCAAACCTAGCCGTAGCAATAGCATCTACCTCATCGATGAAGATGATCGCTGGGGCGTTCTCTTTAGCAAGACGAAAGACATCGCGAACCATTCTGGGACCCTACCAAAGATAGAAAAACAAATCAGCGAAGTTTCCAGGATGAGTCAAAACATTCAAGCTGAGCAAATCAGTAGATGTGAATGTGATGCTTAACCTCAGCTAACATTTGAATGCCTCTTATCATGCTTAAGAAGATAGCATAGAGAGGCTTTTGGGTAAAAATTAATGACAGTGTTAACGGTAGAGGATTTACATGCATATTTAAAATAACATGAAATTATGAATGCAACACAAAACCTCCGCTCTAAAATCACTTTGAATTTTTTTACAATGAGTAAGGCAAAATTAAAAGAGAGACCCTACCTCACCCAAGTACTTCTGAACAAACTCAGAGCCAACAACTCTGATAAAAGCAGCAGTAGTATGATTGGCAACAGCCTTAGCCAGCATTGTTTTTCCTGTGCCAGGAGGGCCATAAAGCAAAACACCCCTAGGTGGATCAATTCCTATTTGCTTGTACAAGTCATGATGAGTCAAAGGTAACTCAACTGCTTCACGAATTTCCTGCTTCTGAATGTCACATCCTCCAATGTCCTGAGAAAGTAAATGTCAAAATAAAATCAAATGTATTTTAAACACTAGGACAAACCACAGCCACAGACCACAAACAAAGAACACAATGTTAACCAGGTTTAAAAGATCAATGAAAGAACCATCTAACAAACACCAGGACCATCCACACCCATAGACCACAAACAAAGAACAGAGGAAAAAAACAGATACAATGGATATTAAAGGCTAAATAGCAAAAACAAAAGGTAAAAATCCATCCAATACTCAGTGTATTGGTATGCTAGACAGGTATGATAGCACAATTTGGAACCTAGTCTTGTAATCTTTTAAACATCGTCTCACTAAACAATTCAAACATTTTGAATAGTAATTCACTGGCGACAACATCACAAACATGAAAATGAACTAAAAGGAAGTGATATGGATATTAAAGGCTAATTTATGTAAATTTCTCATCTTGAAGAAACCAGATTTAAGTTCACTATTTACAAGCTTAACACTAGCAATGGAAGCAATTTCCCACATTAATTTGTTTTAGTTCATGCAACAAAAACCATATGGTTGTGTTAAAGCTTTGGTATTGTTGTGCATTTAGGAATTAGGAGTTAAATCTTGATTCATAAATTGTATGGGTTGTGATGTAATTTCATAAGTTTGAGTGGTAGTTATTCTATAAGGATGGTCAGTGGTGACTAAATAGATGAAATAATCACTGGAAGCAAGAAGGAATGTGTAGAAGTAAACCTCAAAAAAATTGCAAGAATCCTCGAGTAGTTCTGCACGCCTATGTTAAGCCAGCTAACAAGTCCAAAAAGCAAAGGAAGCCACTAATACCTTGTATATCCGTACAGTATTAGCATGACCAGACTGTGGACAACATAAATATTGATTGCAGCAGCTTCGGATGTTCTCAAACTTCTCTCTAAGGTAGTTAAACTATCTCAAGTAATCCAAAAACATGATGCCCCTTCGTAGTTACTTATAATTGTTCAAGAAAGTTTCTAATTAGAACGGGGCTGGGTTTAAATTTTCAAAATTAAGTTGAATGTTATTTTCTTGACCTCCTAAAGCAGGATGCTTTGTATTTGAGTGTCTAAGATTTGAAGAACCCTTGGAATGGGCATTTTAAACATGCAAGAAAACCCTAAGGCCTAAGTTAGACAAAACAGAGTTAATCAAAGCGGTGCCATATTAATGAATCTAGAAGTCCTCCTAAATAAAATCCAAACTGATTGAAGCCTTGGAATTTGAGACGTTCACCCTATAGTGCAAAAATGTGTTTCGGTCACAATTTTGGGGGTAATGAACACGTTTATTTCAATGCTCTACTTGATAGATTCAAAAACCTTTGCAACTAGGCCAATAGGATACAATACGACCTTATTTTTACTATGATTCACCCTAAGTCGCAATTGTGAGAAGTCAAGCTAGTTTCACCTTTAATAATGAATTTAATTAAAGAGACACCAAGCTAAGAATACACTTATACAACAATGTCAAAGTTTAATCTCAAGAATATAGGATTTTCTACATAAACCTAAAAACACAACAGGACAGATCCTAAAAACAAAGGTTAATTCAACCCAATTTAATATTAATCTAAACATAGAAAATCTGTTTTTATGATTATCCACATGCATTCAAATCTACAATCATTTGCTCCTCTTGCAAATTCAAATTCTCACCTTGCTTGTCTTTCTTGTAATTTAAATCATATTTGACCTACCTCTTTAGTCCTAATAGATCCAACCTTTCATTCTTCTAACCAGAGCATTTTCATATATTTAGAACATTATAAAATCAACACAATAACTTCTCTAAATTTGTCTTTGAATCCAAGACTCTTTCTCGTGTTATCAATTCATATTATATCCCTTAGAATATGTCCACTCATTCATTTTAGCATACACACATTAGCTACCTCCATCTTTTTATAATGATCTTCTTAAATTCTGACTCATATAGTCTTCTTGTTCTAATGATAGTAGTTAGTACGCTCGAAACTTCCTTTGACCTTAGAGATACACCTGGTCACAATTTTACAATATTACATTTGCACCAAACGCAAATCACAACTATCCATTTGAGCCACCCACATTGAATCGTTACCTTAACATTTTTAAAAACTCACTTTAAAAATTAAAACTTTTGGTTCTAATGACTGCCTTCCACTGTTCCACATCTCTTCACACTAATTTTTTGAACTGTTCCATAGGAGTGTATTCTAGTACACCTATTTCTAGTTCCTAACATTCACAATTAGTTCCTACCTATTTCTAGTACTAATTCATTGCCAAGTTGACACCTTGATTATCATAAAATCAAAAAACCCTAAAATTCAAATCTCAAACACAATACTTCAAATCAGACCAAATCCCTAAAATTATAAATCCATAAACATGAAACTAAAATTCACACCCAAGAAACTGAGAAAGAACTCACGTTATAAGTAACATCAGGCTTCTCAGATTGACTCAAAAGCGAAATACTGGAATCAGCTTCAGGAGGAAGAACATCAACCAACGCATTCGAATGTCGGTGAAGAGCAACAGAAGCAGAAGGTTTAAGCAATTCACGATTAATAGTGCTAAGAATCCTAACATAGTAATTACTTCCAGTAGTAGACCCCACAATCCCATTATTCTGATCAACCATCTCCATGAATTGACCAATAACAAGAGGAACAGATTGAATTCTCTTAACCTCTTCTTGCGCTCTAAGATGCTCTCTCTTGAGATTTTTGAGCTCGTCTTTAACGTATTCTTCTTGAATGGTTACGAATTCTATTCGTTTTTCTAAAGATTTTAGTGAACCGTAAAGATCTTCTTCGGGAGAAGAAGAAGAATCATCCGAAGATGGAAAGGAAATTGTTGAAGGTGGTTCGGAAGATGATTGTGGTGTTGGTTTAGGGTCGAGCACCATAGCTGATGCCGCCATTGATGGTAGAATTGGAGGAGAGAGAAAATTGAAAGGAGGGTTTGGAGTTGGAGTACCAACCAAGAAATCTAGAGAGAGAAGGAGAAGAGGTAGATATCGGAAATATGGAATCACCGGCTTTATATAGGAGTGCGTTGTTTTTTTAGATATCTTTGTTGGAGGAGTGACTAAAAAGTTGAAAAAAAAAATCAAATTATGATAAATATTAAATTAAAGAAAAAATATATATATAAAAATATATATTTATTTCAAAAAAAAAAAGAAAATAAAAATATTGATACAACCCTAAAATAATTAATTTATTTTTATATTAATTATTTTAAGATTTAAAATAAATTATACAAATAACAAAATAATTAATACTTGTTTTAAATCAAATATTTTCATATACATAGCTATATAAAGTACATCATGATCTATTCATTGTGTTTTTTCTTTTTAATTTTCACATTTAAGATAGTAGAAAAAGTGATTTTTACTTTTTAATTGTCACTTTTCAAATCATTATGTTTTGAATAAATTTAACTATTTTTATTCATTCATTGTATAACATATATCATATCATATAATATTAAAAATCAAAAAAAAAAAAACATTCGTCTCCTATCAATATTTTCCACTCTATGAATTATACTACTATATATTAATATCCAAAAGAATATTAAGTATATAAAAGTTTCCTATATAAATAGATATTACTACCTCCGTTTCCTTTTGTTCTTCCCATTTGGAATATGGGAAGAAATCAAGATAAATTATAATTACACAATAGATACTATGAGAGTTGAGTAAAATAATATAAAAAATAAAGATTTTATTGATTAAAGTGTAAATGTAATAATGTCATTAAAATTCATTGAGTGCATCTAAAGTAAATACATTGGGAATTAAAATGTAAATTAATTTCTATAGATTAGAGTGTAAATATAATAATTTCCTTCTATTTTATTGATTACCAAAATAGAAAGATTTTAAATGGAAAGAACTTTTAAAAATTTTCAAATGGGAAAAATGAGAAAAACATATAAAAACAGAGGGAGTAATATTTTAGTATTTTATATTTCATTCTATTGTTATCAAATATGTCATTTGTTTTTTTATAGGAGTACTAGTTATCAATCACCTCTTAGTTTATGATTGATATATTTTATCTTCAATCTATAAGTTACAAAATATAGTCAATGGAAAATCTTTAAAAATTTAAATTTTTTATTAGTATTAATATTTTATATGAATAACTTTTTAATCAATCACTATTATAGATATTTAAGATTGAAATACTGCATCTAAGAATAAGAGGTAATGTTAAATAATACTTGAATGCAAAAGAGTCGAGAATCATCATCATTATCATACCCAAGAGAGAAAAACGTAAATATTATTGATTTTTTTATAATATAAGTGGGATAGAGAATTGATAACCCAAGTTTAAGGTTCTATGAGTTAATATTATAAGCTTGCAAGAAGGCTATGATAGCCCGCTCTAAATGATAATCACAAATTACTAGAATTAGGCATAGTATCTGTTTCACCCTTTTATTAGCATTAGCACTTAATCGAAAAAACATGTCTCGGTTTCTCAGACATACAACAGATGTCCGGCAAGGTGGGCAACCAGAAAACAAGCGGAAACAGCATACATATTCACAGGCATGACGCCAGTCGTAGAAGTTATACTGATACAGAAGTCGCAGCATTATTTTTATCGTCATCATTTAGTAACCCCCTTGAATAAACGCGTTCAAGCGGTCTAATTCATCCCGGTGCTCACTAACCACAGCACGGACTACGTCTCCGATTGACACCATACCTTTCATAACTTTGTCATCAATCACTGGGATGTGTCGAATACGGTTATCTGCCACACCCCCAAAAATGTTGGAAACCGTTAATGCTTTGCAATTACTCTAGAAAAAAATGGGACATGAGCCATAATTTTGGATTAGCTAATTAACCTGTCATCAGCTGCATTGCCTTCAAAACCTTGGTATCAGGTGTAACTGTAATAAGTTTGTTCTGCAAGCACATAAAGTGTTCCATAAACAGACGCGAACAAATTCTTAATCAAAGTCCAAAAGTGATCATATTCGAGTTAGTGATAAGTGTTGGAAAATAACCCACGTGTGATCCACATCAAAGAATTAGAGAGATTGACTAACATATATGCTTCATGGGCTACTCCTCCTAAAACCAATTGGTTTCAAGATGGCACCTCAACCGACTTGTGAGTAGCCACTCCTTTTAGGCGGGTCTTATTGTGTACAAGTCCAACGACAAATTTATCAATAGGATAGGAGTAGATGTGACATACCTCTTCAGTCATGATGTCACCAACCTTGGTGGATTTTGAGGATCTTCCTTGTACTATGATTTTCCTCAGGTAATCTGAAGCACATAAGAGAATATTTAGTTGCCTAAAGTCTTGTAACTGTGCTTTTGTTAATGGCATTTAGTATTATAAGAAGTAGCTTAGGACATAAGGTTATGCTGTTATGCCAAAAAGGATGACACATCGACATCATAGAATACGGTAATGCTAGCTTGCTTTGAATACTTTTCCCACTTGTATATGCAACCAAGTCGTATGGAAAAAGTGGTTCCATGCAAAGAATATCAATATTGTAAAATGTGTATTAATAGTGTGGAAGGATGACATCTACTTCCATATAAGATGCAAATGGTGAACACTTTCATGTTAGTGTTCCGGACCGAAGGGCGGAGTCAACAATTTGTAAGCATATTATGTATAATAAAATGTAGTCAACAGAAGTGCAAACTACCCCGAAAAGTAACATCTTAAAATAACCAATAACACATCGAACTAAAACAAACAACTAAATAAGGTTGCAAATGGAGATGGGCCACAAAAGGGATCACTATACCAAGGTGGGATAGGGTATTATCAGCATTTCCAGTCAACTGCCATTTAGCTATAAATCTTAATTACTTCTATGTTCTACTCGGTATGTGTATATAAAATCAGAACAAACTTCAAGCCAAAAGAGGATTTATCTTTAAAGGGCTTTTGTTATGTTACAAAGCATCAAAATGCACTAATGGTATTTTACCAAATACTCTACTACTTTTGCATGATTCAACCGTCAGTTAGACATATTTCTTGTTCTGTCGCAAAAGTATCATTAGCAAGACAATGGTCAATGGTTATACAGGTGCTAACTGCTAATGATGCTTTTCTAAGATCATGACAGCTTTATTTTGTGTTGCATTAGCATGATGGTCTTTCATCAATCAAAAGGTATAAATTTGGTTCCATCTATGAAATTAAAATTTTTACACATGAGTTCTATAGATAGAAACCCTTATTGCAGATGACTTGTGATATGTAAATAAATAACACCAGAGCACTTTAGGGTCGGATACTCTAATCATCTGAATTGATTTTGCCCTCATTTTGGACAGTTTATTTTAAGAAAAACAGATAATTTAAAGTTCTTTTAGAAGATTTGTCATGCACCTCTTTCTGTGATGATACCAGCAATTGATTCTGTCTCTCCAGGCTTCACAACCACCAATGCTCCTACATTGTGTTGTGTCATCTGCGAAGAGAAAGACGAAGTCCAAAATGAAGCACAACAATTTCAATTGATGAACTTTCCTATATTAAGGTTCCCCTCATTCCTTTCATCATAGTATACTTGAACTAATCTGATTTCTTCTTGACTTAACTGTTTCTTTTTCATTTTTCTGTTCTTTTTTAAATTTCTTTTCTACGATTTTTAACTAAAGGTGAAAAGAATAAATCCATAACAGAATGAAAAAAGTTAACCTCAAAACAAGAGGAGACCCAAGAATGCATACCGACTTAACCGCATCATAAACTGTGTCATTAGTTGTGCACCAAAGCCAAGAGCCATCAGCCCCTTCACCCTTTTCTTTCAAGATATCAGAAATAGTAGTTCTCTCAAATCCATGCTCATCCATACGAGCCGGTGTAGCTGACTCAAAGCGTGCAGACACAACAGGTCTCAAAAATTGATTTCCCAAGCGTACATGTTGCAAGACTGCGTTCTTTCCATTTAAGAGAAGACCTCTAACAGCCCCTTGCATTTTTCCCTGCAAAAAATTGATCACAATATAGAAAGAGACAACATTAACCATCCATTGACTTCATGATTGTTACAAGAATCAAGGTAGAACTCATGGGAGAAAAAATGGTGGCTAATATGCAAGGCCAAGAAGTGCTACTATAATTGCAAAAGCGGGACATTCAATTTATATGCAAGGAGATAAAACGGGATCTAAAGAGGATAAAAATGTTGAAAGAAGGAGAAAGAATGAAAATAGAAGAGGAGGAGTTACTTTAAATATAAGTTATGCGAGATGATTATGTTATTAAATCTTTATTAAATGAGGAGGTGATTAACGAAAATAATGGATGATGTACTTTGGTTTTCATTCCATGTACAATGCGAGAACGAGGAATTCTTAAAAATGGAAACTTGTGATGTTGGCCATGTGACTTTGCCAAAATGATGAAAAGCTGTTGAGAGCATAGGAGAGGTAGTGATTGTCACACAAGATAGTGTTAAGAGGAAGTGCATGAAGGAATCTCATATCTTTTGGAAGATTGGACGAGAAAGACTGTTCCTTTTGAGGCTTGTGATGGAGCTTTGAAGGTTAGAAGATGGAGAGTGATGCTCATAAAAGGCGTAAGGAGCACAAGCAATTTGTATCTGTTGAATGAAATCGGTACTCAACAAGGCCATAAAGAAAGTGAAAAGTCACCAATTCACATTTAAGAAAACGAAACTTTGTCTTGAGGAGATATTGTTATATCAAGTAAATTTTGAGAAAACAATGGTCTCTCGGGCAAGCAAAAAATCTACCCGAGCAACATGGTAAAAGGTGTGCTAGTGCAAGTGATCCAGATCGCACATGATTTGCTCGGGCAAGCAACAACTTGCGTCCTGTGCTCTGAAAAGCACAATTGTTATGATTCTTGTTACCAACCAGATATCACCAATCATTTTAAAGTGTAGAACAAAATTACTTGACATCATTTCTCCATGAAGAAACACTCCTTTTCTGGGTTTACGTGGATGATAATAATTATTATATAGTCTAAATTCTGTCACTTGACTAATGACCAAGTAGCAAATACACTCAAAATCATCTCTACAATGTAAGTTCAAAACTACTTTCTACTAGTAATCTTTTATCCGTATAAGTCAAATCAATGAAATCACTTGAATAATTCTAAGCTTATTGTCGGCTTTCTCGAACAGCCAGGGGACTCTTCGGCAGCACACTCCCATATGGGTATGGGTTGTCGTCTTCTATCCCTCCCAAAGCGTGAACATAGTTATTGTGAGCGAAATACAGGGGTACGATGATGATGATTCCTACAATACTAGCCTTTAAATGGGTAATCAAAGCAAATTTTTAAGAAAAATTTTAACACAATCAACTATAAAGTTCATACTTGTAGATTTGATGTGTTCTAACTAGTAAAAACAGTAACAATACACATAAACGACCCAGTAGACAGTAGTCCTACTTATTCCAGAAACAATTTGAGCAAAAGAAACCAACCCAGAAAAACAAGTAAACCCTAACATCAAACCAAAAAAGGAAAAAACCTAATCCAAACAAAAAGAAGACAAATTACAAAGAAAACAATGAAGATGTTGATGTTAAGAAATGAACATGAAAAGAGAAAAGTGAAGTTAAAAGAAGAACTTAAATACCTGAGATTGATGAAAAGCGAGAAAAAATTGATGAAGATTTAGTTAGGGTTGATGAAAAGAGGGATTGATTACAGAGAAAAAACAAGTATAATGAGATTGATTCAGAATTCAGTGTATGTGAGTGCTCTTTTTGGTTTTTATATTCATGGTTTGGAGCTTTATGGGTGTAATAATTTAAAAAATCCAAAATATGAAATATCCTTTATTTCTGCTCTACGCTCATGGATAAGAGCTGACTACAAGTTCGAGGATGGGCCCCACTTTTACCTAATTGAAAAAATAAATAAATTAATTAATCCATCGAAACTGTAATATTTTAAAATTTATAATAGGAAATATATAATATACTATAGAATAAATTACATTTATGATTTATTCCAGTGTAATTGGAATTAAACAATTCAGAAAATTATTTTGCAAAATTACACTGTATATAAATTATACTGCAATTTAGAAAATTACTTGAAGTACATGATAGCCCATTTTTCCATCAATTGTTATTTAAAACTAAAATGATATAAAATTCAATTAATTGATCATTAAAATTAGTCATTTATATTGTTAGACTACCATCATTACAATTTTGAATTTTTGAAAAAAAAATGTGAAGTATGATTTGCAATCTAAAATTTAATTGAAGTATTTAAACACCCGTGCATTGCACGGGTTTCTATTCTAGTATATTGCTCCCTCTGTTTCTTTCTTTCCATTTACTTTTTGCACAATTTTCAATGTAAATTTTAAACTTCAATATCTCTAAATACATATAATAAAAAAATTATAAAAATTACATAATAAAAAAGTATACATTAAGACGAATTTAACAAGATCTCACATAAATATATTTTATCTTCTAAATATGAGTCAAAAATAATTAAATTTTATAAGATAGAATATTCCAAATAGGAAAATAGTAACAAAGAGAGTGAATATAATTTTAATGAGACAGACTGATAAAGGAATAACTGTAAAATTTTTTGGTATAAAGCGACTAGCAATCACGTTCGAAGAGCTTTCAGCTATCGTTTTCGGGTTAAGTTAATTATTACACTTAATCAAGATTAAGAATCATACAAACAACCATCATGTGTTTCATGTACCAATAACAAATTTACATGTATTTGCATGTATGTAGGATATTGCCTATATTGGCGTACTAATATACTTTTAATGTCCCATTCAGATTGAATCAAAGAGAAAGATAATAATTTAAAAAAACGCTATTTCATGAATAAAGAAGGGTTAAATGTGTAGTTGAAATAAAAAGAAGGCGGAAAGTTCGAAATCAAATAAGAAACTGATAATGCATAACAAATAAAACAACTAAAAATAAAATTTGGGCGGAACGAAGAAAATAATAAATAGTAATCCAAAGTCCATATTATATTACTCCTTCCGTTTCTTTGTTATTGTCCACTTTCTATTTTTGGCAAAGATTTTTTACCTAATTACCCCAACTACCCCAACTTATATTATTTAAAATACCCCACCTACCACTTTTTCAATTATTACAATCACTTAAATACCCCAATTACCACCTTTACAATTATTATAATCACTTAAAATACCCCACTACCATTTTTCTTAATTTGCGTGCCCACTAGAAAGTGGACAATAAAAAAGGATGAAGGGAGTATTAATTAAATAAATTTGACAGCCGACCATGTAACTGTTAATGATTAATTAAAACTTGATTGACATAACATTTTGTAAATAATCATAATCATAATGACTCCTATGGGCGATTTTTATTAACAAAACCAAAACCTTCTATTAGTATTCCAATGGGCTTGTTCAAAATAGGAGTACGGAACAAGTTTGCAAAAAGCTGTGTATGGCGAACAATTAATAGTTGGTAGTTAATAGCTAATTACAATGGTCAAATTAACCAGTTGATTTTATTAATTGGTTTGACCAGCTGATTTTAAACCTGTTAATATATAAGCAAATTGTTTAAAAACAGCTTATTTATAACAAGTTGTTTCAACCAACTAGTTTATTAAACATTAACATTAACTAGTTTGAATATCCAACTCTCTATTTGTATTAAAATAAGCTTACATTGTCCAGTAAGTTAATTCTCTAAACACCCCCTTAGAAAGGTAATGCGAGCACAAATATTAATATGTAAATATAGCAAAAGCCGTTAATATAACAAACTCATTGGAACGAAAAGTATAATTTGGATAAAGAGATAGTTTAAATACATAAAGCCAACGGCCAAAATAACGGGCTAGTTATAGATGGTGCAATTTTATTTTCTCTATTAGTGTTCAGCTCAACTTATGGTATGACAACCAGAGTCAAATTGCACCATTCTAGTAGAGGCAGAGCTAATATATAGCAAACAGGTAAGGATGCAACAAAAACATACTGATAGATATCTACAAATTACACCACTTCACAAAAAATGGATCGATAATTTACTGGTTTCGGTGTAGTTGATCATGTAAGGCAGAAGTATAGTCTCCGAATTGCAGGTCGGTGGGTGGATGGAGAGTAAAAACGTAGCAGACGGAAGTGGATGGAACTAGAGATTTTTTAGTATGCACAGCATCTGGCAAAACTCCAAAGGTTAGTTCATCAAACAGAAATGACTCCTTCAGGAAGAAGAAGCAATCTCTTCCCAACTTCTCCACCTGAGACACCACCAAAATATGTCAAATATGCAGCATAGTAGAGTGAAACACCGACAGGCAAAAGAGGACAACTTTTATGTTTAAATGCTATAAAGCATGAACTTTCTTAACAATGTCCTTGCTATCACTAATATGTACTTTTGCGTGCTGTTTATGGACAAATATGGATCCCAAAAGAAAAAAATCATAGAGAACTGACTGTACAATCTTAAAGCAATAATCTACGTCCAAGGCACAACTAAATAGTACTTTTATGGGCGAAGTGAGTGCTCGTCACTTCTTGCCGGTGCCAAGAGCGGACAATGGAGGAGGGTAAGTGCCAGGTTTGTGACAACCAACTCAGTAAAAACTAGTTTCAACCCATGATCATGAACCAAAAATCAATTCTCATAGATGGTGTCCCCTAATTCACGTGGGCAACCACTGAATGATCTCTTGGTTCATGTATCCAAGCACAATATTTTAGGATTAAGGTTTTAGCATTGTTGTATCTATGGGCGCATATATACTGGGTCAAAGTCACAGCAAGTAATGCACATAAGACAGAAAATTAAACCAACTGCTATACCTGTAGGTAGGAGAACCTGATATTGTTCATGATAACAATGACATGCAAGTCAAACAGTGTATCGGCCAATATACGGACAGCCAAATGCTCAAAAAATTTCTGCACTAGACGCTTATCCTTTTCTGAGATTTCATCACAACTTTCAAATTTTGGAAACCAGAAGATTCGCTTCAAATTGTCCCAAGGAATACATTTTCCATCTGATTCAGAGGTAAAAATCTCAAAAGGTTCACGGATGCCCCACAAAATTTGAACAGCTGACAGTGACGGATCAAAAATAGTGGTCTCTGAAAGAGAAGTTGTTGCTATAATTTTTGATGGTTTATAATGTTGAGAGAAGCTTGATGAAAAATGAAAGTCTGTATCATCCAATACCAATATATGACCACTAGAAGATGTTGGAAATAATTTGATAAGAGCTTCAGCATCAGCCTCCTCTTCTGGAATACATAAATTTAATTTAGATGACACAGCTTGAGCACCAAGCTCATGAGAAAAGACACATGAGTCGCCATTCCGACAACCCTGCAGATAAAAATCTATCATTGTTCAAACAATGAAAGAAACTAGATGGAAACGGAATATACTGAATAAAAAAGTCATAACAGGTAAAATAGCAACAATCGTGAAAGTGATATAGCTAAAGTGCAAATCATGAAAGAAGAAAATTACACTATAATCTAGAACTTTTTTCCCGTGATTACTTATTCTTATTTAAATTACCACTTCCTCTATTCCTATTTGATGTTCCCATCGCGGGAGTTAAGAAAAATTAAATCTTTAAGATGATGAAGATATTATTTTATTAAATAATAAAGTTCATTGAGAAAAAGTGCGGACCATAAGCATTATATATATATATATATATATATATGTGTGAAGAAGTTCCAGTGAGAACCATCCTTATACGAGAACCGTGAGAATCAATCTGCTTGACAAAAAAGTGTTACTTTTTTACTAAAAAGTTGTTACTTTTAGGCAAAAAAGTGTTTCTTTTTTATGAAAACAAAGATGATACTTTTAGGGAAAAAATGTTACTTAAGAAAATTTTATTCTGAAAGTAACACTTTTTCTGTGAAAAAGTAAAACATTTTTATCAGAGACTTTGGTTCTCACGGTTCTCATATAAGCTTGGAAAATATGGGGCACACATTAAAAATTGTTAAAAGTGGAAAACATGTGGAGACGCATTATAGAAATGTTAGAATAAAGTTAGTGGAAAATATATGGGACCATAAGCATTTAAAAATATTAGAATTAGGATTACTAAGGCTAATTATGTCCAAAAATGTGATATAAATGGAAAATCGAAGCAGCAAATGAAACGTCTAAAACAGAAAATGGGAGCATCAAAATGGAACAGATGGAGTACTAAGTTACGCATTCATTGACTTGTATTACAGTCGTGGCAGCTTTTAGCACAAAAGAGGACTAGACACCATATATTTGTATAGCTGTTCAACTTCCTTCTACAAAAGGAGAGGCAGAGTGATAAACAAAGCCAACATTGCCATTTCTGTTATTTACCACACAACCAGCAAAAGGGATTCAAGCTTCAAGTACTATAGATACAATAAAATAACATTTGTTACAATATTTGTAGTGTTTAAAAATCACCATTCAATCCAATGTAAGAAAAACACATAAGCAAAAGTTTGGACAAACGTCAATATACCTGTAAAGATGTAAAATATTTGCACACTGGTCTTTTTCCTTCCATTGAATGGGAGAACCAGCAATCGATGCCTCTACTACAATTCCCTTGGACATAATACCTACATATTGATGATTCCCCAGAAATATTTGATCTCTTCTCATCAATTAACTGCCGAGGGTCCTCAATTAAAGCTTCTGCATGCTGGATTCGAATCTAGAGTACAAAATCAACAGTGAGATGGCATATAATCAAACCAACAGGGACAAAGAAAAGGCATGCAAAGGATATTACCTCTTTGATAATTTTTGCAAACTTCTCTGCCACACTTTGACATTGGAAGTGGCACGAGGATACAAATGGCATTGCAAGACATTTCTTTGTTTCATTGTGCTCATCGTCCTCAACAAGAGCAACAGAATCAGTACTTGGCTGACACTCTAAAAGGCACACATGTCTGAAATCATAAGGTTCATAATAAAAGGGTAAGCCACTAGATTTGGCAAGAAACTGCGGCCGATATCGATGCAACGAGCATAGAATGTCATTATCTGCAAGAGAAAGTGCCACGTAACAGATCAAATCTTAACAACAATTGAAAAGTTCTATGGGTCTGAACTCCAAATCACATAACATACATGCTTCAGAAATTTGATTCATCGAAGACGACAGCAAATTATGGAAGCGGCACCATTCTTCTTCTATTCTGGATAGCTTTGCCTGGGGAGCTATTGTATCCTCAACATCCAAAAGCTTTTTAAGATGCTGCAACCGATGCTTATCCTTCATGGAAATAAAAGGTAGAAAACAATTTTAAGTTCTCCATCTACATCAATAAAAATATATATACCTTAGTCCAGATAATTGCAGAAAGACACCTTGAATACACGTTCCCAAAATTGATACGCACACAGATTCGCTAAGAATACCACTTCCTTTCTTCCAGCCAAAGAAGAGTTCTCTTCATTAACAGCATAGAAGGAGTCCGTATACTCCATAAACTGAAAAAATTCCATATGTTAGAAAGACAGATGCATATATGTCGATAAAAATTGTGAAACACCATCGCCTTAAACTTATTTAAACATAAAATTCAAATATGATCCATTAGAAGTACCAAATTTTCCTGACCGAAGGGACGGATAATGGGCTGTGGTTGCATATCCATCAATATGCCCAGTAAAATCCCCTCACGTAACATTCCAGCGCTACCAAACTTAAGGATTAGCACAGAAGCATCAAATGATAATGAGAGACTGGAAAGAACCCTTCCGTAAAATGTCGGTTCACATCGCCCCCTTGGATGTGCTTTGTTAATGGCCTTCATATGTACAAGTAAGTTCAGTGCATCCTCCACAATCTCAAGATCTGGCGGGTCTAAAGCCTTCTGCGACAAAGCTGAAACAAACTCAACACCATAGACATTAGTCAGGCCACAAACAGCCTGTGCACTACTGGTATCACGCTATTGACTAAGAAACAGCTAATGAGTATGAAGCGATATATGACCTCATATTGCAGCTAAAAACATGTTTTATCATATGACACATCAGAATTGGGGGGGGCAATAAGCATATCATAGAAAGAATAATTGATTTTAACTAGGAGCAGGCGAGCAGCTATGTATTTGGGTAAGGTAAAAGGCCGTAGAGCACAAACAAAAACAAACAGGACAAACCAGATCTTGTTCAAAAGGCCTTAAATGAAGAAAATAAAGTGAACTAGAATAGTGAGCGTGCTACCTTTTGGGTCATTAATAAATTTTGATTCAGCACAGCACATAAGGAGCACCTGTAGCCTTAGTGATAGCTTAAGAATTGAAGGCTCCTCAAAATCCGGCAGCTCATTGTAAAACGATCCAGTAACTAATCTATAAATCTGACCATCACATGTTCGACCAGTTCTTCCTTTACGCTGATTAGACTACAACACAATTCTCTGAGCAATTAAAACTTAGATGTGCAAACGCGAAAGAGTTAAGTTCAAGTATGATGATACTGTAGGAAATACCAATACCTGAGATTTAGAAACCCAAATAAGCTCAGATGTATCTATTTTTCGATTCCCATCCCAATAGACTTGTAATGACCGGCAAGAATCAATCACATATGCAACATCAGGAATCGTCACTGATGATTCTGCAATATTGGTAGCTAATATAACCTGCACAAATGATTTGAAAATAGTGGCATCAATAGTACAAAAGGCTAAAGGCAATCTTAATGGTCTTTTGTAACACTTGAAAAATTGCAAGTGTTGTCCGTTCGTTCCGATGTTTTAACATCTCAATTTGTAAGTCTTGGTCAATTATATACTTTTCCACTCTTCTCCTCCAAGTCATCTTTGGTCTTCCTCTCCGTCTTTCTAAGTCTTCCGAGCTCCACCTTTTTATTTTCCTTACCGTTCGCTATACCCCGTTTTCGCACATGCCCAAACCATCTTTAAGGATCTCTTTCATCCTTTCCTCAATATTTGCAACTCCTAAACCATTTCTTGTAGCCAAATCTTCAATAACTTACATCAAATGCCACAACATCTAGGTTGATTCCCTCTCGATACTAAATTGCAATATGTACTCGATTCTTATTGTGACTTATCTTTAACCCTCAAGTTGCAAGCTTTATTTCCATAGCTCCAATTTAGCATTCTCATTTGTCATACACTAAAATCCAGCACAATTAATAAGGTATGAATGAGAAAAAAATATTATGGTAACAAGGTGAAGGTTGATAAGATTTCAAACCCCGCGGCAGGAAACAATTAGGGAAAAAGAAGTCTCCTCGAAGACATGAGTACGAATGGCTGGGTTTTTTACCGCATTAACTCAATTGGGTCGAGTATGGATATGAGTTTAGAGGGTAGTGGATAGGTTTGGGTATGAATGGTGGCTACGTGGTGTGTGAAGCTGGTGGCTATGAGGACTTAGCTGCCCCATTACTATCCGCTTCATGCCAACGCATAGATGGTGGGTAGGAAGGTGGCAGGTATGAGGATTTACCCGCCCCACACCCCCCTCCCCATAACTACAGCCACATAGTTATGGTAGGTGATCGATTTTAGCTTTTTTGCCTGCATTTGAGGGTTGTATATGCATCAAATGAGGTGGGATTATTAGAAAATTATCAAAAGGTGGGATTATTATATAAGTTCAAATTTTAATGCCAATTATACCAAAAGATAAATAAGGAACCATCAACCACAAAAGGAAAAACATGAAAATACAAATGTACCTTACGATGAGACTTTGATATCTTCATAGCCTTCAGAGCCTCATTAGTATCTATACTACTGTGTAAAATATGGACCTTAAATTCTGAATCAAAGGGCTTTAATAGAAACCATTGCTGCTCGAGTGAATAGTATGTCGGAAGAAAAATGAGAATACTCTTTTCGATGTCTGGCTCATTTTTATGTATATACAAGACTAATTGATGAATCAGCTTGTGCACATCAGGTTTGATATCTGCCTTAGCCAATGATGGAGTTGGGCCATGACAGTATTTCACAGACAATGTGTTTGATGACTCGGGACTCTCCTCAAGAAGTTCAGCAACCTGACAGCAGACAGGATGGTAAGTGATAAAAGAAGCATATTTACGCATCAATCATGAAAGAAAGTTTTCTTCTCATCAGTTGGCACAGTAATATTAGAACATTATTTTTGAAACACTACTAAACTAACAAAGAGACAATCTTCAAAGTTTAGCATAAATAGCAAAACAGATCAAGCAACAAGGAAATCAATGTGTATACAGTATACCGCTGCGCTACCAACAGAAAATATCAATCATCAAATCAGGAAATGCTGTAATGATGTGTAATACCACCTTGAACAATGGAGAATCTAGCTGCAATGCAGTAGCCTACTACAAAATTAGTCCAAGAACAGGAGCCCTGTGGTCACTTCCACAGAATAATAAGCGTCGAGCAAAAGCTCCCCCTAGCTAACAAGTTCATATATCTGCAGATCCTAGAGCTGATAGAACTTTCAATGGTGTAAATTCTTTTATTTTACTTTGGTGCGTCCATGCGTTCCTTTATCTTTCATCGGTGATAATTGGGTAACTGTTTGGAGTAATTGCATGGAATCTTCTCATTATTGTGGTTGTGCATTCCGAATCCAGTTACGTGGGCAATTGGGCATAGATTATGCCTGGATTGGATTTTCTTTATTGATCTTTCATTTCAATGAAATGTCATTAACGATGAAATAAACTACATCATGAGTCAAAAAACACAATGTTCTTGCATTTACTGAGTACTACTTTAGTAAGTAAAAAAAGATTGGAATTTCTTACACCAATTATGAAAGGAAATACCAATTTCTGTTGTGCAAACAAAAATGAGAACCCGTGCTCTATAATATTTGGTGTTCTGCTATGATAAAAGAGAACCAACACTTTTGTGATAATGCCCTAACTTGATCAACCTTGGTATGCATGCAACCAAACTTTTTAGGCATGTGAAAAGAAAGCTACTAAGAATAAATATCAGATTGTGATCCTTCAAATGTAAGACATTTAAAGAAGTGCTCTAGCTTCGGAGAGTCAAACAACTTGCGGAAATCAAAAAAGATCAAGGAAAGAATCAGAAATATAATTCCAGTAAGGATAAGTATAGACCGGAAACTCCAAAATAATCTTCAGACAGAGAACTTTGTGCAAATGAAAATGACAAAAATGAAAAGCTCAAGCACCAAGCAACCAGTAGCCACAGTACAAGGCCAGGCAAAAGTGGTTATCGATACACATGCGGAGTCCTCAACCTTGGATATTGCCATTTGCCAACAATCAGATACAGGTTATCTCAGCATATTCTCATCCTTGGATGATGAGGCATGTAAAGGGTTTTAAATATATGCAAACACCAAGACGTTCATACAATTTCTAGCATCTAGTTTTTATTACTTTCTTTTTCCTAGGGCCCTTACTATATTTTCGAGGAGTATGACGGGAAAACTCGAGGGCTTATTAAGTTGAAGATTTCCTTGAATAGTTAGGCAATTAATCCCATACAGAAAATCTCACTCAAACAAGTGAGGAATCAAAATAATTAGAATACAAAGAAAGTAGAAACCACAACGCAGCGAAGACTTTGAGGTTTGAAGATCAACTAAAGACAAAAAGAAATAAATTAAATTGGAGGTTACCTGTTCCAGGTAGAGGACCTTCCGTTGGAAATAAGTGTGCTGGTTGGAACTAGGTATAGCAAGGACTTCCACTCTTTCATCCCTGCCAAGATCCCTGAAGTAATCCCTATATTTTGAAACATCGGCAGTTGCAGACATCAAAACCAACCTGCAGAATTTGAATCCCATCAGGAAAGTCAAAGCAAAAGCAGAATGAAATGCTACAGCAGTGTGCTAATTAACAATGTGCAACAATTAGAAATTGTGTTCTTAGTTGCATAAGTCTTTTTGACTTCTAGTTTCTACAGTAGCTATGTCAAACGTTTGAGTAAAAGTAGCAACACAAGAAAATGAAGTAATGTATAGGATCAACAAGTTAAACTTTCAGTTATACTTCTGTGTACACAACAAACTAAATTGCAGTAATTATACAATTCTAGTGTGAGCAAGTAGTGCATTCTATGCAATGCATAACCACCAATCAAAGCAAGATGATGAAAATAGGAGAGCTCAAACGAAAAGGCAAAAGCCAAGAGGAACAATAAAATAAAGCACATCAACAGAAAACCTCATGTCTTTGTTTCTGAGAAGAAACTGTTTCACACAGAAAAGAACAAGATCGGATTCTACGGATCTCTCATGCACTTCATCTAGAATGATAGCCTTGTACTTAAGAGCATGTATCCCCTTCTCCCGCATTTCCTCCAGTAGTACACCAGCAGTTTTAAAGATAATTGTTGATCTGCAATGAGACATGGATAAACTTTAGTATAGCTACCCCTTCACTGATACACATGTATACTTTCCTCTTCAAATGCAAAAAGAAAAAGTTCAAAATTGTCTACATAGAGATGCTATGTGCACACATAACGGGAAAAGTGAGCTCTAAATAGACAAAAATGCATAATAGGAGACAAATTGTAAAATCATCGTTTATGTGAACTACTGAAACTTAAAAGAGTTGGGATATATGAAAATTATAATGAGATTTATACAACATTTACAAATAACCTAATACAATAACAACATTCCATTATCCGAATGCCATTAGGTGGATCGCACCTACCTAAATGGGGTTTGGAGGGTTGAATGTAACCAACTTTACCCTTGTTAATGATAACAAAGAGGTTGTTTTCGATTGACTTTTGGGAACAAATATCATCTTCAACTTCATAACTATGAAAATTGCATGTGATTTAATGAGTCATTTTGATTACATTATAATCTAAAACAAAATAACTTTGGTTTAATGAGTCATTTTGATTACATTATAATCTAAAACAAAATAAATTTGGTCTATCAAAATAAGGGATCATTATGAATAACCTAATTTTGTGATAAATTAGCCATGATATCATTCATGCACACCAATACCTGGATGACATGACCTTAGAGTGACCAATGTGATATCCAACCTCGTCCCCCAGTTCACTTTGAACCACATCTGCAACCATCTTAGCCACAGCAACAACAGCGAATCTTCGAGGCTGTGTACAGATAACAGGGGTGAAGTTCGCTTCACGGAGAAACAATGGAACTTGTGAACTTTTCCCTACAAACCCGAGAAATGATAGACTTTTGTGAGAATCAATTTTTTAAAAGATCAACAAACAAATTAAGTAGGTTTAAGTGTTTAACGTTTTGGTACAAACCTGCAGGTATAAGACAACAAAATCCCCCATAGATTCAAGCAAGGGTAGTGGAGCTGTATGATTTGTGGTCATACATCATATGATTGTGACTTCTTTTTTTTTTTTGAGGTGGCAAGCACTCAAAACAATTCAAAAAAACCTAGACATTCTATGATTCAAGTTTCTAATGAACATCAATTGAAATTTACAATTACACTAGTACTAAAATTCATCCTCACTAAGTCACTACTATCAATTATTATCAACAAGTCTTTAGAAAAAGTCTAAAACATGTGCAATGGTTGAACTTGTTCTACCACAAGAAATAGTGAATCATCTTGACACAAAGAATCTGGAGCTTCAACACTCTCAACCCTCAACATGTATGGAGGATTAAACACCCATGTCTTTAACATGTCTAGATTTTCCAATTGTTTATTATTAGCTTTTATGAAAGAAACATTTGATGTACTGAAACAATCTTTCTTGATAGCATTGAAGATGTCCCTTTGAGGGGGAGCATCAATTATAAACTCATCACAAGTGCTTAAAAACTACAACAATCATTAATTGTACATATCAAATTTAAAATATAGAAATCATGGAATGATATATTTTGGGAAAAGCTCAAAATTAAATTCGATTAGCGCAGAGGATTAATTAAATTTTACCAATGCATAGATCAAGTTTAAATTTAAACTAATACAATTGTTGTTCTAAGGGTTTACCAAATATCTAAAGGCGTGTAGTGAATAGGGATTTTAGATAATACACTATTAGTTTGTGATGTTTTGGATATTATGATGTAAAAACTTTGATTATAAGCTAGATAAATAGGGGAAAGGGGAAAGGAGAAAGGGAGAAGTATTCAATTATGGCCTATAACTCACGTTTTGACTATCAAGTTTCTTCATCTCAAACAAGTTTATCTTACCATCAAGATTCTATGTGTCAAGATGATTCACTATTTCTTGTGATAGAACAAGTTCAGTCATTGCACATGTTTTTTACTTGTAATAAAATCCAAAAAGAAAGAGTCTTTATGCCATTACAAATAACACAACTGGCAGTAGTTACAATATAAATCTATTCATGAACAATCAATAATACCCAAATTGAGATTGATACGAAAACAAAGGAGATTTAAGAAAAATTGATCAACTAACCATATCAACAGTGCTTTTTTCTAGGAAGCCCATTTGTAGAGTGCATACGGTGTGGAATAGTCTTACAATGGGTGAGAATAAAGTGCACTCTTGTGTTGGTTTGTGGGTCGGCAACCCCATGGGTAGTGTCGCCTACTTGGACAAGACAGGGTGTTACACAATATTATTCCTCCCCTTCAGACATCATAATTTCATGAATTTCCTTACCAAACCACAATTTTTCAGTGACGAAAAAAGGCTAAAAATAGAATAAACCACAACCCATAATTGTCCATTGTTACAAAATCTAACAAAATTAATATTGCATTGCAACAAAAAACTAACATGCTAGCCGACGGTAGTCCGCATAACCAAACCTAAACGTCGACCAAAATTAACGGCTCTTAAAATTTCCAATTAAATTCTCCAACTTTGTAAAAAAAAATGAACTAAATGAAAACACCAAAAAAAACGCAGAATTTTCTCACACAACACAACAGTAATTGTACTAAAACTCGAACAGCCAACAATAAATAAAAAAAAATAAAAATCGAGAATAAGCGAAGAAGCAATACCGCAACCAGTTTCACCAATGATGAGAGTAACTCTATTATACATAATCTTCTCAACAATTTTGTCTTTTATGGCCATGATCGGGAGAGAAGCGAAGTTGGGGGAAACAGGAGAAGAGTGTGACGAAGTGAGTGAAGAAGAAGACGTCGGCAAAGACGATGCCGGTGAAGAATATGACTCAGAAGACGACTCCATTGAAGCTTAGCAAAGCTCTGGAGGTAGAAAACAATGGCGGAAATACGGTTATATTCCGTCTTGGTCGTCGTCTCGTCTTTGTTTATTTAAAAAATTGGTGTACGGCTACGGCTTTTGCTTTTGCTTTGTGCTGTTTGCCCTTTTATTTCTTTGCTCTCGCGCCTTTGAGAAGGATTATTCGGTGTGACGCAGGTGCAGGGAGGAATGATATGGGAGAGATGTTGATTGATTGGGATTAGATTTTGTGGTTGAATATGGGTACGTGGAGTGATCGCCAAGGTGGGTTGCTCTCTTGGGAGATCGTATTTTGTAAAGACGACTCTCAAAAGTCCAGCTCAAATCTATATTTAGAGTTGTAACAATAAATATTTAGAATTGGACTGGGCTTTTAAGAGCGTTTTTACAAAAGACGGTCTCAAGTAAGAATTTGTATTTTTTTTATTAGAGTAACTAATTTGATCAGTTAATTTTGAATATAATATGTTTCTTGTTTAATTTTACTTGTTATATTTAACTTTTTATGGAATTTAATTTGTTATTTTGATCATTTATATTTATATATTGAACTATACATATCTTAAAATTATAAAAACTTCATATTTTGAAAATATGTGATTGGACGATTTAATCAAGATCCCACTTGATTATATTTTTTCTTACACATAAGCTGCAATATATTAAATAAGCTTGAACGATGAATAATGTCAAAAATGATTACGTAGAATATTTCGGAGCATTTATTCAAAAATATCTTATTCATTACAATAATTTGTTTTAATCAACTAATTTACCAAACACTAGCGTTAGATAGTTTGATCGTTTAACTTTCTATGTGTCTAAATAAACTATTATTGTTCAATAAGGTTAGGTAATCAAGGGACGAGCATCAAGAATTGAATGTAGGGTTTTACGTGTTTTAAGTGGTACATGTTACAACTAAGACGATTTATGATTTTCATATATTTTTTAAAGCAACTAAATAAATTGGTTGGACTAGTTGAAATAAAAAAGATAAGAATTTCAAATTGTATAGATGATTTGGAATAGAATAATATCTCTAGAATACTCCATTTATTCTTAACAAATATATAAATATTTTAAGTAATTTATTATCCTTCGATTATTGTGTTTCCTAAAGTCATGTGTGTACATTCGTTTGTATATTCAATACAATATACAATGCAATATTCAAGCAAATATATATTTTTTTTCTTTCAAAAAAAATATATATACGAATCTTCAAATATAAAACAAATAATGTACAAATATTATGGTATTTTCTAAGGTCAAATACGGAAAACATAAAATTAAAGTAAATAAATACTACCACGTTATTTCATATAAAGATTAGTTTGCATAGGAGCTTATGAAGTTTTCCCCACACATTCTTTATTGAATCACTCTTTAAAGACATGGATTTGCGGATCCTTGTTAGCGTTGAGTGAATAACCTTTGTTTATGGATTTGTTGAGTGGTTATGGTGTAAATAAATGTTGTCCATTTTGGATAAATTTCATATGTGAGAGTATACCCTTTGTTGTAAGTATTTCCATTCACATCGAATTGGATTTGTAGAGCTCAACCATTGAGAATGTAGTAAAAAACCGGATAACATAGGAGTACATTTATGTCGTTACAATATCATGGTGTCCCAAAAAAAGGTCAAAACCATAAATCTCTAGAAGCAACGGCTTCTAAGATTACAATCGTTGTTTTAGATCTTCCTTGATACATCCCTTTCCAACCAACGGGACAAAGTTTCCATTCCTATGCATGCAATCGGATGCTCCCTATCATACATATGGAAACCCTCTATCTTCCCCTTCTCCAAGGAGACGTTAGAGATCTTCAATACTTGGCTACTGATAATTGCGCACCTATACCATCAACAAAGTGTGTAAGTTAGAAGATAAAACTTTTGCAACAATAATATTGATAGGAGATGTTTCAATGCATGAACTGATATGGAGTGACAATTCCATGATGAAATAATTTAAAATTGGAGAATAAATCATTAATAAAAAATATAACAATCATATTACAAGTAGATGTGTCAATACATGAACAATAATATTAAAAGCAAATGTGATGATAACTGAAAATATAACAATCAAATTAACAATAATGGGCATACAAATAAAGATACCTAACTTAGTTAAGACAAATTACAATGACGTTAGTATTACTGAAAAAACATTCATAACTAAATAAAACATCGACCAAAAAGATGGGTTTAGCCATTCGGATACTTATTCATGGTTAATCGGATTCCCTACGTTTACTCTAGGTAAATACCCCTAAAGTTGAAATTATTCATGGTTAATCAATAAGTGAGATTATAGTAGGAAATCAAGAAAATGTTGAATTTTCTAGTTAATGTTTTCTAAAAAAATTTATTTAATAAATGTTGTTTAACCAACGTGAAAACCTCCACTCATCTAAACCAATTGAAAATAGGGGTCTTACATATTCATCATTTCGGGGTCCGATCCGGTCTAGATTCGAAAAAATTCGGGTTAGACCGGATGTACATAAAGGTAGATATTTTCATACTCAAATAAAGGGAAATAATATTTTATTTTTAACGCAAAATAATTTTTTAATTCGAATAATTAAATTTTATAATAATGAATTTGCTAAATTATTTTAAAATCTTCCATTTTTAATTTATTTTTGGTATAAAAAATTATTTCCGATCTAAATTAAACTTAGACAGAACCGAAAGGAATCCGGTTTAGACCGGGACCGGATGGAACCAGTTCGGTCTCCGATCTTAGCATATTCGAAATTTCAATCTTCCAGTTCAACCAATTTCGATCCGATCCGGTCTAAGTTTGGACCGGTGAACACTCCTAATCGAAAAGGCTGATTTATTAAACAAAATCTTCATTCGCTTTTAATTTTGCTAGTCAAAATTTTATATAATAGTTATCGATTAATAAGTAAGGAGTATCCGAGTATTACCAATCACCATCATCACCAACCGATTAATAGGATATTTTTAATATTAAAAAAAAGAGAACCATCTATAAATATATATCTTACTTACCCAATAAGAAAATAAGATAAGTAAAAAAAATCAGGGGGAGTATTATCCTCACAATTCAAATTATTCCGCAATTTCTTAATACATGTTCAATATACAACTGTGATAATTTATGGGGACTAAAAAAATCCGATGAAGTAAAATCATACACTATATTAATTTTGTTATATAGTAAAGAAAATTAGATTGAATAGGAGAGTGTCATTTGTAATTTTTTTATTGACCAGCATTATCAAAATATTTATGGCAGAAATATTAATTGCATGATTTTCAATTCGGTCAATTTTAATTATTTACAGAAATAAAATGTTGGATTCATATTAATGCCAGGAATAATTGCAGGAATTTCAAATCAGTCACGTTTATTATTTTACAAAAATAAAAATTTCGATTTATATTAATGGCATAAAATGACAGGAATATTAATGACATGAATTTCTATTCCGTCACTTTTATTCTTTTACAAAAATAAAAACGTTGGATTCATAATAATGGCAGAAGTAATAATTTCAGAAATTTCAATTCAGACAATTGCAAGAAAACTCACTTAAAATTTGGATTTATTAATGGCAGGAATATTAAGTGCAAGAATTTCAATTGAGTCAATTTTATTCTTTTACAATAATAGTATTTGTCTTTCAATACAATGGCATGAATTACAATATAAATACACCATTTGACCAACATAATTATTTGCTCATACCGATTTCTCTTTTTTCAAACTTCAGAGTTGGTGAATAATATTATCAATTATAACCATGAGCTTAAATTACATATAGGAAATACAGAGTGATAGGGGACATGGAAACTTAATGCGATTATGATGAAAATTCCCTCAAAAAGACTCTTAATATAGAGTTAAAAGATGAAAGGTGCTTAACTAATTCTTGCAAAATTATATATTCAAAATTATAATGAGAATGTACTATATAAAGAGGTGTTTCAAAACCTATAAACATTCTATTACCAACCTATTTTGTATTTTTTTATATTTAATTCTTTTTTAATTATAATATATGTATGTAAATACTTTATTACGTACATATATTTAATATTTTCGTTCGTCTAAAATTTTATTAAGATATAAACGTATTTAAAAATCCGTATATGCACGGGTTTCTATCCTATCCTATCCTAGTAAAGAATAAAAAAGAAAAAAAGAGGGCTAACTTGATTTCACCTAATCACCAAAAAAAATTAGTGTTTCAACCCCTAAAGTACCGCCGCTGGTGTCCTCCATTCGTCTATCCCTAATTCATATCCTTTGTGCTCTCCCCTGCTTAATTATTCGCTTCACTTCTTCAGATTAGGGTTTGTGTTCTTCCCCGTTTGTCGATTTTTGTTTATGAATTTCTGTCTATGTAATTTTTTTCTTAAACCACACATAATCTTTTTTTGCGTTTTAACCTAGAACTACAATTTAGTACTCGTACTCAATTAAATCATATTCTTTAAGTTTTATTGGGTTTTCATGGTTTATTCAGATCTTTTGGTAATTTTACTACAAGATTTGAAATTAGTACTCTTTTATCGAGGTTTCTTTGTGATGATGAAAGTGGGTTTTTCTGTCCATTTTGATGGTGTTGTGATTGCATATACATTGCAGGAACTATGAGTAGCCGCTCTCGAAGGACTCTTTATGTTGGTAACCTTCCCGGGGATATCAGGGAGAGGGAAGTTGAAGATTTGTTTTACAAGGTATATTTCTAGGGTTTTGATATTTGCATTATAATTTGGTGATTTTGTTATTTAGGGTTTTATTCGACTGCATTTTACATATTTTGACTCTGATTGTGTTGTGTCTTAGAAAATACTATTTTTTTTAAGCATTATTACCTATACGGTACTTTTGGTTATTGGTATTATATTGTGGTAACAAGTATGCATTATAGTTTTAGTTTTTAAAAAATGTGTTCTGTTTTTCCAGGGTAGTACAATCCTCATCCTCAAACACATCTTTACCTTCACAATTTTGCATTAACACCTAATTTCCCTTGTCCAGTAATAACGAGCAAAATAATATACGTAAAGAAAAAATAGGTAGGACAATTTAATTTACAAAACTTATCAAGTAATTTTAGAGGCAAATTACATTAGATATTCTATCATTTCCCCAATTTAAAACCAATGACCAAACAAAGCTATTAATATTCGTATTTATTGGTTGTATGAATTATTGGCTACCAACTAGGCCATTATGTCTTAGTGGTGTTCAAAATCGGATACCAAATCCGATATAGTTTCGTAATATGGTTTCAAGAGAGAGTAGTATATTGTAATCATGAATTTTTATGTGGATTCTAATTTTTGAGTGAAGGCTCCGATACAGTCTTGAACATGTCACTTTCTTTAACTAACTGCATTTTATTGCTTTCGAACAATCAATAATTACTTCATAGTTGATATGATGTTGTTAATTTTTTGTTTCAGTATGGACCCATTGTCCACATTGACTTGAAGGTTCCACCAAGACCTCCTGGCTATGCATTTGTTGAGGTGAGCTTCCTTTCCATTATGGACGTATGACCTGGAGTAGTAATCATATGCTGGTGTCACGGGTCTAATTGTTGCTGTTTTTGTATTCTGTCATTAGTTTCAGGAGGCTCGTGATGCTCAAGATGCGATTGATGGCCGTGATGGGTATGATTTTGATGGGCATCGTCTGCGGGTTAGTCTCAACCCTCTGTTATATTAAATATAGCTATATTAGGTGTATTGCTTTTCTGCCATAATAATGCATACATATGTGATTTTGTCCCATGGTGTTTTTTGAAAGGTTGAACTTGCTCATGGTGGCCGTGGGAACTCATCGTCAACTGACCGCTATAGCCGTAACAGTAGCATACATCGTGGTATTTCCAAACACACAGAGTATCGTGGTGGGTGCTAGATTAATGTTTTTTTTCAATTCATTAATTTTTTGTTTTTCTATATTAGATCCTTCTCTTACAAAATTTTGAATTATGCAGTGATGATTACTGGATTGCCTTCTTCTGCTTCTTGGCAAGACTTAAAGGTTTTGATGGCAATAATTTTAATATCAATTTCCTTATTTGAACTACATATTAGTTTATTCCTTGTAATGGTGGATGAGCTTTTAACTTGACAAAATATTTAGGATCACATGCGCAAGGCAGGAGATGTTTGTTTTTCCCAAGTTTTCCGTGATGGTGGTGGTAAGATACTCTCGGCCCTTAAACATAGTATATTTAAGTGGAAGTTTGAGATATGCAGTGACGAATCAATACTGTGTTTGCTTCTATGGCAGTTATTATACTTTATAAAAATATTTGTAGAAGACAATATTTTAAATGCATCTTATCATTTCTTTTTATAGGTAATTTGCATGCCACACTTGGTAAAATTGGAGGTTCATTATCATATGATAATGTTAGTGCAAAGTCAAATATTGCTTTGAGTAGCTGTACATCCTTACATTGATAATGCATTTCATTGAATGATAGAAGTTTGTGGCCTTTATCCATTGATGGAGCTAAAATTTTAGTTTTACATTACAACAAATTTAATAAATGACTCACTATATTATTTGCGTTTCTTAGCTCAAACAATTGTTTTGGTGCATGTTGTTTGTTGATGATATTGTCTTGATGGATGAGTGGACATACCTTGAGGGATATATTTCGAAATGATGATGTAAGAAAGGATTTATGAGTAGCAAATATTGAGAAAAAATAGAAAGAGAATCATCTAGGCCAGGTTTGGATGGAGGGAGATGCAGGGAAAAGAAAGGAAAGGATTTGGAGGGATTGAGATCCCTTTGATTGTGATTTGTGAAGCTCATTATCAACAATTACCCTTGTTTTCAGTGTCCATAAAGCATGACCTGTTTGTGTCACAAATTATAGTTGGATGGCACTTGGGCAGTTGATGGGGGAAACTGACTTGGCATTTTAACAACCCTAGATCTGTGAATGCAGCTTAGATCCAACTAAATAAACATTTATCATGCTGGTTGAGGTTTCATTGGCTCTTATTTTTGGGCATTGAAATGTTTCTGGTATAGTCTGCATTGATATTCATGCCATTTTTGCTAGAGACTGGATTATTTCATTCTTTTATTCTTTCTCCTTTGTTTATTGGATCCATAACTGAGTCTGAGCATCACAGGTTTAATTTATTGTTTACGGAAGTGTACAGATCTATAGAACCACTAGCTTGAAAGAGGCTTCCATTTCGATGATATTTAGATCTCATTGCTTATGATATCGTTAGAATCAGAGGGAGTTTAGGGAAGTTACTGCCAATGCAGCTTATGGTTTTTAACATACATTTGAAAGTTTTTCTCCCCTTCCTTATTTTCTTGTCTAAATGTATTAATTTAACTTCTAAAATTCATTGAATTTATTGTCTTCTATTGATGATTTATGTTTTTTAGAACATTGAATGATAGAATCACAAACTTCCACCTATATATAATCCTTAAATAGATTGTTTAGTGGTGTAAGAATGTTTTATACTTGAATATCAATTGTTAGGACTTCGTCTTGATGATATTGTAAAATGTAAATCGGTTCAAAAGTGTAAGAATTCAATTGAACAGTTGTAGACTTTTAGTAAATTGGTCAACTCCTTCAAATTTTATTTTATGGCATTGTAATGTTTGTGCCCCACCCCTGGCTCGTTGTAGCTGTTATTTCTACCTGGATGCTGTAGTGTGTGAAGAAAAAATCATTTAAGCTGAAGGATCTTATTTGTAGAAGCAAAGCTCCTAGCCGAGTAAAGAAGAGGGGGAGAGGGATATTTTATATTGATGAGATTCTTTATGTATATTGTCTGTAACACTAGGGTGGCTTCCATCTATTGTTCGCGCTTTGCTTGGTTATAGAAACTTGGCTTGATGAGATAAAGAATCTTCAGTGTTGTTCATAGTTAATATGCTTGATGTCATTGAGGACTTTATGTGTTTGAATGGAAGGTCTTCAGTGTTGTTTTTTTGGCCAATTTGGTTGATATTTTTTTTGCAGGGACAACAGGGGTTGTAGATTACACCAACTATGATGACATGAAGAACGCTGTGAGCTTTTTCTCTATTTATTTCTCCTTCCTTTTTCTGTTTCCATCATAGGACTTCTAAACTTTGCTGTTACTATATTGCAGATCCGAAAGCTTGACGACTCAGAATTTCGCAATGCGTTTTCCCGGGCATATGTTCGCGTACGGTTCATCGATTCCTTGACATTTGTTTGTCCTAAATTTATTTTGCTTGCTTTGTGTTTCCGTTGCATTGACCTGTCTGTCTTTGCCTCCTTTTTATCACTTTCAGGTGAAGGAATATAAAGGAAGTCGTAGTCCCCCGCCAAGGGGTAGGAGCAGAAGTCGGAGCAGGAGCCGTAGTCGAAGCCGTGGTCGTAGTTATAGCAGGAGCCGAAGCCGAAGGTATATATACCTGTATTTAGCAAAATAAGTTTAAATAACTCGATTGGCGTGTAATGTCTCTGGGTCTTATTTGCTTGTTTTGCATTTTACACAGCAAGTCTCCGAAGAAGGCGTCACGCAGGTCTCCTGCTAAATCTCGTTCTCGCTCTGTGTCATCCCGTTCTCGATCTAAATCAAGGTCCCGATCTTTGTCAAGGTATGACATTGGCGTCTCCTACAATTATGTGATCCATAGAAATCATATATTCATTCTTCCATGAATGCTAGGATTAGTTTTGATAGAATAGAAATTGAATGGTTTAATATTTGTTGCAATTTCTGCTTAAAAATTGCTAATTCCTCTTGAACATTTTTTTTGGGGTGTTAGATCAGTCTTATTGTATAGCGTATTTGTTTTAGTTCATCGTATCAGTTCTAAATTTTTCTGAATTTATATTTAGCATCTACTATCTTTCTTAACTCCACCACCCTATGTTTTGGTTGAAAAGGGGAAGGATACTGGTTCTAACTGTGTCTCTTTTACTCACCTTCCCACTCTAACACACACTCTCCAAATATTTCTAAATAACTACTGATCTGTTGGTGAAGATGGATGGGGCAGAGCCATGGTGTACCTTCAATTCTAACCATCTAAAAAATTTGAAAAAAACTAATAGCTTGGTTATAGGGTGTGACTTGGGCGTTATCATACTCTGATTCTTGAATCTGTAGTGGTGGTTGATAATGCCCTTTATTTTGACCTTAATATACTTCGTTTGCTCTGCAATTTTTTTGGAAAGGGAGGGAAGAAGAGTAGGGGAATTAAAATGTACATGGATTCTTATGTGACTTTAAATTTGTTTTATTATCGTATGTGAAGGTTGCATGCTTCTTTGTTTAGATTTGGATATGTGCAGCAATGTGGGGATTGCAAACTAGAATTCGGATAGATGCAGCATTATTGTGCAAATTAGATTCTGGATGGGATGTTTTTCAAATGCCTAATGACTGGCAGCTTTAGGTACCTTCATGGTATAATTATTCTAATATATTTAGCATCACATGTCCATGGGTGCTAGATGTGGGACACAGACGATAATGGAATGCTTATTAAAGCTCTGGAATACTTGGAACTAATTGCTTATGGAAACTTGGAGCTATCTGGATTCTCTGGATTTGGTCATACAATCTGGAAGGAATGCCCTGCTCCATATCTATAGTAAATTATAGTATGGTGATGTTCTAAAAGTACATTTCCATGTAGAAGCTTGTTTATAAGGGGTTTTAAAGGTGTTGAAGTTTTTTTTTAATCATATATTTTTTTATCCTCCTGCTAAAGATATTTATTTTCTTTTTGTTCCTCGACTATAAATATGGTTACACTGTCGTGCAAGAGGAATCAAGGCTTTTGGGTCAAGTTCTGAAAGGTTGTTGAGGACATTTGGGTATTAAATTGCATTGTTTCTGGAATTTGCAGATCTCGATCAAGATCCGGTTCACCAGTGGCATCTGTAAGTGTATTTTTCATAACTTCTATTTTAGAAATCAAATTTTATCCTTGGTTTAATTGTGTTTTATTACAAACCCCTATCTGACATCATGTCTGTTTGTCTTGTCTTTTGAAAGTTTGAATTATATTAACTTCATAATGATTTGGGGCTGTTACAAAAATTGTTATTTGAGAAGTTATGTTAGCTAGACTTTCTTTATGTTTTCTGCTTCTTTGCAGCATAAGAAAAATCTGAGCAAAAGTCCCAAAAAGGGTAGCCCCAGTCCACGTCGAAACCGTAGCAGGAGTTTGAGCAAGAGTCCGAATAGGAGCAAAAGCAGGAGCAGGAGCAGGAGCAAGAGCAAGAGCCCCTCCAGGTACTAGTGTTCATATTGCTGTTTATGTAAAACTTCTTCTGTTTGCGACTCGTGGTGTTTTAATTGGAAAAAATGTGCTTACAGGTAAAACTTTACTGATTCATTTGCATAAAGCTGTCGGTAATCGTTGTTGGCTGCAAGGTTCCCAGTTTGTCTAAGGAGGTGAACGTGTAATAGAAGTATCGGAGGCATGTATTTCTCAAAGTATAACTCTATTTTTAGCTTATTATTTTTGAACTAAACATGAATGTTTGTCGTAAACATTACTGTTAAGTGTGGCGTTTGGTGAACATTTATCGTTTTATGCCCGACTATATTGGTTAGACAAAATCTGTAACCAGAATGTCTAAAATTCCTTCTAGTGAACTAATTACCTAGTATCATGTGTTTGATTGAACGTTTTAACGGGCTAAAGTAAAATGCCTTCTTAAATCATGTGCATCTATTTATGTAAAGTTGCACATGATGTTTACTACGAACGCTCAATCGGAAATAACATGTTTTTTAGTCTTAGCACTAACAAGAAGGGTATTTAAAATATTTATTGTTTTATAAAGTAAAATGCCTTCTTAAATCATGTGCATCTATTTATGTAAAGTTGCACATGATGTTTATTCCTTGCGCTGAAAGTGTACATAGGTACAATCGCGACGTTTGTCTAAACGCCATGGTGTTTTCGCATTTTTGCTTAATGTCCATGAATTTTCGCATTTCGTCGATTTTCACAATTTTTTTGAATTTTGACGTATCCTTTTAATTTATTTATTATATGTATTATTAAATTTTATTATATATGTTATTATAATTTATTATTATATGTTATTATAAATTTTATTATATGTTATTATATGCTAAATAACGCATATTCAACATCAAAACTTAATAAAGTTCAATACTTATTTTTAAAATAAATTAAATTATTAGTTAATCATAAAACAATAAATATTTTAAATAAATTAAATAAATATAATCGAAACATAAACATAATTATATGTTAAATAAATAATTTTTTAAAAAAATGGAAAATGCATCTAAATGCGAAATAACATGAATTAGACAAACGTGAAAATACATAGCAAATTGCACAAAGGTGCTGAATGTACCATGGTACATCTGCACGCTTTGTGCTTAATTTGCCATGGTATTTTCGCGCGTTTAGCTAATTCTATGATTTTCGCACGTTTCGTGCGATTTTTCCTTTTTTTTTTTTTTATATAAATTATTTATTTAACATATAATTATGTTTATGTTAATTAATTATTTAAATATTTATTGTGTTGTGATTAATAATTATTTAATTTATTTATAATATGTAGGCTATTAATTGATAATATATTATTTATTTAAAAGAAGTTTATGTTAATATTATTTAATTTATTTATAATATGTTTATGTTAATATTATTTAATTTATTTATAACATGTAGTGCGTCTGGTTGCAAATTTATGATCATAGGAACCAGCCGTAATCCAGAAGAATATTTATAAAAATATTTATAAACAAATAACAATAATAACAAATAATAATAAAAATATTTATAAACAAATAATAACAATAACAAATAATAATAACATTTATATTAAATAAATAAAAAAAACAAAAATTTATAATAAAATTTAAATAACAATAACAAATAATAATAACATTTATAATAAATAAAATAAAAAAAAGGAAAATCGTACAAAAAAAACAAAAAAAAAATAAAAAAAAATTAGAGGTGGCGATTTTAGTAAAAGGGTGGCGACAAATAATAATGCCCAACTAAAATGATAATCTGCAATTGGTGTACAAGTTATAATTACAACGTTTTTGATTTGTCTTTACTATAGCCAAAATATACTCGTATTACTCCCACTCCATGGAGGGGCACGTATAAAGTTTATCTGCTATCCTTGTGTTGGATATTGAGTTGCTAATTCTAACTCTGTTAAACTAGATTTTTAGTTCTTATTCAACCCAAAAGGTTAGCTTCTACGGAAGATAGGTACTATTTAAGATATTTATAATAGATTCGATGATATGATATTTACTTCACCTTGTAACTAATTAAGATTTTGTTTCGATTTCAAAATGAAACATTACCTAAAAATTAGGTCTGTCAAACAGATCAGGTTGGGTCGGGTTCGGTTCAGGTCATATATAAACAGGTCAGAAAACCCTTGACCCCAACACTACCCATTTAGTTAATTGAGTCGAAAATCACAGCCTTGACCCGACCTGTAACATATCAGGTTGACCTAATTTTAACCCTCTTAACCTGTTTATAACTTTTTTGCTTTCGTTTTAATGTTTTTAACGTTGATTAAATCTAATTTTTTAGGCTTTAATTCCAACTTTATGTTTTTTTGTTGTTTATTTTGTATTTATAATGAAAAATAAGAAAATATTAAATGAACTAAGTTTGGCTTATAGTTATTGATTTAACTCGAAAATAACACATTTAACTAAATAGGTTATATAGGTTCTTTTCAGGTTTAAAATTTTGATCTGAACCTAACTCATCTAATAAATAGATTAGGTTGGGTCGACCCATTTAATTAATTGGGTTAAAAGTTTCAACCCAGACCCACTTATTTCGGGTTAGCAGGTCGGGTCAACTTTTGCCAGCCCTAGTAAAAATTGATATGAACACTAGACTCGACTTTAAATATATCCGAAATACCTAATTCCAATATTAACTCGATAACTCCGATGAATGTACTACGTGTCACTACTCAATGAGCCTATAGAGTAGAGGTTATCCTTACACATTGAATAACAAAGGAGAGATTGGGTCCCTTGTCTGTTATCTATTTGACATCACTCACAGTGACAGTGCCCGTGCCCTTCAAAGAAATGGAGAAATAACTAAAACCAACACAATTTTTGAGGAGTGGATATCATAGAACATACCGTTTTTGGTAAAGACGGCTCTCAAGAGTCCAATTCAATTCTAAATATATATTGTTACAACTCTAAATATAGATTTGGGCTGAACTTTTAAGAATCGTCTTTACAAAAAACGGTCTTTCAAGAAAGCACTTAATCATAGAAAGACAAGTATTAGAGATTATATACTTTGTAATATTTTTCTATAACTACTTATAAAATAATGTTATACTTCCTTTGTCCTACCAAGTTTGGCATGCAATTTCTTTTAAGCTCACACATGGAATACACTCGACTTTCTGCGAGATGCTGTGTTGATGCAATTGAATGCTTTTTGTGGAGAAAATAATGATTAAAAAATTTTTCTATCAAAATTACTTATTTTTATTATTATTCTTAGCATTTAAAATTGACTACCAAATGAACTACTATTGTTTTATGTAAAACCTTTCAAAAGAGGAAATTTACTAGTATAATAAGTTGTTTTTTTTTTTTTGGAAATATAGTAAGTTGTTAACATTTGATTCTTCTATGAAACATGTTTTGATTCTTACTAATGAGTTGCACTTCGGCATCACAATCTAGACGCCAATTTTTATTAGGAAAAATTACCTAAAATAATTCAAACTTTTTATGATTTTCCTACAATAATCCCAACTATTTATTAATCATGAATAATCCCAACTTTAAGGGGTATTTGCTTAGAGTAAACTTGGATAACCTGATGACCTGCTATAGTAGGTAATTCACAAAAAAGTAAATTGAATATTAATTTAAAATTAGATAAAAAATTTAAAAATTTACATAAAAAATTCTAAATAATAAAAAAAAATCATAAATTTTTTATGAATATTTTTTAACATTTTTTTCGACATTTTATTTTAATTTATCTTTTTTTGATAAAAATAAAACTTGCTATTCAAGGAAAAAACTCCTCAAAGTTGGGATTATTCATGGTTAATAAATAGATGGGATTATGGTATGAAAATCATGAATAGATTGGATTATTATAGGTAATTTTTCGTTTTTATAATTTCATTTACATACTTTTTTAATCAATTTATTATTATCTGGCATTTCTTTAATAATATTACCCGTATTAAATACTTTCCAAAAAAAATTTTACCCGTATTAAATTTTTTCAAATTTTTTTTTACCCGTATTAAATTAATAATAAAGCAGTTTTGTTCTAGAATTAGAATAAAATATTGATATACCGGAAGAATTAGATAGGGGCATCATCAACATTTACAATAGCCACCGAATGACTGAAGAATCTTAGAAGAATCTTATGGAGATAAGTGTGCTAAGGAGAAAATAGAGATACTTTTCTGTTCCTAAAAATTGTCATATTTTTTTATTTTGAATAGTTTATATTACTTATTTATAATTTTTTTTAGAAAAATGCTTCATCACTTTCTTTTATTTTTTCATGTACTCGTTTCAATTCTCTTTTAATATTATTTATACAGTTCAAATAATTTTATAATTTTTAATTTTTATACAATATGCAAGTTGCAACTGTGACAATTTTTTGAGGACGTAAGTGAGTAAATAGGGGTATACTTGTAGCCTAGAAAGAAACGACGATTGTAATTCTTTTTAGAAAGCATCAGTTGCAGTTCAAAGTAAGTGAATGATAGAAAATAATGGTTTAAATGAAAAGATAATATAAGTATAATCATTACTACATACTTTCTCTTTTCCGTAATACTCGTTACACTTTTGTTTTTAATTTGTTTTACAATTTTGTTAAATTACTGTATATGACAAAATAAATAATAGATGATCCTATTTATCCCTGCTTTATTCTTACTCCACGCCTCATTTACTCCTATAGAAGTTCTTTTGTCATTAGGACAACGATGATAACACATAAGTCGAGTAATATGGAACGGAGATAGTGAAAAATAATCTAAAATTAGTATGACAAACTAAAATAAAAAGTTGTGCAAAGTAAAAGGAACAAAAGGAGTAAAATAGTCGAAGATCCAACAAGATGGTCGGTGGCAAAGGTGGAACTTCTAAGGGGCGGGTAGGGGCTTTGCCCCTTCGAGATTTTCGGCAAAACATTTTTAGTATACAACTATCAAGAAGAGAGTAATAGGAGAAACAATAGCTACCATGCAAATGGTTATGAAAGGGAATAGAAGAAGGGGAGAAAGACGATTCAAAGAGGACGAAAGAGATTTAAAAACTACATTTGCAGATTAAAGACTACTTTTTGGGGAGCAATTAAATTAGAAATTGGGTAATTGGGAACTGGGTTGAACTAAAATGGGCAATTATTACTTCTTCCGTCTCACTTATTCCATTTGTTTTGCCTAATTTTTATTTTTGGACAATGACTCATTACTTTCTTTAATCTCATCATGTATTTTAACTCTCATTTAATTTCATCCATCAGAACCACACAAAGAGCCTTTCTGTCAATTAAGATGGTGAAGACTAAACTTCGTAACAAGATTGGTGAGGATTTTCTTGTTGATAGTATAGTGATATAAATTAAGAGACAAATAACAAAGATATATACTCTAAAATGAAATTATCGATGATTTTAAAGTATTAAAAAAGGGTCGAGTTTTACTTTGATTCAAATTTACGTTATGATTTTTAGTTGTATTGATTGACTATATTTTAGTTGAATTCAAAAAAATTTCGTTAACTTCGCCCCCGTAAAATTATGTTCAAGTTTCGCCACTGGTCGGTGGATTACGATACTCCATTCTATTCAGTCTACTAGTCTCGTTTATCTTTTTCACACTTGTTGAGACAACATTTATCTTCAATATTCTTTAATTGTATATGATTAAAAATTACGAAAATTTTTTATTAATTATATTTTAACTTGTAAATTAAAAATAAAATGAAAATTAAAAATAATAAATTAATTGTAATAACACAAATAGTAAACTTAAATTGAATGAAACCGAGAAAGGACTTCTTGGTGGCGAAATATGTGGTTCATGTATTCAAGCCACACATTTGAATTTTATGCCAAAAGAATAAATAAACAAATGGATAAATATATGCACATGCAATGTCCAACACAACAATCAATAATTAATTAATAATCCTATTGTATATTCTTTCAAGTCCCTTTTAATTTACATCCTATTTTATTCTAACTGTTTTTCACTCTTTTCAAACAAGTGTTATCTCGTGACAATATTGACGCCCATATCCTCTATATGCAAGTTTTCTTTTGTTCGGGAAAAAATCGACCGCTTTCCTCTAGTGCTCCTTGTGAAGGAAGTAGGGGTATAGATTGTCCGTCAACTTTCCTTACCCAGACCCTGCTCTCGAGCGGGATATTGGGTTTGATGATAATGATGTTTTTCACTCTTTTCGTTTTTATTAATGGTTCTACTTTTTTCATTTTAATCTCATATATAAACTTAAATTTTTCTTCCATTTAATTACTTATTTTTACCATCTACTTGTTTATTGTCGTATTTTTTTATAGATTTAGTATCATATATTATGATACCTTCTTCTTCAATGCTTACACGTGTAAATTTTTTCTCCTTTAATTTTAAGGAAAAAAATAATTTAGTCATCATTAAACAAATATCCCGCTCAAAAACAGGGTCTGGGTGAGGGAATATGACGGACAATTCATATTCCATACCTATACTCCCTGTACTAGAGGAAAGCGGTCAGTTTTATCCCCGGAAAGTGAGAGCCCTACATAGAGAGGAAAAGGTTATCACTGTTGCTTGGAAGTCAAAAACTACCTGCAGAAGAATTACAAAAGCTCAAACCAAGATATAGATAGAATGAATGATCCGAAGGGTAAAAAAGAGAAGAAAAGGGGTATATAAGAAAACAGCTACGCATCAGGGCAAAAAAGACAACTAAAGAGACTATAACTAGTCAAGAATGTGAATCTGACGTCTCCAACTATTTCTAATCTCTAATCAGGTCCTCGGGGAGGTGTAGTTCAATCAATTCAGCCTTAATCTGCTCAACCCACGTTTTCTTTGGTCTTCCCCGGCTCCTCTTACCCTCCACTATAATAATTTCTATCCTTTTGACGGGAGCCTATAAAGGCTTTCTTTACATGCCCAAACCATTAAGGAAAACAAATAATTTAGTGAAATTTTATAAAATTCGATAACATTTAAACATTAATTTTTACTTCCTTCGTTTTAAATTACTTGCAATATTAGCAATACTTGCACTATTTCTTCATCATTCATTCATTCTTAATTTGTAATTAATTCTTATTTTATAAATTAAACATATACTAGGTATTTACCCGTGCTATGCACCTGATTATAAAATTATTTTATAAAAAAATACATAATATTAATTCAAACATTGTTTAAATTAATACAAATATTATTTTGAACAATTATATCTATACAATTTTAACATAACAAAAAAATATCAACTAATTATAATACAAAAGATCTTCAATTTATGTTAAGATTATCAAATAACCTAATATTGATATTTTTAATCAAAAATTTTTACTAATACTTAAAAAGGAGTGATACTTAAAATAAAAACTACTCATATGCTTACTAAACTTGATTATCATCATGATAACATATATTTGATTATTATGACATCCATAACTACACAACATATCAATATGAAAATAAATTAAACATCATCATCATCAATATCTTCTTTCTCTTTGTTTCCATTTCATCTCCAATCAACTTTTCAAAATTTGATCTCAACAATTGATAAGACTTGTTCCATCTCACATCTACGCCCATAAAATTTCGAGATAAAATTACATATTCACATAGCAATGAAACAAAAACTCATATCTTTCTCCTGTTTTATTTCAATTGAATCGTAACGGGGTATGGGAAGCCTTCCTTGCAATGCCCCCTTGAAGAACAGCCCTTAACAACCCCAATATGTGCAACCCAAAATCCCCCACAAGTGTCACAAGGTGATTTGTACAGAAAATTCAGAAATGCACTTGTTTGGATAGTTCTTGAATTGATTGACTTGAATCTTTGATGTTTCAAGGCAACCAATTCCCTCCCTATGATCAAGACTACTCTCAATTATAGTAAGTGACAATCTTAGACTACTCAAGATTGGTGAGCACTCACACTCAAAAAAAACAAAGAAGAAAAACAACTTCAATGTGTGTTTTTTTATTGAAACTTCAAAACTACTTTATTACATGCCTTGGCTCTTATTTATAGGCCTAAGGATAAGGAGAACAATTAAGACATAAGGGAATGAAAAACATTAGCTAAATAACGGCTATAAGCACGTGTATAGCCACGTGCTATTTAGAAAAGAACAAAACGGCAGCATTCCTTGTGCACGGTTCTGACAGAATTTCCTTCGACTGGGCGATCTTGAGCCACGTTTTTTGTGATCTTCTCACGCTTGTTAGGGCTCTTTTAAGGCTTTGCTAGAATCTCCCTAGTGTAGCAATTCCATCCTTGCTTTTCAACCCATCGTGGACACCTTGGTTAGCCTTGTACAACCCACGAAAGGAGGGCTGGTCGCAAGATTCGTGGTCAGTGGCTGTGCACCAATTTTCAGCACTTTCTGTCGAATGCATGACCTTGAGCTCGTTTTCTTGTGGGTTTCAAAAGACTGTGAGGATGCACTTAGGACTCGGATAATTAGACCCATGTGCAAAGATTTCATTTTCATGCTCCATGCCACACCATTCATCACGGTTTGCTTTGGCCAACGTGTGCAAGGTCAGCCGGTCCAGGTGTCGTGCAAAGGAGCTACTGGTGCGCTTGGTATGCTTGAAGTTTCATCATGTAGGCTTCTTTCCTCTCTTGAGTTGTCATGAGCTTCCACATTTGTTCCAATTTTCATATTAATTTAAATAATCAATAAACTCAACTTTCAATCTACGCTTTCTTAAGTATGTGGGATGCAAACTTTGAAATTCAATCATATAAATAAGACAAGCTATGTATGTGGCACTAAAAAAAATCTTAAAGTTTTGTCTTTTCATCTTCAATATAATCAAATTTAGATCACAAAGAGTTTTATTTAAATTGATGAATTAAATTGGAGAACACTAAGAGTTTCAATATAATTAAGTTTAATTGATATTTAAGAGTTTCAATGCAAAAAAAAAAGAAAAATAATAATTATATTAATTTGGGTGGTGTATATGAATGCCACGTGGCACAAATTTTCCTGAATTATAATATGTATATGATTCAAGCGAAATCTTGTTTGATTTGTCTTGATGCAAAGATTATTAATATCAAATTTTACAATAATTTATTAATAATTGAGACTTGAATTAATGCATTGAACTACGTGAAAAACAAAATTAATTTAGAATTGATTAACCAATTGACATCGAGAATTGTTGAACACGGCGTTATCAGCTACCAAGAGATCGTCTTTGCTTTACGTACATTGTATTTGTACATTTTAATACCTAATCACGCTGCCCAATTTTGATTTTATACTTCTATTAAATATGCTTAAAAATTCAACTTTAGTATTGATGATGTATAATATTTTCGATTAATTTTATTTGAATTTTAAATATTAGACTACAACTTTAAACAAATATATTTGTTTTTCGAAAATTTAATATTGTATTAGGGGTGTTTGACAATTGGCTGTTGGTTTGTTTGACCAGCTGAAAATGTGGATGTTTTTGTTGGCTTTAATTAGCTGAAAAAACTAGCTGTTTGTCGAGTTGCTTGGTAAATTTAAGTATTGATGGTTAGCTGTTTATTAGAGAAAAAGTGGGCTAACAAGCCAAACGCAACCAAAAAAGCTAGTTAGCTTTTCATTTTGGCTTAAAAATCTGCTTTTCAGATGCTTTAAAAGCCATTTTTGGCTATTTGACTAACCAACAAGCCAAAATAACCAACCAAAAAACTAATTGGAAAACTATGAATTAAACACTATTTGGAAAATTTAACACTCTCCTTATCTTAGTTTTTAATGCAAAAAGATATAAAAATTATTAAAAAATTAAAAATCAATTGTATCATATAGGCCTACAAAATTTAAATGAATACAGTGTCCTAAGTATGATTAAATTATTTTTACTTATAATTTTTCCATTTGTAATAATCACATTTAAACTAAATCTATAAAGAAAGTATGTAGGCCTAATTAAATGAATACAAATCAAAATAAATTAGGACTAACACTATATAGTTTTTTTTGAAGGAACTAATATAGTTTATGACATACTTCCTCCCTTTCCATATACTTGCTACATTTGACTTTTGACGCAATTCAATGTATTATTTTGTTCATTAATATGTTGAATTATACACATTTAAAAATTATAAAAATTAATAATATGAAAATATGCGATTAGACGATTCAAACAAGATCCCATTTGACAGTATTTTTACTTACACATTAGCCGTAATGTATAAAATAAGCTTGAACAATGAATAATGCCTATAACCGAAATGTAGCAAGTATTTCAAAATAGGAAAAATATAAATTTGACATAAAAATGTGTAAAAATATGGGGGTCTAAATTTAATACTATTTTGTATTGATATATACAGCATATATATATTACGTTATTCATTTAGTTAGAATAAAAAATAACTCTTATTTTAGTTTTGTTGTGAATCATTTGAACATTAATGTATCATCTTTGAAAGCAACGCGTGTTTTTATTATACTTTATATTAATTTTATAAAGTACTACTCTGTCCGAATCATTTTACACGTCCTATTTGGATTTTCACGGTTATTAAGGGTGGTGTGGGATCTATTAAAAAGGTTGTAGTTGAGTATTTTAATTGATTAAATTAATTGTAAGATGGTAGTTGGGTATTGGAAGTAGTAAAAGTGGAGGTATTTATGTAAAAAAAAGATAGACAAAAAAAGAAATGAGACAATTGATATGAATTTGCCAAATAAGAAAATGAGACAACTAAAAAGATTCGATACTAATATATCTTTTTCGTTTTTATAGGTTTCTTATTACACAAATAGAATTTGTTAATTTTTGGGTCAATTTTGACTATAATTTCTCATCAATATATATAAAAAAATCTATATTTATGTGAAATCTTGATAAATTCGTCTCTGTATATATTTTTTAAACATCAACTTTTTTAGAATTTTTAGAAATTTACAAATAAAATTAATTGATTTTTAAGTTTGAATTTAGATCAAGGCAAAAAGTAAATGGGAAGAACTAACGAAAACAAATATTAGTATTAGCTATCTCGACATATTCAGTGTATGAATAAGAATTGAGAAAGTCGTATTTTATGAGAAAGTAAAAAAAAAATACATAAATAAAATAAAAATATAAATTAATTGTGTGGAGGTGAATTAAAAAAATTATTAGATATAGAGAAAGAATAGCATCTTTTATTTAAATAATAAATAATTAAGTATCCCCCAACAAAATAAATAAATAAATAAATAAGTAGGACCCACTTCGCTTTAGCTATTTGGATGAGATATAGACACGTCAAAGAATAGCAGCCATGGAAGCAAAATATTTTGGCTCCACAAATTGCACTATCTTCTCAACCTCCATTTCTATGTTTCTTTATACACTTCCATTTCTCACCTTACCCACCTCTCTCTATCGTCTATCCTCTCTTTCTCCTTCAATCCTCTCTCCCAAATTCCATCTCCAAGAACAAAATCCATGGAAACAATGGCGGATACAACCTTCTCAAAACTGTCAGATGATATAATCCTCCAAATTTTCTTCCAACTCGAAGACGATCCGCGAAACTGGGCTCGATTATCCTGCGTTTGTACCAAATTCTACTCCTTAATCACATCTATTTGCTGCAAATCAAAGTGTATAACCTCTTTCCATACTATGCCTGCTGATCTACTTTCCCTCTCTTCTTCTTGCGGCAGTTGGGCTTCTCTTTACAAAATCGCTGTCTCCTGTCCGGGTCTACTTCACGCCGGTATCCTCCTCGATAACTCCGATTTCGGCCTTCAAAGAGAACTCGGACCTACCGAAGATTATCTCGGATCCCAAACAGAAACCCTAACCCTAACTCATCATGAGATAAACCTAAATCCATCACCAACACCAGCATCGACATCAACGGAACAAGTCGAAGAAAACAGTCATGAATTCGGTGGATGGTCACTGTATGATGATTTATACTTTGATACCATATACGACAACTCTGAAACGGGTCTACCCACAGAAATTACAACCGGGTCAACGAATCTAGAACCGAAATATGAACAACACAACAACAATAAGGGAATCGTTAATGAAACAAAGCGTCGGAAAGTGGTAGCAAGAATGCAACGATCGCATTTAGCATCAGGAGCGTGGAATCTAAGCAGAGAACAAGGTAATAAACTGTTAGGAAGTAGATTTAGAGATGATTGTTTATACATAAGTGAATGGCCTGGTTGTGTTCATCTAGAAGAGAAGAGGAATTACAGATTATTTAGAGGAATTTTCAAGAATTTCAAGAAAAGTAGGGTTTGGAGAACAATAAACGATGGGAATCGGTGTAAAATAGAGTTAAACTGTGCGTTTTGTAGCTGTAAAGAGACATGGGATTTGCATTCAGCATTTTGTTTGAAGAGAGGATTTGGGTTTCATGATGATGGAGAACCTGTTGTTAGAGCTTATGTTTGTGAAAATGGTCATGTTTCTGGGGCTTGGACTGATTTGCCTTTGTATACTTGATTTTTTTTTTTTTTTTTTCTATTTTCTAAAATAGTTTAGAATTTTAATTTTTTTTTTAAGAATTTCAATTTTGGAATATGTATATTTTTAATGTATAGTTAGATGAAAATCAAACTTAGAATCTTATTTCTAAAAATTAATTTGAAAAAAAAACACTATTAAGATTAAAGGTGTAAACCATTGTTTTAAATCGAGTGTATTCCGCCTACAGAAAATTATGATCAGGGTATTGGGGAAAAACGATGGTAACTCATACCTATAGAGGAGAGTGCAATCAAAGAGTCTACCTATCGAAAAAGTCTTCAGGAGAGAAACTTGTAGGGGTCGCTTGGATTGAGAGTAAATATTTAAGGGGTAATAAAAGTCAAAGTAGAAATTTAAGGTTAGTTAGGTAGGTGATTAAAGGAATTTGATTGTTGGAAAGGTGAAAAAATGAATTAGAAGTTAATGAAAAAATAGAGAAAAAAGCAATAAGTTCCCTTATTTTGGGGTATAAATTTATCCTAGGGGGAGGTGGAGGAATTCTTTACCTCCAAATGAGTGAAATCAAACTCTTTTTCTATTCATATTTTTTATTTTACTCCTATTCAACCTCTATCACAATTATTTCAATAACTTCATTTGCATATCTAATTACATTTGTTACATTAGTTTGACTTTTTTTACTACCTTAAATATTTACCCTCAATTCAAGCGACCCCGTAGCTAACAAATAAAATAAAAAAGCATACTGCACACAACACAAATACAAAAGATAAGAGCAAAGAAATGATTTAAAACTTTAAATTAAATTTAATATTGTGTCAATTGTTTGGTATTGTTACTATTGAAATACTTTTTTTTGGACTCATACTTTCTCGTTTTGAAATATTCATTATATTGCTGTTTTGGACACAATTTATTGTTTAAACATAGTGTTTTAATCGACTAATTTTACACTTTAATAATATTAACTTTTTATAAATTTTAAATGTGCATAGTTCAATATATAAATAATTAAAATAAGTATTTAATATTATTAAAAATATAGTATAGTAGAAAGATAAAATATATAATAAGTAATTTATTTTCTCTTATGTTTCATTTTGTTTGTCATGAAGTATGCAATATTTATATAAGAAATTAAGAATACAGAATTTTGAACATTGTTTTACATGAGTAGTTGAAATATATTTTATATATAATTGAAATTTGAATTATGCTTTTGAAAAATATGCAACAATTAAATGTTACTCCCTTCGATCTTTTTTGTGTGTCCTATTTGAGGATTTCACACATATTAAGATAGTGGGAATCTTGGGTAATATTTTATTAAGATAGTGGAATAATTTAATGATTGTATTGGTATTATGAGAGAGAAAGTATAAATAAATTTAAGATAAAGAAAAAACAAAAACAAAAAAATTAAGTTGTCATTAGTAAGAGAGAGAAACGGTTACAAATGGGAGATTATACTCAAAAATCTGTTACACAATTCCACTTTCCATTTTTGGAAAGTTTTGGAGCTAAAATTACAATTTGGGAGGGAAATTTGCTAAAACTAAAAATGGAAACCCTTACATTCCATTGGGCATCCTCATAATACATGGATTAACAAAATTACATAGTGTAATCAAGGATTGTAAATAAGTGACTATACAAATTCTGATCAAAAAAAGAACCTTAATTTGATCAATGATGACTATAAAAACAGCAACTAATGAATGAAATTTCATCCCAAAAAAAAAAAATCAGTAGCTTCACTTATGAACTTCAAAACAGAGCAAAAGCAGTAGCTTGAACTTCCCAAACACAAACCAGCAGTAACAGTAGCTTCACACAGCTTCAAAACAGAAGCTGTAACAAACGTTCCAAAAAAAGAAGACAGGAACAGTAACAGTAGCTTCAAAACAGAAGCTGTCACAGTAGCTAATAGCAGCTTCACTTCTTATTTACTCCATCATTGGCTAACTAATGGCCTCAGGAAGTGAAGACGAGATCGAGGGGGCATGGTACTTTGGATCAAATCAATATGATCCTCAATCAAGCTCCGAATCCGAGCAAGAACCACAAGAAAATATTATAGAGCAACAGGGGGCACAAGAACCACAACATAATCCAAGGATTACTAATGAAATGCGACATCTTATTTTTCAAGAGTTGCTTTCAATGCACACAAACGACAAATTACCTCATGGAACATTCCAAAGCATCGGTCAAAAGTACGGTTATCATCATAGGACTATAAGGCGATTATGGCATAGGGCAATGCAATCAAAGGAACCAAACAAGCCATACATGGTGGAGTTTAAATTCAAGAATTGTGGGAGGAAGCGGGTTGTTGTGCCTCCCAACGTTCTTGAGTCTAGACCGATGGGGGAAAGAACATGTATAAGGGATGTGGCACAATGTCTAGACTTGGCACCATCGACCGTATGGAGGCTAATCAAGAGAGGAGAAATCAAAGCACATTCAAATCCTCTTCACCCTTGTTTAACCGATGCCAATAAGGTTAGAAGGGTGGAGTGGATATTGAGTCTCATTCAAGAGGATAGCATTCAAAGGCATCCAATCTACAAGGGTATGTTCGATTTTATTCACATCGATGAAAAGTGGTTCTATTTAACCAAAAAAACTCAAAGAGTTTACTTTGCACACAAAGAAAAGATCCCGTATAGGGCAGCAAAATCATCGAAATTCATACCGAAGACAATGTTCTTAGGGGCGGTTGCTAGCCCTAGATGGAACACACATGGGCAATGTATTTTTGATGGGAAAATTGGGATTTTTCCCTTCATAAATAGGGTGGCTGCCCAAAGAGACTCAAAAAATAGGCCAAGGGGAGCGATAGAAATCAAGCCAACCGAATCCGTCACACAAGAGGTATATAGAAACATGCTCATACAAAGTCTCATTCCGGCCATACTTAGAAAGTGGCCAAGAGAAGGTCCATCGGTCATATTCATACAACAAGACAACGCAAGAGTACACATAAAAAATGACGATTCGGTTTGGCAACAACACAATGTACAAGGAGGGCTTACATTCATATTAACACAACAACCACCCAATAGTCCAGATTGTAATATATTGGACTTGGGATTTTTTAGAAGCATTCAATCCTTGATGCACAAAAAGATGCCTAAGAATATGACGGAGTTGATTGGTGCCGTCGAAGAAGCGTATGAAGAACCTCATCCAAAGACATTGACAAATGTCTGGATTTCATTGCAACATCACTTGAATGAAATTCTTAAAGTGAAGGGAAGTAACGATTATGTACAACCGCATTTGGGTAAGAAAGTTGAAGAAGATAATGGGCGCCTAAAAATACAAGTTAGGATTCCAACACAACTAGTTAGGGAATCGGTTGCGTTTGTGAATCCTACTATGAATCCTCAAGCATCCCAAACACAACAAGAGAATGAAGATGTGGCACAATCTTCAAATGCAATGCAAGAAGCGTATGAACAAGGTTTAGAAGAAACACAAGGGTGATTATTTTTTTTTAGAATTTGAACTCAACCCCTCAGTTTATTTTTTACAAATCATCATTAAAATGTTTTGATTTAACTATGTTAGGAGCAACATTTTGAAAAAAAACAAGATATGAAATCAATGGTTGATGTACATGAGAATGTATGGTTCATTTTGGTAGTAAATCAAGTAAAAAATGCCCCCTGTTTCATCATAGAGGTTCAAAAGCCTCTCAGAATGTGTATGTTTATCACTTTAAATGAAAGCCATTTACCATGCAACAAACACAAAGATTTCAAATGTTTTTTTTCAAAAGCTACTCAACTACACTGTTAAAATCAATTTTTCAGACATTTAAAAAATGGGGTATATTAAAGGGGCAAACATATTACAATTATGAACAGAAACAGTTACATGTACAAACCAAAACAGAAGTTCAACATTAACATCAACAGAACATCTTCATCACCACACAGTATAACATTATGAACAAAACTGGAACAAAAAACAAAAAAGAACATGAAAAAAACCAACTTAAAAATTATCCCAAAATATTTCCAACAAACAACAAATTCCAAGTCACCCAAATATTGCAATTACAACCTAGATCCCAAAATTTTCTTTAAGTCTCATCTATATAAAAGCAAATTTAAGTTAAAATTAAACAAAAGGGTCTTACAATCAACCGGTATTTTTAGGGTTTTCTTTTGCCCTAGCATCGATCTTCTTCAGGGGTGTCAGGAACAACCTTAACATCATCATCTTCAACAGGAGGAGTTTGAGGAGGCGTTTTAGATGGAGAATCAAACACAATTTAATTTTTACAGGTGGATCACCACGCATTTTCGAACAAGCATCATCTTCAAGAACTTTTTGATAAGCCTCAAGCTCTTTTTTTGGCCATCTTAGTATCTCATTTGAGTAAGAATGTGAGAGGCCATGTATGGAACAAGAACACAACTCACCATATTCACAAAGACCATCATACAAATGACTTGGAATTGATGAAGAACTTGAAGAGGGTTTAGTATCCATAAATAAACCCAGAAAAACGTCAAAGATAGTTCAAGAACAGGGGACGATTTTCAACCCAATCACCAAAAATCACGAAACTTACCTCAAATTGTAGAGGAAATGACGATCTTTATTTTAGTCTAAAAAACTGAACCTAAAAGTGGGTAAATACAGGGGGCAAAGCTTAAAAAGCTTAATGAAAATGGAGTTTCATAAGAGAGAGAGAGAGTTACAGAGAAATGAGAGAGAAACACAGAAAAAGAGAGGGGGCAATAATGAGCGTTTTGAGCGAGGCAAGAGATTCGTGGGATATGGGGTATTAGAGGAGAGAGAGTGTCCAAAACGGGTATCAAATGTTTCCATTTTAGGAAATGGGACAAACTAATGAAACTACCCGTTATAGTAATGTGGACAATAAAAAAAGAACGGAGGGAGTACCAACAATATTAATGAGTTAAATATTTTATTTGTTGTTTTGAAATAATTTTATATATAATCTTTTAAGCTTTTTATATAATGTGGCTAATATGTAGTAAAACATATTTAATTTATTACGATTTATATGCAACAATTAAATGTTACCAACAATTAAATATTTCATGATCTTTTAAGCTTTTTATATATTGTGGCTAATATGTAGTAAAACATATTTAATTTATTACGATTTATATGTAAAACAAATATGATATAGTCTTCTTCCAAAAGAAATGATATAGTCGAATTTTGTTTGAATCTTCTAATTGTATATTATTTTAATATAATTTTTTTAAAAAAATTCTTAGTTATATGTAATTCACGCAGGGCCAGTTCCGAGAATTCAGGGGTCGGGGGCAAAAAAATAATTTATGGGCCCTAATTATCCGCTTTTTGGTTGATAGTTGTGCACTTAAAATTCAATAATTAGTAAATAAGGTAACAATTATCATTATTAACATTTTGACTTGGTTAAATGCACAATTTAATCATACAAGGTCTCAAGTTCGATGCATATGAAGACAAAAATTGTCTGCTTTTTCCGTGGGCCTGGGCACATGCCTTTCTTGCTCTTGCCTAAGGCCGACCTTAAATTCACATAAAACTAAAATATAATAACAAGTATAATGAAACAAAGAAAAGTAATATAAAATTTTGAATACGCAATCTTCTAGGAGTAATGGTATTTTATATTCTTTATTACAAACTACACTCATTATATCATATGGATTATGGGGTCAAACAACGATATCAAGTAACTATTTTTGTGATATAACCTTAAATTAAAAAACTTATATTCTCATAACAAACCTCTGAAACTAAACAAATTGATAAAAAAAATTTCTATCTAGAGAAACATTTATAGTTAACTTAATAATATCACTATTTAAAAAACTAATTGATAAAATTTCACATGTTTAGATAAGACTCTCTCCTGTTGATATTTTATTAATTTCATTTCTTTTTATCCAAACATAAAATATCAGTACCCTTAGGTGACGATGGACGGCCGGACGGACACTTGATCGTATTAGTCTTTACCAGACGACACCGTTTCGGGATCTTCGCAAGTGCCGTAAAACCATCGAGGCATACAATTGCGTCGCCCACAACAATATTTGAACAATGAACAATCTTCTCCTTGCTTCTTGCATGTTGGGTGCTCTCCTACCAATTTTTTAATTTCATTCTTAACAATTTGCATATTATTATTATTATTATTATTATTATTCATCATTATCATCCTACGAATACATTCCGCTCATTGAAAACTATAATCAGAGTCTAAGAAAGAAAGGAAGACAATAACCATACCAACATTTTTTTGAAAAAACCCTAAAAATTCACCGATACAAATGTCATGCAACATATACATTAGAATAACAATCGATCAAATTAAATGTGTAGTAATAGATTAAACAAGATCAAAATCTTTTAACATAATTTAACGGCTCCATGACGATGAAAATTAAATACAAAATAATGCATTATATTTATACAAATAATCTGTCAAGGAACCAACTCAACCAAAAGTTTAAGCTGATGGTTGAGGCCCCAAGATATGTTATGTACTTTAACACGCCTCCTCACATGAGAGCCAATTGGGCTAGAAGTGTGGATGAACATAGGCACTGAATATTCCACTTAAATGAAGGGTGATTGAGATTCGAACCCGTGACCTCTTGTCACATTGACTTCTGATACCATGTCAAGGAATCAATTCAACCAAAAACTTAAGCTGATGGTTGAGGCTTCAGGATATGTTATATATACTAACATAATCTTAGAAATTGACATATGCTCAAACGATTCCTTGATAATAAAAATTAAAAGTAATTCAATCCTTAACCCATTAGGTCAACCCACCCCATCAAACCCTCTAATTATAACAATATTACAATAAATTCAACTAAGAAAATCCAAATAAATAAATAATAAAAGAAAGAATGCACTTACTTTTAACACATTTGCCTGTGAAAAAGCCATCACAATAGAATTCTCGGCAACATGGATCAAAATGAAGTATGCAAGCTTTTCCTTCTAGTTGACAATATCTTGCATCAACAAGTTCAACTGCAAAACTTTTTCTTACATTACAATTTACAATCTAAATATACAAATAAATAAATAAATATTTATATATATTAAAAAAATAAATTTAATAATCCTTCCAAAGCTTGATTTTGGGTGTTTGACAAGCGATTGATCAACTTATTTGAACACAAGCATGCCGTTCTTAGTATTTTACGGGTCCTTTCTATGAAGGGTCGATTTTGAACTCTAATGGGTGTTCGAAAAAAAAATAGACGGATCCTATGTATGATGTTATCATTATTTATGCAAACATGTCATATATACTTATTAATTGATAAAAAGAACTAATCATAAATTGCAAATTTTAACTTAATTCTCAAGAATTTTAGATATGCGTTTTAAACTCTTTTTAACTGTGTGCCCTAGACAAATGCATACCTGAGCTATGATCGGAAACATGGCTAAACACAAGCATTGAATATTCATAGTTTGATCACCCAGTCTATTTGACAAATATGTACCAAAAAAATCTTAAAAATATTCAATCAAATAAGAAAGAGAATTAGGTCATCCCAAAAAAAAGAGAATTACATCAAGCAAAATGATAATTAAAAGAATAATTTAATACAAAATTATTGTAAAAAATAAAAATTGGTGGAAAATTACCTGCAATAATGACTAACTCGATGATAATAATAACCGTAATTATATATTTTGTCGTGTTAGAATTTATCTTTCCCTTCATTTTAGATTATCTAATAGAAATTATAAATGAAAAACAATCAATTCAAAATTTTTATATTTTTATGAATTGATTAATTTCTTAAAAAAATACAAATAAAATTTAGGAAATATATTTTCTCAAAGTTTTAATTAATGATGAGAATGTATCAATAGATCGTGATTAAGGAAGAGATTAAGGTTGTTATTTTTGAGAGATAATATTATGAAGGTAAATTAAAAGTAAATTTTAGCAATATTTTCTTAAGGATTTGGGTATGGCGTAGATTTGTTCAAAAAGAAATTATGAATTTAAGATGATTCTTATATGGGTGGAATATTGAGGTATTAATTTTTCTACTAGTTTTTCTCTCCATCAATGGTTTAAACTAAATATTATAATTATCCTCCATATATCATATTCTATAAATGGATAGACTATTTGTCACTCTTGTGTGTTAAAGCTCTAAATATCAAATAATTACATTTGGTTTCAGTTAGAGTATATGTCATTTTCTGTTAGTAAAGTTTTGAATTTGATACAGTATTTTCATAGTTAAATTTAAATTTATGATTATATTAAATTTTATTATACCGATATATTGAATAAAATTATTTAAGGTTTTTACTGCATTTAATAAAGTACACATTACTATAGATTTAACTAATTAATACCCAAACTATAAGAATATAATTAAAAAAGAAAATAGGAATAGAAAATATATATAATTGTATCTTTATCTTAAATTTATGTTTAAATATAATTTCATACTAAAAAATATCATGCACTCGTTTCAAAAAAAAAAAATCATGCATTGCACGAGTTTCATACTAGTATCCTATAAATGGATAGACTACTATTAGTCACTCTTGTGGGTTCAAATAACTCTAAATATCAAATAATTAGATCTAGTTTCAGTTACAGTATATGTCATTTTCTGTTAGTAAAGTTTTGAATTTGATTCTAGCTGCGCTCTTTTTTTCTAGTCTTTTCCTTTCCTCAACTAATTTTATACTTTTAAAACATTAAAAAACTAGATGTGTATAACTAATCAAGTGGGTTATACAACAATACATTTCATTCTTTTGAATTTGCTACAATATACTTAAAAAACTTCTATTTGGTTTTGTACCAAATTCAATGATTCAAAAGGACAACAAATTCTTTGAATTACTACACTAAAAAAACACTCACTTTGTATCGTAATGTAACAAGATAATTATTGTTCCAATATCAACTGACTTTCACCAAGACATGCTTTAGAAGGAATGATTGTATGCAATTTTATCCTCATTACAAAAAGAATTGTTTTCAATTGATTTTCAAACAAATATTATCTGCAACTTTTAAACAAAAAATTATTAAATAAATTATAAAAGTATTTTAGAATATAAGAATTTCTTTTAATTTAAATTTAGAGTCTACTCATGGACAATTGGACATTGACATATTATTAAGGTCTATCTAATAACTAATACCAAGAAATTAAAGGTGGATTAAATTAATGAACTAAAGACAAACAAAAAGATAGGGATCCTAACAATAAAGGTTGACTTGGGTAAACAAAATTAATTCTAAGTAATTCCTCCGTTGTCGTTTTCATTTATCTTTTGCACAGTTTTTAAAGTAAATTTTGAGCCTTAATATTTCTAAATACGAATCATAGAAATTATTAAAAATTATATAATAAAAAGTATACTTTAAGGCGAATTCAACAAGATCCCACATGGATATATTTTATCATCTATATATATTTTAAGAATCTTAATCAAATTTCTCTCTCAAAAATAAAATATTCTAAATGAAAAGAACATTAGAAATCGGAGCTGAGTACAACCTAGCAACCAACTATAGTTTGTTTGAGACATAGCAAAAGTACAAAATTTTAAGTCCCTAGTTATTTACATTTTAAAAGTTTTTAATTATGTATCAAGTGTATAGATTTAATGAACTTTTTTTGTTAAAAATATATTATCTCGTATTTGAATTAAATGTCACAGTATTATGTTAATGTAAAATGTCATTTTTCGTATTTGATAACATTTGTTTTTTACTTTTACCTTCATAAAATTCAATTATTTACACAATTGCAATTAAATTATCAGTCTTTACCATACACATATTTTCCATTAATGACATATTTTTTTAAAATAAAAAAAAGTTTAATGGTAATTAGCATCATAAATAATTATTTTTTTAGGCCTGTCACAGATCAGGTTGGGTCGGGTTCAGGTTCGGGTCATATATAAAAAGGTCAGAAAATCCTTGACCCAAACCCAACTCATTTAGTTAATTGGGTCAAAAATCACAACCTGGACCCGACCTGCAACAGATCAGGTTGACCTGATTTCGACCCACTTAACCCGTTTATCATTTTTTTGTTTTCATTTTAGGTTTTTAACATTGATTAAATCTAATTTTTTAGGCTTTAATTTTAATTTTATGTTTTTTAGTTGTTTATTTTGTATTTACTATGAAAAATAAGAAAATATTAAATGAACTAAGTTTAGCATATACTTATTGATTTAACTCGAAATTAACACATTTAATTAAATGGATTATACAGGGTTTTTTCAGGTTTAAAATTTTGACTTGAACCTAACCCATTTAATAAACAGATTAGATCAGGTCGAGGCGATCCATTTAATTGATTGGGTCAAAAATCTCAACCCAAATCCACTTATTTCGGGTTAGGTTCAGGTCATATTAACTTTTGCCGGCCCTTTTTTTTGAAAGAAGCATCATATTTTATTTTCATCCCTTTTTATTCTTGATTTATTCCATTTATTCCCTGAGGTTACTTCCCTTTAGAATATTTCATTCGAGGAGATAAATTCTAATGAGTTAAAATATATACATATAAGATGTATGATCAAATAAGAAGAAATTTAAAATAAGAAAGATGAGAAGGATTTTTGTATTGTCACTATATATATATGAAAAAGGGTAACATGTTATAAATTAAGAACATTCTACAAATTTATGTCGTAGTATATATTTCTATGTAACACAACAACTTTTACAATTATATGTTTTTAGCTCAAGAACGTAGATTGTAGAGTGCTTTTTACCCATCTCATTTTCAACACCTTTCGCATTGAATCCTTCCCGTACATATAAAATCTTATCTTATTAAATTAATAAATGAACAAGTACTCTTATAATTTAAACAAATATTTTGTGGGAGGGGGAAATGAGATAGTGAAACCTATGCACCTGCCGCATATGCTAGAAAAAACCTACATTTTTTTTAACAATTACAGGACTTAAAAACACGTAATTAAAGTAAAGAAAAACAATATAAATTAATATTTAAAACCCTTTAATTTAAGGGGCTTTTTGCGGTCGAGCACCTCCCATAGGCTCAAAACCACCTCCCATAACATAAGCTATTTTTTTATGGCATACGAGAAAGCACATGATAACAGACCAAATACAAGTATTTTACAGACATTAGCAGAATCCTGCAGCAGTTCTCAATGGTTAAGAGTACATGCAACACCAGCAGCTATACACAATAAAAATGTTCTTTTGCAGCACCATCTGGTTTTACTTGCTATTCAGTTTTCATTCGGCAAACGACAACATAATATTCAACAAAATGTACAAGATCATGGGGGCCGAATTGATCGTTTTTACAGATTTACAGCGTTTATCAACAATATACCGCAAGCAAAATCCACCAAAGACTGTTTGTCACGAGAGTTTTTGAGCTTGAGGCGGGAATGCTATATATTATCTAATATATAACCCGTCATGGCAATAGAAAATGAGGAACATTATCTCTGCTCCATGTTCTAGGAGAACTGTCTGCATAAGGAGGGAAGTTGGGGTTAAAATCATATACTTGTCCTGAAGGCATAAGTCTAGGCATGCTTCTTGGGGCGTCGAATCTTCCAGCACTGCGGCTAATGAGCATGGGTAGTCCGGATGCTTGATGGTGATGAAGAAATGCCGTATTTTGAAACTGAACCCATCCGTGAGGGTGAGGGTGAGGGTGAGGGTGAGGGTGCGGGTGACTGTTGGGACCAGGATGCTGATGGGTAACTATCGGAGCGAATGTGCTCATAACTCCGAGGTTTGACCTACGTAACATAAGATACACAAAGTTTCAGGTTCCATATATTATGAGCAAATTTAACATAAATGTTTAGAAAATACTATTGTCAGCAACTGAACACAATTGTTGGGTTTCGGGAGTAGTTAAAATTAGGGCGATGAATGCCATCACTGGTGTCCAGAGAAGGATGCTGGAGGGGCCTAATAATATGAGTAAGCTGGCAATGCCGTAAAGTTACTAGCTGTTCTCCGAAGAATACAAATATCACCCGCATCGCCGTATTGCGACCATGTTTTAAATGTTTTGAGCTTACTGCAACTGAAACATAAGCCAAGACACCGCAAATCATCTGTATCGATTGCGTAATCCATTTAGGGAGTGTTGCTGAAACCATATTTTTGCATTATACCCCAAACTATAAAGCAAGGTATTACAAATAAGAACATTTTGACAAGAAAGTTTTCCTTTTTCCACAGAGCATTTTACATGAAAATATTTCTTTTTGCACAAATTATTGTATGCGGCAGTCTCACTATAACTCTATAAGACGCACCCCATACATGGACTATTAGCCCAACTACAGATTAGAAAGAAATCAGAATATGGGCTCCTCGTTTTAAGGTCGTCTCACTGAGAGATGGTCTCACAAGAATACGTGATTTTTTTGATCCACCTTATTCTTGGAGTCTGTAATGGGCCTATGGCACAACCAAATTTCATCTCCTGGACAAGGCAATAATCAATGATTTGAAAGTAAGCCACATCCTTAGTCTCACTTTGATATGAGAATGTCAATGTCCAATTTACCAAGGTCCGTATCCAGTCCACTTATACTCGGATTCGGAACTTTATACACCAATCATATTGGACATTTATGTCAAAGTAATTCAAACTATTCCGATTAAGACTATATTTTCATTTAAGATAGCAATTACAATACATCAATTACACGAAAGCCTCGATTCTACCAAATATAAAAGCTCAACTAAAATGTTTTGCAATATTTTCTTAGCCGCAAAATTTTTATTACTTTCAGAATGAGATAAAACAAGTGAAAATGGAAGCAAAGCAAAAAAACACCGTAAGACACAGATAGAGGAAAGAAAATGTTTGATGTAACGGAGAGTGAAAAATGGGGGAAAAAATTTATTACGATCTTTGACTATTCATCTAAATGGAAAATGAACTTTTATCACCGAAGCAGAAAAAATGAGCTTCATAGTGAAATGAAGGGTTTAATGACAATGAAAAAAGAAAAAGAAACAATAAGATACGGAAAAACACGAGAAGAATCACATCACAATCTTTCCCAACTTTTGCAAGAGGTAGAAATGGAAGAAATAACTCTGGTACTAATTAATTATCATACAATTCTTGCTTCTAAATCAAGCCTTCTTAACCAAATGCTTTCACACTGTGTCATACATCAAATGGCAATAAAACTTTCTAGAATATTACAGATGCTGCACACTCATCCAAGAGATTCATCATTCGTTGATATAGGTAAGACCGCATATAAGTACCCCAAGGCCCTCAATACAAAACTCATAGCTCACAGCCAATGTTGTTAAAAGTAGCAAGGTAATGTTTAAGTTGATTTACTTGATGATCCGAGTGGGATATGGATGTAGGATTTTAGCATGGATCCAGTTAGACTCGGAAAATACTTAGCAAAGTACGTTAAAGTGTTGACAGTTGAAAAGTGTGCGACACAGAAATAAAAGAAAAGTTTTGCAATTTCAGATAAAGATTTCAGTAAGAGACAACTTTGTAAAAAAAAAGTCTAAATTGAATGGATAAAGAGACTAAAACAACCGGTTAAGGCTGTTCTTTTCGGACTGATTCATTAGTCCCACACCCATATAATTGAAAGCACTAAGCTTTTGTAATCGCTTTTTGATGTTAATGAATCATTTTCATGATGTCATCTTCCCTCACAAGCCCTGTTTTCAAACGGGATATTGGGTTGATATGATGGATCATTTTCATGATATGAGGTTTTCAGATAGAAAAATTAGATCAGAAATAACGGATCTGTAGGTGCTGAAGAGAAGAATGGTACAAGATTTTGTAGACAAAGGAGCTAAATCATATGTCCATAGTTGAACAAATCCGCGTCAAATTTCTTACCACCAAATTTGACCCCTACCCCATGTTCGTAACAACGTGCAAGAAATATTGCAGCAAGGGTACATAATAAATTAAAGTGTCAGCAAGTTTTGTTATGACAAGAACATAGAGAATCTGAGGTGTTCCGAAGGGAGATTGAGACAAGTAGATAACAATTTTTGAAAAAATACCATTAATAGAAAGACTTATTAATAAGAAAGACAAAAAAAGCCAATCTATACGACTATACGAGGTTGAGCATATTCAGCTGCCTTTAATTAATCATCAAGCACATTTTTTCCACTTATGGAAGTGATTAGACAGCCTAATCTTTCATGACATTAAAAATAATTTTGTAGTGAAACACTAGTTATGTTATAATTTAGTAGGATCACATAAAAAGCTTGTAGTAGAAATTTTTCTTTGTTTTTTTGTTGCCGTGGAGAAGGTAATGGGGCCAGAAGCAAGAGCTATTGTAGATTTCAGGAGTAGACAGATAAAATTTAGCTATCCCATCAAAACAACTTTATTGGGACCTTATGAAAGGGGAAGCGCTTACTGAGAAGATGGATGAACTTGAGTGAATCCACGAAATGGGCATATGTGAACTCGATAAGGCTGCAGCAAACAGAAAATGAGTCAGTTAAACTTCTATGAATTGCCTTTTCTTCATTTCACAGAAAATAATATTAGCACATAAAGCAACAGCAACACCTATAGAAATAAGCTCCAGAAGAAATCAAAGTTTCAAAATCATATATGGCAAGAACAAGATGTTTTGTGGACAAAATAACAATAGACAATTACTAGAAGTAGAAAAACAATGTCCTTGATTTGAAAAGCAATAGTACAAGGAAACTATCAAGAATTTATATGGCAACATATATCGAGGTTGTTTGGTTGGACGTAGGAATTCATGGTTCTTAGAAATTGGTATTTCATATGAAAATATTTTTCCTACGAAGTGGGCAATGGTGTTTGGTTGAACACGAAAATGCAGAATTCCCATGGGAATTTCTAGTTACCAAGGGAACATGGAAATTGACTTCCCCCATTTTGTATGAATCAGAATTTCCTAAGTTGAATTTCCCATCATTTGTCAACCAAATAAGTATGCATGAATGTACTAAATTCCCGTGTTAATAGATGTCAACTAAACGACCTCATCAAACAATATAACAGGGGGAAGATCTTTCTATGGATTGCTCGATTTCAACTATTTATAACCTTACAAAAGGTTATTTCAGATTCAACGGAATCAAGATAGTCACTATCATTTGCTTTAGAATGATAACAGGCTTTGCTTAATCAAATTGCTCAAAATACTGATAACTTGTGACATAGTGGGTGAATACAACATTCCAAAACAAGGACAAGATTCGACAGCCTCTTTCATAGTAACAGGAATAATTCTGCATACGGACAATTTTGTTATTGATGATGCGGTTCGACCAGGCAAAGGGTAAATGCATTTTATTCCATCATGATGTCCAACTTAGCAGTTAGCAGCATGGAATCCAAAAGGCATTTCAATGTTAATTCCACTAAAAAAGCAAAAACCCTCTTTTATTGATGATGCGGACAATTTTGTTATTGATGATGCGGTTCGACCAGGCAAAGGGTAAATGCATTTTATTCCATCATGATGTCCAACTTAGCAGTTAGCAGCATGGAATCCAAAAGGCATTTCAATGTTAATTCCACTAAAAAAGCAAAAACCCTCTTTTATTGTCCGATCCCAAAAAGATTAACTAATAGGATATCCTCTTTTTCACTTGCAAACCTCTCTCTAGTTACTGACATTGAATTTGCAAAATCTAATAGATTTAATACACGTAATTTTAGAGCAAAAAGATTGTTTTTTCAAATTAAGCCACGGTCAAAGATTGAATGACGTTTTAGACCATTCTTTTAACAAAACAGAAATGCCATAAAAAGAAAATGAAACAAAGAACTATATCCATTTACCAGTTCAGTAAGAGTGAAATAAAAGGGGTAGTGATCAACACTCCCGTCATCCATGCTTAGCTCTGGACATGCAGGAGAACCACTGGAATATAACCATTGACCTTTCTCAATTGCCCGGCAATTTGGGCATTGCATTGTTCCCTTCACATTAAACGCAGAACCAATGCAATCTGTACCATGATAAAAAATAACATCAGAGAGCTGACACATAGAAAACAGAAAATACTGACAGCTTGTTTGGCAATCGGGATTTAAACAAAACGGAAGGAAGTGTGAAAGAAATAAATAACGTTCAATTATTGATAGACAAAAATAGGAGTTTTGATCGCGGAGAAAAAGAACACTCTTAAATCTTAATTTTCTTTCTTCCCAAATTAGAAAATTTAGAATGAAAGAAAGCTAAAAAGATATAAACTAGGGTACAAGCGATCGGATAGCTACCATCAACAACATTTTTTAAATAAAATCATCCTTTTCGACTGTGCTTCCATCAACACGACATCTGAAACTCCAAAATAGCCAAACACTAAAGACAGTCTAATCATAGCAATCGCATGATGTCTTCCACTCGTCCTTTCCAGCATAAGCACGCTGAGAATATAACAGAAAATTCGAATCTGCTATCTGGGACATCATTAACAGCAGCATCCAAAGAACACAATTTTCATTAATGGCTTCAGCATAAGAGCATGTCTCAAACCCAAAAAAGGTTGAAGGACAAAAGACAGAAAATAGTACATGCTTCAAGAATTTCTCGAAGTTCAAGAGGAAAAAAATCGATTCCTAAAATGGAAAACCACAAAAGTGATGAAATAATCTGAACAGAATATTTTTTCAAACGCTACCACTGTGTATAGCTACTGTTCATTAATCAAGATAATGTGTAGGGATCAAAGAATGCAACAGATTGGTAACCCAATGTTGTGTTGTACTGTGTTACGTACGGAGACCAGACATATGATGTAGGGTGGGTAAAAAAGTCAGAGTGAAATAAATATAGACTAGCTAGCATGAGTAATACAACTACAAAATAACAATGGTAAACCAGAGTTGATCCAGTCGTTATGTTCAACAACGTTCAAATTACAATTTCTACAACATCAACGATGATTTGCACTTTGCTGTAGTTTACCCAAAAGCAGTGTCAAAAGTGAACCATATAATGCTGATAAAGTCTAGAGATACATATGATTTTTCAAAACGACGACTCGGATTTTGTGTAATCGATATAATATATCTAAATTACTACCTGACCGAACTAAATTTCTTCGCGAACTGAAACAAATAACCACAGCAATATACACCTTACAATGCATTTCCAAGTTCATTTACTTTCATTTTACAAGTTAGCTACAAATTACACCTAATATTACATAAATTCATATACTCCATGTCAAGACAAGTATCCGATAAAAAAAAATCTTCAAACCTTCTGCATTGAAGCATATGAAGCTGAAAATGGAGTAAATGCACATCGAAAAATCCCCCACCTCGTGCCCTTTTTGTTGTTGATTAAATTATGGCATTAAATAACTTTTGTCGTCTACGTTCCAGTTTTAAAATACTTCATATGTTGTATGTATATTCACATTGCTATTAAAAACGTTAGGATTACATTTGCTTTCATTAAATCCCTGATTAATATCAGCCCCTCTTGTATGAGACCGTCTCAGTGTGAAACGAGTTCATATATATGGTCCATTATGCTAAAAGTTTTTATTATTGGAATATTTAACCCAAATATGAGACACGTCTCACATTGAGAATTTGAGACCATCTCATATAAGAATTTGTGGATTAATATAGTACAAAGGATAGAAAGTTCAAACTTTTTTGTACAACTCTTATTATATCTATGCCTAAAAATTCCATAAACAAAGTTTTTCACAAAAACATCAAGGTTTTGATTTAGCAGCTTAACATTGATACTCAAAAGATGACAATTTACATAGTCAAAAGTTAGACAATAAGCATTGTTAGCTCTACCAGAATGAAATGTAATATGAACCCAAAAGAATAATGCTTGCTTAAGTAAAACAAATGATCCTCACACATGCAACACTTGGAATAAACAAACTCTCAAACATTATCAACAGATATAAAACCTCTAAATTCTAATGAACTAATTCTTAAACAAAACTCTCCACAAAGATAACAAAAGGATTCCCATAATTTTACAACTAAAAAAGCACAACAACTAAAAGTTACAATTCAGCAATCAATTTGTTGAAAACCCTAGCAGAAAATTCAATATAAACAACAAAATTTAACTAAAAAATAATAAACATGAGAAAAAGATAAAAGATTTGAGCAAAATGATGATTACCCAGATGAAATTCATGGCCACATTTGAGTTTAGCCCTGGATCTCTCCCCATCATAAGTAACCAAATCAAAACAAATGGAGCATGGGATTGATGATTCAGGTTCAGCATTCAAATCAATTAAATGATCACAATCTTCTGACCTCACCATTTGTACAATCAAAGCTAGCAATTATATATTTTCTTAACCGCCAAAAACCCAGAAAAAGTGAGACAAAACCCAGCTTTAAAATCCCCCCAATTGTGGATCAAAAATCTGGGTTAAGACCCAGAAATGTAATCGCACAGAAAAATTAAATTTTATATTTTTTTCCCCTTTTTCCTGCCCTCTGAAATTGGGTATGTATAAAATTCTCCCTAATTTTTTTGGGGGGTTCTGGGTAAAGTGTATGTATTGTATTCTCTGCACAATCCGACCTGTAATATTACTTGGTGGGTACCTTTCGTTGTATTGTCTCCCAAGGGTTTGTATTTTGTAAAGAGAATCACATGATTGATCATACAAAATGCTAACAAAAGGGTTAGTGTGCTTGGTTAAAGTTTGGTTCAACCAAGAATATTGTACTTAAATTAGGTCCATTTTCATCATTGCTTTCATCTTGTTTTGATAAATTACTAAATTAATTAATTTCTAACCACCAATTTTTTATTATGCAAGGTTTTATAAAAATATTTGTTCAAAGTAGTATTAGTATCTATCTAGTTCAATATCATAATTTTTATTTTTTACTCCATATGTTGGATTTATCTGATGCGTTGATTTAAAAAGTTCATCATCTGCACCAGAACTTGTGTTCTTTTAGCAAGAATACAAACTAAATTTTGATGGATGTATGAGAATAAGAGTAGAGAGATTATTATGGAAGAAGATTGATGAATCGTATGATAGATTGCAGAAAAAAAAAGGAAGTTTTAGCCGTTGGGGAGAAGAAAGACATTAGTAGTCATTGAAAGTGAGCCCAGGCGTGCGAACTATAGTTATATCGTACCACATATCAAAAGTTTGTGTCGAGTTGAGACATGTCATGATAGCAGGTCATTATGAGTCAATTTGATGCCACCTATCGTATCTATGTTGGTTCATGTCAATTTAAAAAGAATTTTATGCTGCATCTGAATTACACTGTTATTAACATTAAGTTAATGCCAATATTGAATCTATAGTACAACACTCTTATTTAGTCGGATCATGAAAAGATTTTACTCGAGCCGTTTGTGTGGTAGCCTGAGTCGTGTCCACTGCCCACCTTTGATTTAAACTAATAACAATAATTTATTTATTAATTAATTCATATATGATTCACTATCCACATAATGCTAAATATGACAATTAACTTTTATTAATGACGATTTGATTATTAATCATACTAGATAATGCCCGTGCGATGCACGGTTTTATTAAATTTTTCATAAATTATTACAACTATTAATAACACATTTCAAAATCAAAATTAACACAAAAATATGTAATATTATTTTATAAAAGTTTAAACGAAAAAATAGTTTTTGTCATGAAAAATATGATTGACCAAAATAAAAATAGTCACAACCTGAATGATATTAGAACTAAGCATTACATGTAACCAATTGTATAAATAACAAAAAAATCCTAATAAAAGTATATTATGTTTTATCTATCTTAAAATATTCAATACACTAAATAATACTCATTTGATAAATAAAATAAAAAAGATTTTATAAATAATTGAAAAAAGAAATAATATATATGATTTTCTAATACATTAAATGATGTGAGCAATAAAATCAAAGATAAAAAATTAGTAATAAAAACAATAACATCGTCATTGAGTGTTGGAGGGAAAATTTTTAATGAGGTTATGACACCCAAGCATTTTTAAATAATGAGTGTTTTGTTTTAGTAATAGTTATAGATTTCCAAATCACGTCAGAATATTGTGTGGGAAAAATTTAATCACTTTATCAAGGACAAACTAAATAAATAGGAAGTATTAAACTAAAAAAAATTAGGAAGTATAATAATAATTAAGCTGGCAAAAGCTGATTCAACCTGTATCTAACCCAAAATAAGTGGAATTTTGTTACAACTTTTGACTCATAATTAAATGGGGCAATCCGACCTAATATGTTTATTAATAGGTTAGGTTCAAGTTAAAATTTTAAACCTATAACAAAACTATATAACTCATTTAATTAAACGAGTTAATTTCGAGTTAAATCAACAGGTATAACCCAAACTTAATTCATTTAAAATTTTACTATTTTTCATAGCAAATACAGCAAATACAAAGTTTGGCACGTTCAAAGAGAGCTAAGGGAACAATATCGTTTCTTTCATTTTATGGATCCTAGGCAAACTGAAAGAAATAGGCCTATAGAGGGTCAATTTTGTACTTTAACAGGTGTTGGAAAAATAACAGAGACGGACCCTATATAATATAATTATCATTATAAATGTAGACGTGTCATAAACTTCTTAATTGATAACAAAAAATAAAAAATTGCAAATTTTTAAGTGTCTACTTCATTAACCAAATATTCAGTTTTTAGGGCCTTCTAACTTGGGACCCTAGGCAAATGCATATTTTGCCTATGGTCAGGAACGGCCTTGTAAGGGAGCTATGATAGCTTTTTAACAAAGAAAACCAAATGCTTAATTGTAAAACAAGTTCATAAATTACATACGAACTTGTGCATCACACAAGTTTATTGCCTAAACATTCAATATACAATGACACATTAGAATACATTGGCTAAAAATAGAATATCACAATCCAATTTCAAATTAATAGGAGCTATTATTACACAACTAAACATTACACACCCCTTCAATCCAGAAGGGAGTTCAGTGCTTAATCTTAGGCTTCTTGACGATCATTACCGAGCAATGAGCATGATGAGCGCAGTAATCGCTTACACTTCCGAGAACGGCCCTGCGACAAAATCACTTCACGATCAGTTTTTGATATGACTAAAGGACTAGCATAGTCAGCAATAATCAATATCGTCATGACATGTTCTCTACAAGTTCCCGAAAAAGGTGCTTCTCGACTAAGTAGAAGTGAATTGACCGTAAAAAGAGTTGTGAAAAACAGGTTCGGAATAGCTTACCTTTTGATTGCTCCATAACCATGGCTACCCACAACTAAGATGGATGCATGGTGCTTCTCGACAGCCTCACAGAGCACATTCCTTGCGTCACCTTCTATGACTTCTACTACAACGTCCAGCACCTGAAGATTAAACGAATTCTAAAACTTTAAGCAACCTCGAGAGTTAAATGTTAGGTTGACGAGTAGTGCACACTATATCGAAAATCAAAAGATGTGTACATGTAAGTTTTCTCCATGGATTTATCCATGGTTACTTGGAAAAGGATGAGGGGGCAAGGAGAGTAGACGATCCTCTTTCACCATTGGTATCTGCCATTGAAGCGGAATGAGGGACTTTCTCTCGATTAAAAAATCATCTACTCATGTAAACCACCGTTTGTATATGACTTCCTACACTTCTCGTGAGAGAACACTATAAATCATTCTCATTACCACCATTTAGTACCACTAACCAAACGGGCCGTAAAGGGTTTTGTGAAAATCTACATAGCTCCTTATTTGCCCACCAAGTTTTTACATTCATGTCTCATAAACTCCGTCGATGTTCCTTTTGATGATACAAATAGAATGATCATTGTTTTATAGAGTTTACATTGTGTTGGGCTGTAAGTAGAGGTGTTCATCCGGATCATGTATTTCAAGTTGGTTCAGAATTGGGTCTTGTGTCCACATCGATTTCTATTGTTTAGGAAAAGTTTCCAGACTCGATGTCCCAAAACACAACTCCTATTTTCTAGTTAGCTGCTCTAGACCTAAACAGCTTCGTCACAGCGAAAGAATTACTTAAATGTCTAAAAATCAGCATATATGCTCAATTGCTCATTCTCGAGTCTGACGAGTCACTCTTTACATTGTTAGACTGTATAAAATCGAACATGATTATATAAATTCGAGTAATCAAACGAATGCATAAATCAGATAAATGCAAAAACAAAATCACAAATTGTACAATCCCTCAGTATAGAGTTTTAGGAACATACCGATTTCGAGTGGCACAACTCTTTAGCTTTCTCTATAACCCTTGCAGATATCTTCTTTAAATCGGCGTCTACATAAGGTAAAACTTCCGCGCCCCCTGTAAAGAAAGACGTCAGAACGCCAAATTCTAATTCAAACATTACTCAGTTGTGCATAGTGTAAGGGACTGCCATAACTAATAGATGATGAAATGAAGCTTTAATGCAGTTCACTTTCACAAGGATAATCCCAATTATATTTGCTTGATTAGGTTAAGAGAATTTAAAGTTGATTAAGCTTTAGGTTAAAGTATGTTTAAAGATCCTAGAAAACAAGGTTATAGCAACAAAAGGGTAGTTAAACATCCTTTCAAGTTCCAAAGTTCACAATAAATAGTGTAAAAATGCGGTGACGGTCACGCAGTAATGGGAGTGATACAGACATATGGTTATTGCAACACCTATAAATCGGTCGAAATCATAAAATATTCCTTGATACGGCCTAAAACACGATTTTTTATGCCTTCACAACGCGGAAAATATCGATTTATTTATTTTGAAAACCTTTACGCCTTTACAACGCGGAAAATATCGATTTATTTATTTTGAAAACCTTTACAACACAGCAATGCAAAGCGTCCTTCTCTTACACTATGAACTTCACATAGCACATAGGGGCACCCATGTACAAAGCGTCCCTGCGGTTTGTAAGTGTTAAATTACGTTGGACTTATTGTCAATGTCAGCATATTGACGGAGAGACACGAGGTGCACACACTTCACAGGCCAATAAGATATATAACATCCCAAAACCATATGGCAATGGGAAGAACTCCAATAACTTATAAAGTGTGCACACCATTTTCAATTTATCGACATGGGATACAAGTGTGGGATAACTCATCCCAACATTAAGCAGGGTATATCACAGGCCAAACACAAAACAAATTTTCAATTTTAATAGGTTTTTGATCGAATAACTTCGGGCATGGCCTAGGTATGCCCGAGCCTAGACCCCCTAGTCCAAAGTGATCTGATCAAATAATTGGCATCATATGATGTAATTTCAAGTATTCAAACCTTCAAAGACAAGCAAATCAACAAATAACAAACACAATCACCATTTCAACTTCAACTTCAATACATAACATAACTCACAAATTTAATCAAAATCAAAGCAACAAATCAAAAACCCAGAAAAAAAAAAACTTGGATAATGAAAATCAAAATTAACAAAAAAATTACCAGGACCAGCAAATCCAATAGCAGAAGTAGGAGTAGGTTTAGCATGAACAAGAATAAGTTTAAAAGGAAAATTAGGAGCAAAAGGAGTAAAGAAATGATCAAGAGCCCATTCTAAAGCATAAAAGCTTTGTTCACTCTCATCAATTCCTACTAACATCACTGGTTTCTCCGTAGTTGCCATTCTTCTCCTCAAAAACCCAGATCAGATTCTTACTGTAAAATGCAAATCCTTGATTGAATATAAAGAAGGGAAATCGAAAGAGACAGATGATCGAAAGTGGGTTATGCTTTAATAGAAATGTGGTTCATCAATGTTAATGGGTTTGCACTTGCAGGATTGCGTTTTTGATTGGGATACTGGTATTGATACTGTTATGGATTTACAATTGGCTGTCGTGGTTTTTCGATCAATTATTAAAGGGAAAAAGGGATATATTCATACTTTTATCGATCTTTATCATTTGCAATTTGTCTACTTTGTGATTTGCCATATCCAAATCACCTCCCCTGTACCAACCCAATTTTTTATTCACGATCACGAACTCTCCGATGCTTCTAGTGCACGTAATTTGGACGGTGCATCTAGCCTCTCAACCCCGATTGACTTTTGATATGTGCCCATTTTATAAGTTAGGAAAATTTATCAAGAATAATACAATTATAATATTTTGTTTGATTAACTACGAATAATACTAACTTTGAGCGGTGTTTCCCTAGAATATACCTAAATGTTAAAAATCAAACTATAAGAGATTATATGACAAAAGAATTTGGTAATTAGTTAATAAACTAAAATTGGTATTATTCTCGGAAAAAAACCCCTAAGTTAAAAATCAAACTATAGAAGATTATATGCGACACCATTTCATATGCCATCAGTTTCAACCTAATCCGCCAAAATATAAGGTTATATATTATCAACCCGTTATTTATTATTAGTTTTTGACTTCACAAGGTTGCATGAAGAATGAGGCATATGATTTTAATGGTGTAATGTATAAGTAATAAGGTACCTTTCCAATTTCCAACCATAAAAATGAGTGTCTTGTGATACAGGCAGGCAATTGGCCGCACATATATGAAAGTAATTAGGATATTTGAATTTTTGTATTTCACCATATTCATATCAGCGGTCCAAATTATTTATATTTAAAAAAATAAAATTTTAAATTAATTTAAACTTTTTTTTTATTTTTTCAAATAAATTAAAATTAGACCAATTTATGTTAAGTTGTTCTACATTGAAATGATTTTAATAAAAAATGTGTCAATTTGTATGTATTATTAAAAAAATGATTAAAAGAAAAATGAATAACCTTGACTTAAAAAATAACTAGACCTAATTATCTAATACGTTGGACTTGATTTATACACACTTTTTTTTTCTCTAATTAGAACATTCTCCACTCTCCTTTAATTACAAAAATATTTACTCCAAAAATATAATAAAACTATTAATATTAATTATAAGGAAAAATTATATAAAACTACCTAATTTATACCCTAATTTTTAAAAAACTACCTGCAAAAAGTTACCTTATATAATACAAAACTTTGCAAAAGGTTGTCTTTCAAGCAATTTCGTCAATTGACCGTTAAACTTAATCATTGACCTGCACGCCCTTGCACGTGCCCTTTTAAAGCCACCATCTCCTTCCACTCTTGAGCAGTCTTAATGGTTTTTTGAAGAGCTGGAGAAAGCTTAAATGAGCTCTACAAAAGACCCATTACAGCAGATTAAGACTGATCTTTCAAGGCTGTTTTAAGAGATTTTTCATGCTCCAATTCTTGTTGCTCTCAAGTAGCTTGTAGAAGACATTTTGCTTCTGTCTTTTCTTGCTGACTATATAAGCTAATTATTAAGAGCAAAGAGCCTCATTTGTTAACTATAGTTTACAATGATAAATAACAAAAAACTAAAAGAACATTAAATTAACTTAGTTTAGTGAAGTTTTAGACCTCCCAATTCCCATTGATATGTTTGGATCTGACTTGCTCTTTTGTTTGACCTTACGCATAAAAGAGCTTATTAAAAGATCGAGTTACTGAGACTTTGGAGGCTTCATGGTCAAAAAACAGCCGTTGACTTAAATGACCCATTTTGGATCAGGTGACAAAATGGTTTTGTTAGCTTAATGGAGAGATGAATAATAAATCCTCTTCTTCTCCATTAAAACCCTAAAATCTATCTCACTCATTACTTCTTCTTTCCCTAATTCAATTGCTCCCAAATGAATTTGCCTTCTTCATCATCAAATTCGAAGCCCGATTTTAATGGAGAAGAAGAAGAATTTTAATGGAGATAGATTTTAGGGTTTTAATGGAGAAGAAGAAGAATTTGGGAATGCTAGGTTCTTGTTACTCGATTTTAATGGAAGGAGATTGTGGTTTTGACAAGGCACGTGCAGGTCAATGGTTAAGTTTAACGGTCAACTGACGAAATTGCTTGAAAGGTAGTTTTTTATATAAGGTAGTTTTTAAAAACTTTTGTAAAATACACATATAAATTAAAACAAATTCTTGTGAAAATTACTCTATATTTGTTTTTTTGATTCTTTCATCACAAATTCTTGTGAGAGACTATCTTTAATTGGCCGAATCATCATATATTTTGTAAGATATTATAAGTAGACATTGAGAATAGTGTAAGTAGACATTTAAAATATTAAAATAAGTCATTAATTAAGGATATAAAACGTAAGCATTAAGGATAATGCAAGTAGACATTAGAATACGGTAAGTAGGCTTAAATCTTTAATGGGTTGGACTTGAGATATACGTCTCTCCCAAAGACGATCTCTCAAATAAACGATAACTCAAAAGACTAACTCATAAATTAAATAAAAAATTTAATACATAAAATATAAATTTTTATTTTTTTTGAGAACAATATAAATATTTTACTTTAAAGCCGATAACAATAACAATAACCAAAATATTAAATGCACGCAAAATTCATGCTGTATACGGAATACCCCCGATAAGAAAATGAATACGCAACTTTTTGGAGTTTAATTGCCTAGTATATCTGTTTTTTGTCTTCTAATTAATTAATTAATACTTGTATCTCAAAAAAAAAAATTAATAGTTGTATTTATTAATTCCAAAATTCAAAACGATTTTCTCGTATAAATTCTGCAATTCTTTCATACATTTCCTCTCTTTGTTACACTTTCTGCCTTCTCCGTTCGTCCTTCCATTTTTTCATATCTTCCTTTCATTATTATCTTAAACCATTTATTAATTTATATACATATCTTATATTTCTAAACAAACCCAATTTAGTTTTTGTGTAAATTATATAACCCAAAATTTATATTTTTAAAAAAAAATTCAAAGATTGAATTTTAATTTAATTGCTTTAAGTAAATACTTAAATTTAGAGAAGAAGCCAAAGGGGAAGAAGAAACTATGAAATTCTGCAAGACATACCAAGAATACATGCGTAATTTGGAAAGTGAATTCCCTGAAGTTGGATTAAAAAAATTGAAGAAAATTCTCAAAAATTGTAGGCATGATCTTCAATCCCATAATTCTAGCCTTACTGATGATTTAACTTCTTCTAAATGCCCTCATCAATGTTCTGGTAATTTCCCCCCCTTTTTTTTCTTTTTTTATGTATGTTTTTTCACATTATAGATCTATTGATAGGGATATTTATAGGAGGGAAAAATCATCCATGGCAAAATTAAAATTTAGGGTTTTTTTTTATTTTGTTAATTATGGTGGGATTTGTAGATTTGATGAGTGAAATTGGGTTTATTTTGATTTTTAATTTTTGATTTTCCTGATAATTTTGATGATTTTTTTTGTTTTTTTGGGAATTTTATGATGGCTTCATCTTCAAGCTTTTGTATGTAATACATGCATATTTTTGTTAATATCCTCTTGGGTTTTATGAACTAAATTTAGCACATTTGAATATTAATATATTATGATGATGATGATGATGAATTTCATAAAAGATTTAAACTTTCTTCATTTGAATGCTCTACTTTTCTTAAGTTTCAAGTTTGATTATTATATGATTATTGCCTAATGTGAAAAGTAGGGATTGGACAAATGCCATTGTATACAATTGTTGTTTATTGGTTTGAGTCCCTTATTTTCTTTTGAATGTTTTTTTTTTCCTTTTCCTCCTTCCTCTATCTTTACTTATTGATTTGCCTCATGTGGGTACTTATGAAGCAATAAAAATATATTATTGTAGTTTTTTTTCATGCTAAATGCTAATTTTGAAGTTAAATATTTAGAATTTCACAAGAAAACTTATTAGAGCTTGGTTTACATGCCAAAAAAAATAATCTTAAAGGCTAATTTCATGTAACCTCAACAAGTACTTTGGCCCGTTTAATTGTTGATTTGTAGTTAAATAGCGGAAATGATAATGAAAATTTTGATGTATTTTAGTTTTTTATAATCATGCTTCTCTTACTCTAATTATTTTTTCTCAAAAAATTCATTGTCATCCATTACCAATTGAAATAGTGAATATAAAAAACATGTTTAAGCACCATAAATTCATTACCACGAGAATGACATAAACACTTTTCATAAAATTAACCAAAATGCAATCTTTTTTGTTTTGGGTAGGCTAGAGAATCCATAAGAATGTATAGACAAGGGGAGAGGGGGATTTAATCCTTCGGGTAGGTGGTCAGAATGAATCCATTTCATACGGATAATACAAAAAACCCTCAACTACTAAGCTAACCCATAATTTTCATCAAAATGCAGTCTAATTACACCATTTAGTACCAATAATAATCACATGGGTCATTGGTGTAACAAGAATTTCTCTCTGTTTCCCCTTTTTCATAGTAAAATTAGCACATGGGTAAATAAGATAAATTTTCAAAAGTGAGTATGGGTTAATGGGTAGTATTTGATGTTCATTCTTTCTTTTTTGAAATCATGTTATGTTTATTCTTAATAAAACAGATATTGACATGAAAACTTGAACTTAAGGGTGTTTCACCCCTTTGCAAGATTCCATTTTTAATGGTAATTGTTCCATGTTTGCAGTATGTGATGGCACATTTTTCCCATCACTTCTAAAGGAATTGTCTGATGTTGTGGGTTGTTTCAATGATCGAGCTCAAAAGTTGCTTCACATACATTTAGCAACTGGTTTTAAGAAGTATTATGTATGGTGTAAAGGCAAACAGAATCATGTATCCTTGATTCAGGAAGGACAGGATCTTGTTACTTATGCCTTGATCAATGCTGTCGCTGTCCGGAAAATTCTAAAGAAATATGATAAGGTTGAATCTTTCCCTTTGATATATCCTTTTGAGATTGTTTAGAGTTAATTAATTATTCAGGAACCAAGTTGAGCCAAGGGTCCCACAGTTGCAACCTCTTTATCTCATTTGATAAAGGTATGGTATGCCTGGTCATAGCTTAGCTTCTATGGGCGCAATCAATGTAACATAATTCACCCGTTCAAGAACCAAGTTGAGTTAAGGGTCATTCTTGAGCCAAGGGTCTTACGATCGCGACCTCCTTATCTCATTTGATAAAGATATGGTATGCCCTGGTCATAGCTATGGGCAAAAAGTTGAGCAAAGGGTCTCACGGTCGCTACCTCCTTATCTCATTTGATAAAGGTACGGTATGCCTTGGTCAGGGTCATTCTTGAGCCAAGGGTCTTACGATCGCGACCTCCTTATCTCATTTGATAAAGATATGGTATGCCCTGGTCATAGCTATGGGCAAAAATCAATGTAACATAATTCGCCTAAACCAAGTTGAGCAAAGGGTCTCACGGTCGCTACCTCCTTATCTCATTTGATAAAGGTACGGTATGCCTTGGTCATTGCTTAGCTTCTATGGGCAAGAATCAATGTAACATAATTCGCTAGTTATTTTGCCTTTTGAATTCGCGATTCGCTCAAAATGACCCTTTAATACCAAAAACCAATCATATTTCACTTTTTGAATTCACGATTCGCTCAAAATGACCCTTTAATACTCCAAAACCAACCATAATTCGCTTTTTATTATTCGCGATACGCAAAGTGATTAGTGAGTCATGTGACAGTAGGCGAGATATATTGTGTATGATGATGACGACTAATATATGTTTGTATGCTTGTGATGGGGCAGATTCATTACTCTAAGCAAGGTCAAGCATTCAAATCCCGAGCACAGAGTATGCACATTGAGCTCCTACAATCTCCATGGCTTTGTGAGCTTATGGCTTTCCACATTAACTTAAGGGACAAAAACTCGAAAACCCGAAAGTCGGCTTATCTCTTTGAGGGTTGCTCCCTTAAGTTTAGTGATGGGAAGCCATCATTGACTTGTGAGCTCTTTGATTCAGTGAAGGTTGATCTTGACTTGACTTGTTCTATTTGTTTGGTGAGTAGACTTATCTTGTATATAGTATTGCCTTTTCATTCTTTATTTGCACCACATTTATCCCTTCAAGTCTTGAACTCTTAGGTGTAAGCCACTGAAATATGTTGTATGTGAGGAAATTACAAATTGCATATTATAATTAGAATTTGTTGATTGATATTGTGACTTTGTTGATAGATGAATGGACTATTGACTTTTTCAATCATGTTTATCATGGATGTTTCATGTGATTGATCATTACCCCAGAAAAATACTTCCTATTGTTTCAACATCATGATGTTTAGTTTTGCTCATCATGTGTCATTATGACAACATGCAATTATCTTGCTTGGTTTCTAACTTGTTTTTGTTATTTAGTAGAACCTGATCCTTATATGCTTATGGTTGAAGAGGTGTTCATTCAAGTCATCGGGTCAATTTCTGGTCAAGTGTTTCGGGTCGGTTCAAAACCGTGTCTTGTGTTCACATTGATATTTACATTATTTTAAGATCATTTTGAAGTCGGGTTTAGTCAGGTTAGGTTCCCAAGGTTGGGTATTTCGGGTCATCGGGTTTGCTATGAACACCTCAGGTTGAGTATATGTTGTGACCAGCTTGTTTTACCTTGTGTTGCTCGAACTCTTCGATTTCCCTCAATTACACGGACCCTTGACATTTGGACATGACTTGATTCGAACTACTTAGAATATTTCACAAAATAGTAAGTTGGTCACTAGACATGACTTGTTTTTACCTTGGGTTATGGTTTTTATGAGCGTCATAAGTCATAACTTTTACCGTTTTTATGAACAAAACTTTCTTGAAGTATTTTATATTATCATCTCGTGGGAGTAACTTCTTATTGTAGATCATCTAATCCGTGGAACATAATTTGTCCGTTAATTCCTTTTTTCAATTTGTTCGGCCAAAATTTGACCATAATTCGCTTTTTTGATTTGCGATTCGCAACCATTGGGTTTTACATTGTGAAGAGAAAGAACCTATATACTTATATTCCACCCATTTTTTGTAAGTAAGCCTACATTTTGATTCATAATTGAACCTTAAAACCGAGTCTTTTCATTAGATTTCGAGTAGCTATGGTGTTCGTGGTCAAGTGATTTCTCGTCTATTATCTATCAACCGTTATAATTGGAGTTATCGATAGACGAATACTACGAAAATATTCTCTCTTAGCCTAAAGCCGATTCAAGAAGTTCACCATTTCGTTTACATTCTAATGTACAGGACACAGTATTTGATCCTGTTGCGCTTACATGTGGACATATCTTCTGCTATATGTGTGCTTGCAATGCTGCTTCAGTGACTATCGTTGAAGGTCTGCGGGCAGCATCTCCAAGGGAGAAATGTCCTTTATGCCGAGAGGTACTCACGAATTCCTTCTCGATCTTCTCTTCGTGTTCTCTTTCTCTTGTGTCTCGATTATACAGAAAACCACAAAAAAATTGATGTTATGCTACATAAGCTTAAAATTTGAGGCTTTCCATGAGCACTCAAATGCACATTTCTTTCCTTTGTGAAAATTAGAAAAAGCGTGAAAAGTCAAATTGGTAATGTGATAGAGCATATATGTCGTCTGCAGTGTCACATGATTCGCTTTCGGTCGATTTCAGGCTATGTTTGGGCCATTTTGAGCGAATCAGCGAATTATGTGACACTGGCCGCCTGCTTGAAACTATACATTTAAAATGATTCTTAGAAGTATACCTTTTATGTTCCAACTCACAAATAGCTTAGGGAAAATTGGATGATACCCTACTCATTTGCCCTCGATTGCAGGCTGGCGTGTACGACGGTTCTTTACACTTGGACGAGCTAAATATCTTATTGAGCCGAAGGTATAATTTTGTTCGACAATTTGGTTTTTATAATTTACTATCTATCGCTGCCAACCTCAATCTTTTGAGACTAAGGCTCTGGCATTGTCGTTGTATTGTTGATTATTGATGGCGAATGCGTACGTAAATTTTATTCAAAATGGTGAATCGCAAACATTTCTTAAGTCTGTTTCCTATCGCTTGTGTATAGGTGCCATGATTACTGGGAAGAGAGACTTCAATTAGAGAGGGCAGAGAGAATAAAGCAAGCGAAAGAACATTGGGAATCTCAGTGCCGAGCTATCATGGGTGTTTGAAATAAAAATTTGATACGACACGCAAATAAAAATTCTAATGCCTAAAAATTTTCGGAATTTTTAGGAATCCTCATTGTTTTCCCTTACACATAATTTTCGGTTCTGTTCAGCTATGGCGTCGCTACGTAAAAATTTGATACGACAAGCAGATAAAAATTTATCATCATCATACCAAATATCCTGCTCAGAGAAGCAAATAAAGATTATCACGCATAAATCATGATCGGCTTGGACGTTGGAGTTTCGAAAATGATTTATTTTAAGGATTTCATTTTACTGATGCCTAATATTCTTCCTGATTATAGAAATAAACTATAAGTGTCTATGTGACCGTCTCACCATAAGCATTTGTGCACAGACTATTGATTTGTACAAAGACCTTTGTGCAAGAAGCTTTATATTGAAATGAAGGAAAAGGTGTAATAGTATTTGTATGTTTATTCAACTTTGCCTAGTAATTTGCATATGCAGCATCATGACTAAACTAACGTGACTTGATATGCTAAATGGTGGATTTTTTTTTTTTTTTTTTTCGGGTTAGGCTATAAAATTCCTACATATTAGAGGAGACAAATTCTCTTTTATATATGCGGTGAAAATTAAACTCTTGTCATAAGATTCTATAAGTGGTGAAAATTGAACATTTGTCACAGGATTCTTGACAGCCCGGTAATCGACAAACAATGGAAAGTTTAAACCTTTTTCTCCTGAGAGCTATTCTTGTGAGTGAACGTTGAACATTATCAAATTTCAAGATTTAATCTGAATCTTTGAAATTGTTTTTTTAAGTCATCAAATTGGTCTTTTAACTGTTAAAATTAACATTTTTATTTGTAAAATTGGTAAAAAAATATATACAATTGGAATGGCCCAATAAGACGCGTCTCACAAGTGAAACGGTCTCACCCAAGTTTTTGTGATAAAAAATGATTGCCAAACTATAAGCAATGGGTAAAGTTTAGCCCAAAATTAAATGTCCTTCCTCCGATACTGTTTACATGTGCTCTCTTGAGAGTTGAGAGCGTCTTTACAAAGACGATCTCAATAGATTATGAGCTGTTTATTATGTTTGGGTTGAAATAGATGTGGCCCAAACTATGGGCCAAGAAAACTCGGATTTTGGGCTTGTGACTTATAATCAGTTTATCATTATCACACATTGGCAGATTTAGTAAGTCTAAGTCTTGTATGCAACCGACTCATTAGATGAGCTCAATTATTTAGCATATTTTTCTAATTAATCACTTTAAGATTATAAGTAGTTACTTTAAATATTAGTGTACATTGGACTATCCACACATTACTTTCATTTTCTCATAAAGTACAAATTCAGCCGGTCTCCTGAGAGACTGTCTCTTTGATAGATGTCTTTCAGGCCAAGTCAATTATATCTCAATTAAACTAAAAGATTATACTCATAGGTTGCCCTAATTATAAATGTTCTCTCAATGAGACCGTCTATCACAAGAATTTGTGAAATAAATTTATCATATATTCAATTATATTTGTGTATCTTCAATATCTTGCAAAATATTATGTATTCATTAGATTATATACATCAAGCATTCTAATATTTATAGTAACTAAATAATTACATAATATTTTGCAAGATATTAAAGATACACAAAATGTGCAAATATTATATTCTACCAAATAATTACATCAAGCATTCTACCAAATATTATATTCTAGCAATCTACACCCATGAAAGTTATGAGATAAAATTACATATTATCTTCAATATTTTGCAAAATATTATGTATTCATCAGAATATATATTTCAAGCATTCTAATGTTTATGGTAACTAAATAATTACATAATATTTTGCAAGATATTAAAGATACACAAAATATACAAATATTCTACCAAATATTATATTCTAGCAATCTACACCCATGAAAGTTATGAGATAAAATTACATATTATCTTCAATATTTTGCAAAATATTATGTATTCATCAGAATATATACTTCAAGCATTCTAATGTTTATGGTAACTAAATAATTACATAATATTTTGCAAGATATTGAAGATACACAAAATATACAATATTCTACCAAATATTATATTCTAGCAATCTACACCCATAAGAGTTATGAGAAAAAAATTACATATTCATATAGCAACGAAATAAAAACTCATATCTTTTTATGATTTTATCTCAATTTTCATTCTAATTGAAATAATCAATAAACTTAACTCGTAAAATACCATCTACTCTATCTTAAGTATGTGGGATGCACTAAATAAAGATTTTGAAATTCAATCATATAAATAAGGCAAACTAAATAAAGATGAAATTCTTAACATTTTGTCTTTTCATCTTCAGTATAATTAAATTTAAAAGACAAAGAGTTTTAATTACTAGCATAGTAGAATATGTATGTTTATACAAAAAAAGATAATAAAATTGATGAAGACTAAAAGTTTCAATATAATTAAATTTAATTGATATTTAAGAGTTTCAATGCAAAAAATACATATGAAAATGAAAAATATATCAATTTGAGGGGCAAATTATGTTGTATATGAATTCCACGTGGCACAAAATTTCCTGGATTATAATGTGTATATGATTCATATTGCAATATTTCTTAAATGAAACAGTCTCATGGTGAGATAGACTATATGTCTATATCTATTAGACTGATCCATTAAGTATATCAAAGTAATCACTAACAATTTAACGTGATAAATTAGCAAAACGAGCAAATCATACGGGACTGTTTCATGGTGAGACGGTCGTATACAAAATGAGTTGAATAAATTATACACCCTCTAGGTTGCTTTTAATATATATTTTCCTTTTATATTTCCTCTTATTCCACATTTTCAAATGATAGACCTACACAATTCACTTTGGTCTGTTTTAACATCAAAATAAGGTCAAATTAAATGTTTGCTCTTTGTCCTCTTTGATTTGTATCAAAGAGAAAGATGTTGAAGTGGCCACGTGTTATCCACATGTGAGTTGTCCCACATCGAAAAAAGATAAGAGTATGCATCACTCTATAAACTCGAGGAGTAACTTCTACTATCAACAATTGGTTTTAGTAGTGAAACTTCTTTGGGTTTATGAGTGGACTATTTCTTCTCCTCCTTGTTTGGGTTGCCCAGACCCATTTTCTAAATTCTATCAAAAGAGGGTTATCTTTAAGAATGTGGTAATAAATGAAGAAAAAGAATGAATTGTTTGGATGAATTAAAAGAGAGTTAAAATGTATGAATGAGATTAAAAGAAAGTGATTGATCATCACTCAAAAATATAATAATGTAAATTAAGTGAGACAGAATAAAATGAAAAATGCTGCACATTAAGTGGAACAGATGAAGTAGTTCAAATGTCCGATCAAACCATAGACTAGACCAAATAATTAAATTTCAATTTATATCAATTTAATTAACTCTGTTAATTCTAACTTTAATTCACTATATCTATTTTTTTTTTAATTTCCGCACGATTTTCCATCGTGAAGAATGAGGTGAACAAAGTACCATTTATTGTTGTCAATCATATTCTTGATGCATGAAAATACGTGATTGAAGACTGAGGTTGTCTTTATATATTTTGGTAAAAAACAATAAGAAAACGACGAGCGGACAGGGATAACACAACAATTACATTTGTTTGCTTTCAAAAATCTTATCATGCTCATAGCACATGACCTCATTCGTGACGCAATTACAATCGTTGTCGGAAATTTTTATCTTTCTTGAACTGGGAGATTCATTTTATAAGCGCTTTCTTTTATGGGTATGAGTTATCGCTGTCTTTCCTTTCTAGATCCTATCCATAGTTTTTTATGAGCGGGATACTGATACACTGGGTAAGATGATGATGACAACGACATCACATGACCTCATTCGTGGCGCAATTACTATTGCTATGTTCGAAACACCTGATCCGAAATTGACCTGATGACCCGAAATATGAATAACTCTAGCTATAACCAATGAACTAATTCATTTCTAAATATTTGTAATTGTACATAATTAAATAGTAATTCCTATGTTCTGAAATACTCGCTACATATTAACACTATTCATCGTTCAAGCTCATTTTATATATTGCGGGTAATGTGCAAGAGAAAATATATTTAAGTGAGATTTAATTTATATCATCAAATCGCAAAGTTTCATAATATTAATTTTTTATAATTTTTAAATATGTATAATTCAATATATAAATTATCAAAATAACACAATAAATTGCGTAAAAAGTCAAATGTAGCAAGTATAAAAAATTATATTAATAAAATTTATATTGAGACAAATCAAATAAAATCCAATTAATCAATTTTAACATTTTTTTAAGAAAAAAAAAAATAAAATAAAAAATAATTGATAAATTAATGTCAAAAAAATCAAATGAATTAAACGATTGGAGAGAGTATTATTATGCATTTATGCTTGTCAATTGTCGTTAGAATTTGTAGGAGTAATATTCAACTTCGTTAACTTGATTGTCTCACCGTGAAACAATTTAATATAGGCTGACGCAATTCTAATTTATTGAAAATAAAAAATAACTATTTAGATTCAGTTTAAATTAAATTTTGTTTAAATATAAATAATTTAAATTGCTTATATAAATCTGTGTCATTATAAGATGATTTCACATTACTTTTACTGATTTTATTATATTTAAAATTATAACTTGACTATAGTAAACAATTACCGTTATTATAATCTTATGGTCACTCCTTTAGTCTGATTCGTTTGTTTTTAAATGACTAAAATTTTAAAATAATAACTTAAATCATCATTATCATACCCAGTATATCCCTCTTATAGCAAATTATGATCAGTAATAACTTGACTATAGTATAAAAATAATTTTGCCTAGCCTTTTAAGAATGAGGTAAATTTGCTTTGTTGGTGAATCAATTTAACGCGCTTCTTAAATGTTGTCTTTTTTTGGTCGAGTCATCACTTTTCCGATAAAATTACAAAAATGTCGTTGAATTTTTTTCCCTGTAAATATCCTCGTACCACTCTACAATATTGAATCTTCATCAATTTTTAAACAATGGAATTTGTTTCACTACCACAAAACGTGAAATTAGACTTAGGCCTAGTCGTGACGTTTTGTGCTTTATTTGTTTTTGTTTCTTGTTTCAATTAGTAATATTTTTTAAATTTTCGATTTAGAAACTCCTAATTCAAATCCAAATCATTTTATGAAGTCTAAATCATTATTTTTATTCGATTTTGATTGATTTGGTTAACGGTTTTAGTCGAATAACTTTCACACCTACATGTGACACACAAATGTGAAAACTTTTAAACTCATATGGTACAAACTCAAAAGTACAAAGAGAATATTATTATATTTTATAAATAATTATCTTATAATATAGGAGTGAGCAACAAAGATCTAAATTTGAGTCTACTTAAATAATAAACCCATGTAATCGTTCTTTTAATATAAAAATCTATCGAGTTAGTTTAACATACACTCAAAGTAAGAGGTGATTGTCCGATTCATCTAAATATTCTTAATTTAATTTGCCTATGAACTTACACAAATTATTACTTGAGACCGTCTTTTGTAAAGACGGTTCTCAAAAGCCCAGTCTAATTCTAAATATGTATTGTTACAACTTTAAATATAGATTTGAATTGAATTTTTGAGAGTCGTCTTTATAAAAGACGATCTCTCAAGAGAGCACTGTGATAAACTTATGGTGTAATAGCCAATAGGCTCCATGAGCAACAAAAAGTAGATAATCCAAACAAATACTCTAATGAATATGACAATTATAGATAGCAATGAGCACCCGTAAAGAATAGAACTAGTCATATACACTCGTCATTCAAATATATACTTTTTATTTTAATTCGTCTTTTACAAAATTTATATTTTTTGATAATATATTTACTATTTTTTTAAATTTTAATTCACATGTATTCTCTTTATTTTCAATCATATACACACAGTTTAAAAGTCATTATTATTTTTTTTAATATTAATATAAAAAGTTAAAGGTAAAGGACATTCTCAGTATTCCGCACAAGACAGAGTTCGGGAGGGGAGTATTTTTTTCCTGAAAGATGCGGACAAATCATACCTAATTTCCTCAAGAAGAAAGTAAAGAGAATGCGCTCAGTCAAAAAATCCATAACTAATTTTTACTTTTTTAATAAAACTGTGATAATTATTAGCGTTGTAATCTTCTAATTACGGTACAACAAAAGGAGTAAATAAGTTTAAGGACGTCTCTTACTTGGTCTATTCAAATAGTGGAGTTCTTGGAGACTTGTCAATCAATTAAAATCAAAACTAGACTTTTGTGTTTGGACTTTAATTATTTTGCATCAAGTATATTGTCCATTGTTATTTCAATTGAAATGGAAAATTATTCACCCATTTCTAAGCAGCTTCTTATTTCTTATCTACCCTAATATTATGAAAATATTCTTCTCTAATCCTTACTACCTTTGTCCATTTAATTTGCATCATTTTCTATTTTGGTTCGTCTTATTTAATTTGCGTTATTTTTATTTTTAAACTACGGCCCACCATTTCTTTTAATCTCATCCATACATTTTAACTCTCTTTTAATTTCAACTACACAATTCATTCTCTCTTTATTTATTATCATTATATACCTTTTTCTTAAATAACACTAACTTTCTCTTTGTTTTAAATTATATGGAACGGAGGGATTACATGATAAAGTCCCTATATTCTAAATAATTAGCCTTATCTTTGGTAAAAGCTAACGAACGCACAATAAAGTTAATTAATAAGAAGGAAGAAGAACAAAATGGAAGAAGGAAGGTGAAGAAGGAAGAACAAAATGGAAGAAATGGAAGAAGAACAATGGAGAAGACATTGAAATCAGTAGATGGGATTTATAAAAACACCTTTGGAGAAGATGACCTGCTAAGGATTGATAAAACCTGCTACAACAAGTAAAATTTCGGTTGGGGCTACAAAGGTGGGATTATTCATAAATAATCAATACTTCGGATTATTCACAGTAGTTTATCAATAGTTCGGATTATTCCCGACAATTTTTCCTTTTTTTTAAGTACAAGTTATACTAAGAGAAGGAAATAATAAGGGGCACGAAACAACAAATATGAAACATATGACTTTTAATCGATAAAATGAAACATATAAACACTATAGCACCTAATATGAATTCCTACACCAAATAACCAAAAACACCTACAACACATAATATAAACTCCTACAGCACATAACATATATACCTACAACAAATAACGTCCTTAATATCTACAACACATAACAAAAACATCTACAATAAATAACCTAAACATTTACAACACATAAAATAAACCCTAAAATAAACAACCTAAACACCTACAACTCATAACACAAACTGACAATTTCAGCATGTTAAAAAATGCCTACTTGACATACTGTGAACTCCTACTTAACATATCCTAAATGCCTACTTTATTACTCCTAAATTCCTACTGAGTAAATGTGCACTTACACTATATTTTTCATTTTAGTATTTAAAAAAAATGAGGAAATCTTAGTAAATAACAGTGATTTGTAAAGTTAGCAAATCACCTTTATAGGGTGGGATTTGATAGGGGAGAGTTTTGTAAATTTAGTTTAATTTTTTAATTTTGTTTATTGTATTAATATTATTTTTATTTTATATGATAATTTACAAATTATGGATTCACGTTATTAATTAGAAATTATTTTTTAAAAATCTAACACACCAATCCAATTATGACCGATCTTTCCTACTCGTATTCCTCGAAGAACAAAAGAAAAACAAAAAGACCCCAACAAACGTACATCACGTGAGCTGTTGTAAAAACTTATGGTTACCTGTCAATCATGTGCGTTGAATGAAACCGCGAGTTCAACTCTAACAAATTACTCTTATGTAGTAAAATTTAATAAGGCCGAGAATTTTGTTTTATTAATTCTTTTTATTTTAAATATTATTTTTTTTAATTTGCAAATCATAATTATTAATTAGTAATTTATTTTTTTAAGTAAAAAGGATTTTTTTTAAAAAATTGACAAATTAAAACTATTCCCTTTCATTGCAGACTAGCTAAAACATGAATTTATTTGACTAGTTGATTTATAACTTCATGGAGTATTAGGGGACTACTTATTGTGGTTCAAGTATTAAAAATATTATTATGGAAAATTTGCTCAAAATAATCTCAACTATCATCCGTTAGCCGAAAATAATCCCAACTATCGATTATTTTGAAGAAAAATTACTTAGAATAATCCAACCTATTTGTGATTTTCCTACAATAATCCCACCTATTGATAACCATGAATAATTCGATTTTTGAGGGCTATTTTCCTAGAGTAAACCCGGTGACTGGTTGACTTGCTATAGCAAGTTTTATTTTTTTTATTAAATAAAGATAAATTAAAATAAAATGTCGAAAAAATATTTAAAAAATGTTCAAAAAAAATTATGATTTTTTTTTATTATTTAGAATTTTTTATGTAAAATTTTAAAATTTTTCTCCAATTTTAAATTAATTTTCAGTTTACGTTTTTAGTGAATTACCTAATATAACAGGTTATCGGGTTACCCAAGTTTACTCTAGGCAAATACCCTTTAAAGTTGGGATTATTCATGGTTAATCAATAGGTAGGATTATCATAGGAAAATCACAAATTGGTTGGATTATTCTGGGTAAATTTTCCTTATTTTTAAATAATCCCAACTTTTACTTGAATTTGTTCATGACACCCTATGACTTGGTTACCTGGGATAGAAGGTCACCTTGGCAAAAAAAAAAGAAAAATTAAATTAAAATAAATCCCAAGGTCACCTATGGTATACCCTAATCCTATGACTAGATTGGGCCGGAAGAATGGGTGAGGGGAAGGGTTTTGGGATATTTTATTTAATTTTCCTCTTTTTGCCAAGGTGACCTGCTATTCCATGTAAACAAGTTATAGCCTTATAGGGTATGCAAATGAAGAAATTCAGGTGAAAGTTGAAATTATTTTAAAATAATCGAAAGTTGAGATTATTTTCAACTAACGGGTGATAGTTGAGATTATTTTAAGCAAATTTTCCTATTATTAATTAATGATATTTATAATTTTTTTGGTAAAGATTGACACTAATGTATGTCATGCAATAATCAATTATCCTCGAAAATTTCTTTGTGCGTCAATGTTATTAGTAAAGGGCATTTGATATTTATTATATATTATTATCATTTATTATTATATGGTGATTATGATATGATACAATTGATAAAAATAATATTAAAGGTGTATTCATGCGAGATTTTTATTATAATAAAATATTAAGTCATGAAGTATAAAATTCTCAAAAAGTGGAATCATATATAATTTCTTTATCGATAAAATATATAAGAGCAAATTTGATACATTTACAATTTCTATAAGTGCAAATAACGTACGTAACAAAAAAAATTATTAAATAATTGCAAAGTTGAAATCACAAACTTAATAAATTGCGAAATTAAGATTTAGTTGGAATATATGTTTCAAATAAAAACACCTTTTATGCAACATTAGTGCCTTTATTAACTAAACAAAAAGTTGGTTAATTATTTTATGCTTTATAACATTTATATACTAGTACAAGTCATTAGGAACAAGTAGAGAACACATCAAATATGTAACTCTTATAGGGACTTGGTCCACGCTATTTCAGTATGTATTAACTAATAAAATAATAAAAAAATTCAATAATTGTACTTTATTGACTATCGTACTTGTCAAATGAAAAAACATATTATTTTTAAACATTTTAAATTTCTTAAACGCTAATTTTAGTGTGGACCAAGTCTATAAAAAATTTTGTCCACATATATGGTCATTTTGCTATATTATAGGAGTATGAGTTTTACGTAGTATCTTAGGTCGCTATCCCACAAACTTGATGAACCAACTAGCTATTCAAAGAAAATCAGCTAACCGTTTTGTATAGCATTATTGATTGTTGTACATAGTAATTGCTTACGTAGATTTAGAAATTGGAATGCAAAATATCATTTTTTTACTAATATGTATATTATATAGGAGTAATAATATGTAATACGGATATGACATTATTATTTTATTTTTTTATATTTTAATTTATTTTTGAATATCCGAGTCTAGGTAATCTAAATAAGGAAAAGAAAACTCACCCGCTAACAAACCCAATTGAGATTCAATATTAAAACCAATATTTAGTAATATAAGGTTATATACTCTCTTCTCTCTATTTAATATGCGATAATTTACGTGTGGAAAAACACTTTAACACTTACATGTAGGTGTTCTTAGAAGTTAGAAGTAAATTCTAGTTCACTAGAATAGTTATAAAGATATTGGAATACAATTAAGATCAAGTAGCAACGATTTCGATTAAATGTCAAGTTATAAATCGCTAACAACAAATAAAGCTCTGATATCAATTTACTCCCTTTGTTTCCTATTGATATTTCCATTGGGAATATTCAAAGTGAAATCTTTTAGATAGTGGAGATATTATTTTATTGAATAATAAATTTGATGGAGGAAAAGTGAGGACCACAAATATTAAAAAAGTATTTAAAGAAAGTTAGTGGAAAAAATATGAGGACCACAACTAATTAAAAAATGTTTTTATTAAGTTTGTGGGAAACATGTGGAGACCGCAAGGAATATAAAATTGTTAAAATAAAGTTAGTGGAAGATATGTGGGGACCATAATCATTATTAAAATATTAAAATGAGGATGAGTGAGGTTATTTTTGTCCAAAATTTGTGATATAAATGGAAAGATTCCTTATGAGAATAACAATTGAAACACCCAAAATGGAAAGTGGGAGCTTCTTCAAGGAACGGAGGGAGTATTAAGGAAAATTTGCTCAAAATAATCTCAACTATCACCCGTTTGCAGAAAATAATCCAACTATCGATTATTTTTAGGAAAAATTACTTAGAATAATCCAACCTATTCGTGATTTTCCTACAATAATCCCACCTATTGATTAACCATGAATAATCCCAATTTTGAAGGGTATTTTTCTAAAATAAACCCGATAACTAGTTGACTTGCTATTCATTTACTAACAAACTCGACATAAATTAAAATTTTTATTTTCGAAGATAGGCTAAAGAATTTATACAATCTAGAGGTAGAAAGTGGAAAATGAGGAGTTAGGATTTCTACATCAATTTGAAAGCCAAAAGTAGGCACAATCCTTACAAATAGTACCCATGAAGACATTGATTATCTTGCCCAATTAAAAGGTGACTATCTCTTATATTCTCCACACAATTTTCATTTTATTTATTTATTTTCTAATCACAAATAATACCCATAAATAATACTTGTGCATTACCCAATACTCATAAGTCATATTCTTCTAAATCAATGTTCATTCAATTACTACCTACTAATTAGAAGAGTATTTATCACAAGTAAGTAATTTTTTATTTGTTTCCATTTTTGCTTTTCTTAGTACTTCCAAATTTGTTATGCATTAATTATATTCAACCTTTCTTTTTCTTTAAAGTTGTTTAATTTCCTTCATTTTTTTAAGTTACACCCTCAAAATTTGCAAAAGTTCAAATTTTTTTTCAAAAATTACTTCTTTTTCTTCATCATTTCATTAAAATTTCTGTTTTTTAATGGATTTTTTGATCATCTCAAGTGATTAAATAAAAATTTCCCTAATACCCATTTATTTGTTTGATTTACTTGTAATTTTTCCTCTCAATCTCGAATCTACCATAACTTTGTAAGTTCTTACTTTCTAGTTCTTCATTTTTTTTTCTTTTTTGGCGGCGCTTTTTTTTTATTTTCCTCTGTACCCAAGTCAACAATTTCTTACTTTCTAGTTCTTACTTTATTTTTTTAATTAAATTTATAATTTTTTTGAACGAAAAGGTATACTAAGGTTCATTAATCAACGAGTCCGAATACAAAACATCACCACACCAAGGCGGGACATCATCAACCCAAACGTTGTCGCAACAACTAGAATTATTAATATTAATTTTTTTTTATTATTGTTTAAGTATGTTTGTTAGTATAAAATATCAAAGAATCTTATGTCAACAATTACTGCTAGATTTCACTAACCCACATGTAGTTTGGTGAACCTATTGATCCATGATCCTTCTTTCATTCAATCATTTATTTTATTGGCAAATTTCTTGTTGCCTTCAATATTTTCTAAAAATACTTGTAAATGATTACTTATTCATAAAAGTAGGAAGAAATCAAACAATGAAAGCTGTCTGTTTTGGAAAAACTTATAAACTTTTTCTATTAATTTGGGATTGATGGGTTGTTTGAAAATTGGTGGGCATCTACCCCACAAGTGTTTTTACTCCTATTTCATGCAAAGCAAATAACTTTTGTGGAATCTATTAATTTGGGATTGATGGGTTGTTTGAAAATTGGTTAATCGGCTAATTTAGTTGACTCGTTTAATCAGCATGTCGCATTAAGTTGTTTGTTATTAGCTATTAAGTCGGTTGTATAAGTCGTTAAAAGATAAATTTAATAAAAAAATAACTGTTGTTATTGGAGAAAAAAATGGAACCAAAATGTCAAAAGTCAAAATATAATAAATAGCTTTTTGGGTTTAACCTAAAAAAAAGTTTTTTTTAGCAAACTTAAAAGCCATTTAGCAAAAATATATGTCAACTGTTTTACCAATCAAAAGGCCGGAAAAAAATAACAATAAAAAACTAATAAAAAAGCTATTTTGTATTGACATTGTTGTTGTATTATCAACTTTTTATGGTCTATACTCTATGCATTAAAAGGGACTTTACTTGTAGATGTACTCCCTTTAGGTTGAATAAATCTTTTTCAAAAGTGTAGGGTCACCCTTTAGCTTGAATATTATGTTCTTTTGTCAAAATTATAATTTCCAATTTTATTCACAACTTGATTTGAGTCTACTATGACTACCAATCATCTTTTTGTCATGTAGTAATTGTATATTTTATGTATGTGACATACTTTATGGGATTTTGGAATAATAGATTATTACAATATGTGACTAGTATTTTTTTAATAAAGAAAATGTATTTTTTTTTATTTTGATGATTGTTGACTTGTGTGGTAGTATTAATGGTTTTACAATACTTAATTTTTCAGGGTGTTTGGAGTATACATTGATAAATGAGAAGAGAAGTTGTGGTGGGCTTGTTAGCAACCTTGTGAAGAACATCAAAAATGTCTTCCAATTCTTGGATAACTTCTCTTTCATGTTCAATCCCAAATTCATCTTCATCCATAGTTCAATGGGCAAAATTTATGTTTTTGTCTCCATGTCCTCAAAGAGTTTTGCTTACTTCTATTGATACCATCTTCTTGATTGTTCTTATTGGTATCTTGTTATACCAATTCATCTCTAAGGTTATCTTGGGGAAACCTCAAGAATCAAGTGTTTGGAAGAATCCTACAACATCGAATCGTGTTCGAGTGCAAACAAATGTTTGGTATAAACTATCCCTCGTTGCATCAATTTTGTTAGCTTTTATATACTTGCTCATTGCAATCTTAGTCTTTAATAGTAAGTCTTATGAGTTTTCATGGAAACTTGTGGATGGAACATTTGGGATTGTTCAAGTGCTAACTTATGTTGCAATAGTGATCTTAATTGCCCATGAAAAGAGGTTTGAGGCTACTAAACATCATTCATCACTTAGAGTGTATTGGATTGTTAGCTTCTTAATCTATGCCTTGTTTGTTGTTTCCGCCTTAATTCGTTTGATTTCGAACAATGAACTTGTTGGGTATGATTACTCAAGGGTAGAGGATGTAGTTTCCTTCATTTCTTTTGTACTTTCAATTGTTCTTCTTGTGGTTGGGATTAGAGGGTCAACGGGCGTAATGGTAGCAAGACATGCTAATGGAAGTTCATTGATAGATAATGGGAATTCATTGAGTGAGCCACTTTTGGAGAAATCGAATGTTAGTGGTTTTGCAAATGCGTCGTTTGTATCGAAGACCTTTTGGTTGTGGTTGAACCCTTTACTTAGTAAAGGATACAAATCTCCTCTTACATTAAACGACGTACCGTCCCTGTCACCTCAACACCGAGCTGAAATAATGTCCAATCTCTTCGAATCCAAATGGCCTAAGCCACATGAAAAGTGTAAAAACCCGGTTAGGACTACTCTTCTTAGGTGTTTTTGGAAGGAAGTTTTGTTCACTGCTATATTAGCTGTAATTCGAGTTTGCGTCATGTATGTCGGTCCTGTTCTTCTTCAAAAATTCGTGGACTTCACTTCGGGTGTGAGAAGCTCTCCCTATGAAGGGTATTACCTCGTTCTCATTCTTCTCGTTGCGAAGTTGATAGAGGTATTGACTTCCCATCAATTCAATTTCAATTCTCAAAAGCTCGGGATGTTAATTCGTTCGACCCTTATCACCAACTTGTATAAGAAAGGCCTAAAGTTAACGTGCTCCGCTAGGCAGACTCATGGGGTTGGACAAATTGTGAATTATATGGCTGTTGATGCTCAGCAACTTTCTGATATGATGCTCCAGCTACATGCTATCTGGCTGATGCCTTTGCAACTTTCCGTGGCATTGCTTCTTCTCTACAACTATCTCGGATGGGCCACACTCACCGCGTTGGTAGGAATTGTTGGGGTTTTGTTGTTTGTTTTCTTTGGAACGAAGAGAAATAACAGATTCCAGTTTAATTTGATGACAAACCGTGACTCTCGTATGAAGGCGACTAACGAAATGCTTAACTATATGCGGGTTATCAAGTTCCAAGCATGGGAAGAACATTTCAATAAGAGGATACAATCGTTTCGAGATTCAGAATATAGTTGGTTATCTAAGTTCCTCTTCTCTATAGCAGGAAATATTGTGGTTATGTGGTCTACTCCTATTGTGATATCAAGTCTCACATTCGGCACAGCCATCCTTTTGGGGGTCCCGCTTGATGCGGGGAAAGTATTCACTACTACAACCATTTTTAAGATGTTGCAAGAACCCATCAGGACTTTTCCTCAGTCTATGATATCGATTTCACAGGCTATGATTTCACTCAAAAGGCTAGACGATTTCATGATGAGTAAGGAACTGGCTCATGAGTTGGTGGAGCGAGTTGATGGTTGTGACGGTGTGACAGCCATACAGGTTGAAGATGGTGTCTTTAGCTGGGACGATGAGGGTGGCGAGGAGGTACTCAAAGATATAAACGTTGACATAAAGAAAGGGCAACTTGCTGCTATTGTTGGTACCGTAGGATCCGGAAAGTCGTCTTTGCTTGCTTCAATCCTCGGTGAGATGCACAAGATCAGAGGAAAGGTATAAACATACTTTCTTGTCTTATTTTTCCCAGCACTATTTCTTGTTCAGCAAGTCTTGTATGAGACTGCCTCACCGTGAGACGGACCCAATAAGTAGCCCATTTGTAAAAAAAAAACAATAAAATCTAAATTCACACTTGTATAGAAAGTAAGTTTTTTTAAAAAAAAGTCTGGGCTGACCTAATTGAAGTCGTCTCATGGTGAAATGGCCTCAATAAAGAATGAGTGTTGCTTGTTGTTAAGCATCATGTCTTCTTTAAAGTGAGGCTTATAATACTACTTTTTGTTTTTGCTTTATGGTCTATTATCTATATACAAAGGACAAAGCATCGCTAATCCGATGCAAATCTAACATATTAGAATAGGGTGAGCCGAACATTCATTTATGCTTGTAGTTGAACCAAATCGGACGCCATTCTTTAATAGGGCTTTTATTGAATGATCCGGACTTGGATTCTCCCCTGGCTGCTCTATAATAAATGATGACATTACTCTCCCGCAGGTAAGAGTTTGCGGAACGACAGCATACGTAGCACAGACGTCATGGATACAGAACGGAACCATTGAAGAGAATATCCTGTTTGGTTTGCCCATGAACAGAGAGAAATACAGACATGCAGTGAAGGTTTGCTGCTTGGAAAAGGATTTGGAAATGATGGAATTTGGAGATCAGACTGAGATCGGAGAGCGTGGCATCAATCTTAGCGGTGGTCAAAAGCAACGAATACAGCTTGCTAGAGCTGTTTATCAGGACTGTGATATTTATCTGCTAGATGATGTATTTAGTGCTGTTGATGCTCATACTGGAACTGAACTATTTAAGGTTAGTGATCTTTTGTCTCGGTAATTTTTCTTTCCCTTGATGTGTTTTTTTACGTATTGCAATTGTTCGAAGTTACATATCATGCAAGTCTAAACATAAGGTTATTTGTTGGATACCACCAAGTGTATACCAGGTCGAGGTTGAGATACACGAGTCGGGTTTTGATATTTGAGTTTGTGAATGTATTGATATCACAACATATAGGGGATTCATATGTTAGCAATATTAAAATAGAGGAAAAAATGTCGAAAATAATCCAACCTTTCACTCATCCGCTGCTAATAATCCCACCTTTGGATTATTATATAATATTCCAAATTTTGCTATGTATTTACTCTCAGTATGCTCTGTGATTGAAACCGCCACTGCCCAACACAAATCAATGTGCACGGATTTATTTGCACAAATACTTTTTGACAGCAACATACCAAGTCTGACAGCACAACACAAATCAACAAGAAGAATTTGCACAATCAATTTGCATACCAATGTGATTTCAATGGTCACCAAGAAATTTCAATTAGTTGATGACAACAATTAGTAACACAAAGCAGTAGAAATAATTTCAATGTGCACAAGACAGCAGATCTTGCACAAACAGGAACATTTTTTTTTTTACAAAAATTCTAACAGCAGCAATTTGTCCCACTTAACAGCCCCAATTTTCATGTCAAAGTGCACAACAATAACAGTAAACCAATTTCTGAATATGGCACGAATTTGTACGACAAAAACAAGAAATCAATTTATGAATAAGGCACGAAAAAAATTCTGACAGCAATGCACGTATTCAGGTTCTTGAAGGTTTTTTGTTTTAATTTGCTTCCAAATCACACTTATGCAAAGGCTAACAACAATGGGGTATTATAGATCAAACAACCATATGAATTCAATGATCAATCTAACACAAACAACCCATTTTTCATACACAAAACAAAAATCAGAGAAAAATTAGAATGTGTTGTTCTCTTATCAATTGCTGCACTAAATATTTATTTTTTTTAAAGTTTGCTTCTAAATCGTTTTTTATGCAAAGGTTAGTAATAATAGAACATTATAGATCAAACGGCATAAGAATGCAATGATTCATCCACTACAAACAGCATGTTTCACGCACAAAACAGAAACAATTTGTACCAAACGATCCTGATACAAATGTGAGATAATTTGTACCAAAAATTTGTGATAAAACTTTTTTTTTTGAGTGTGCACAAGATAAGGAACAGATATTGGTAAATCTACACTACAAGTAAAAACAAGAAATGAACTTCTTAACATGGCACAAAAAAATTTCTGCCAGCAACGTGTACATAAATCCGATCCATGAAAAATTTTGTTTTTTTAAAATGCCTCTAAAATCGTATCTATATAAGGGTGAATGTTGAAAGCAATGGGGCAATATAGATCACAAGAAACAGTTGATTTCAATGATTAATTCCCCACAAATGATGAAATCAATTATACAAAACAGAAATCAAAACAAAACAAAAAAATCAGAATGTGCAGCTTTGAACAGTGGTGCAAGATTGAAATCAGTATGTGCAATTGGTCATTAGAATATGCGTGGTACTATGGGGATGAAAAGGCTGTTAGGTCAGCAACACGTGCATTTCACTAAGTACAGCAGCAACGTAATTGCACAGGTGCAGCATATGAAGTATTTTGAAAGCAAGCATATATGGGAAGCTTAGAATTGAGGACAATTCTTTTCTAAGAAGGGTAGAAACGACGACGACCAGGCCACCTTGCACAACACGTGTAGCCTCCACCTTGCACAACACGTGTAGCCTCCACCGGTGCACCAATGACTTGGCCAAGGGTAGAAACGACATCTTGGCACATGGACCATGCCATTAAGGCCCAAAAACCATACTTTTGATGCACACAAACCGGCTAGAACGAGTGCACAAAGTCCCCTGGTCAGCAGCTTATCACGACAGCAGCTGTGTTTTTTATCAATTCTTTTTTTTTTTGTGTTTTTTAAATGTCTCATGTGAGGCACGTGTCTATAGTCATTATGTTGGATAAAATAGGCTATAAATATATGACTCCTCTTGTAAATAAGTTAGTTTTTGATTGATAATAAAATCGTGGATCTTAACATTCTGATTACAAAGATGGGATTATTAGAAATTTATTAATCAGTGGGATTGTTCATAGCGAATGAGTGAAAAGTTGGATTATCTTCAACAATTTTTCCTAAAATAAATTGTTGCTCATCTTTTGGTCAAAGTTGGTAGAATTTTAACTGTGTTGAAAGTACTCCACATTTCTACAATCATTATGAGTGGACATACTTATCTTTCCTTTCTGTTGATTGAACGGACGACCCTTGAGGTTTCGCTTAGCGTTTTCTGGCTATTTATGATAGTTTAGAAATCCGAAGTATTGAGCTCTTCTATTCTTTCATTGCAGGAATGTGTACGAGGAGCTCTTAAGGACAAAACAATCATACTTGTGACTCATCAAGTAGACTTTTTGCACAATGTAGACCGTATCATGGTGAGATTTTGTATCTCTACTCGCTTTGTAAGGTCAAATTGCACCCAATGTAGCTTTTGATTGATGAAATTTAATTTGTTGCATGATCAGGTGATGAGAGATGGTATGATTGTACAAGCGGGAAGATACAACGACCTTTTAAAATCAGGCACAGATTTCAATGCACTCGTAGCTGCCCACGAGACATCTATGGAGCTTGTCGAAGCTGGCAGCAACTCCGAGCTTCCCGCAGATTCACCACGACAACATAAATCTCCTCGAGGGAATCCCGGCGAAGGAAATGGCGTGAGTAACTCGTTGACAAGACAAAAATCCGAAAAGGGAGACGCTAAGCTCATAAAAGAGGAGGAAAAAGAAACCGGGAAAGTTAGTTTACAAGTTTACAAGGATTACTGCACCGAGGCTTTTGGATGGTGGGGCGTAATTGCGGCCTTATCGTTCTCTTTGTTGTGGCAATCATCTATAATGGCTGGCGATTATTGGCTAGCTTACGAAACTGCTGGAGAGCGTGCCTCGTTCTTTAGTCCTTCTTTCTTTATTATCGTCTATTCTATTCTTGCCGCTGTTTCTGTTGTGTTAGTGGTCATACGATCGTTCTTTGTTACGTACTTCGGTTTAAAGACGGCCCAAATTTTCTTTTCTCGGATTCTTCATAGTATCCTACATGCCCCCATGTCATTTTTCGATACTACTCCTTCCGGAAGAATTTTAAGTCGGGTGAGCTTTATTTATGCTTCTTTTTCGGAATTGTGTATTGCTCGTCCAAGTTATTAATACTGATGAGAAAAACGCGTTGATTTCAGGCTTCTAGTGACCAAACAAACGTCGATATTCTCGTGCCTTTCGTCCTGAATCTTACTATTGCTATGTACATCACGCTACTTAGCATCATCATCATCACTTGTCAGTATGCTTGGCCGACTGTGTTCCTCTTAATTCCTCTAGGATGGCTGAATTTGTGGTACAGGGTAAGAGTTGGTTCTCTCGTTTGATCCTTTTATTTTCTACTAGTGCTAAAAGAAATTCCATTAGCCTAGCTCATTCTTGAGTTTTACGATTTTTTTTTTGTTAGGCATATTATCTTGCAACATCTCGTGAATTGACTCGTCTTGACTCAATCACGAAAGCGCCCGTTATCCATCACTTCTCGGAAAGCATTTCAGGATTCATGACAATACGTTGTTTCGGAAAGCAAGATAAATTTATTCAAGAAAATGTGAAGCGAGTGAATGCGAATTTGTGTATGGATTTTCACAACAATGGATCAAATGAATGGTTAGGTTTTCGTTTGGAACTGCTTGGTAGTTTGCTTCTATGTGCATCGACTTTATTCATGATTCTTTTGCCTAGCAACATCATCAAACCAGGTTTTTTTCCGAACTCGAGTAATACTTACTTTTATATGTTTATTTTAGGCTTAAATCGTAATACATATAGATTAAGCTGATCTCAACTCTAACTGTGTGTTCTAGAGAATGTTGGTTTGTCGTTGTCGTATGGGTTGTCCCTCAACTCTGTGCTATTCTGGGCAATGTATACCAGTTGCTTTGTGGAAAATAGAATGGTTTCCGTTGAGAGGATAAAGCAATTTACTCGAATCCCATCTGAAGCTGCGTGGACTCTTGAGGAATGTGCACCTCCTCCGAATTGGCCAACCCAAGGCAATGTTGAGCTTAAGGACTTGCAAGTTAGTCGTTTTTTTCGCTTCAGTGTTCTGTCAGGGAACCAACTTAACCAAAAGATTAAGCTGATGGTTGAGGCTCCATGATATGTTATGTACTCTAACACAACCCCTCACACGAGAGCCTGTTGCCCCATTGGGCTAGAGGTTGGGATGTAACATATGCATGACGCTAAATATTCCACTTTAAATGATGGGTGAATGAGATTTAAACCCATGACCTCTTGTCACACTGGCTTCTGATACCATGTCAAGGAACCAACTCGGCCAACTGCTTAAGCTGATGGTTGAGGGCCCCAGTTAATGTTATATACTCTAACATGTTCTAGTCCTTCAATCGAAAATGAAGTCACAATGTGTCAACCCTTCATAATTCCATGTTATACTCATGGATACCAGGCTGCTCGTGTAATCTTTCGGTTAATCTTATGAGCGTAAATTATGTTTTCAGGTGAGATATAGGCACAATACTCCGCTTGTACTAAAAGGGATTACACTAAACATTAGAGGAGGAGAGAAAATAGGTATTGTTGGGCGAACAGGGAGCGGAAAATCTACTCTTATCCAAGTGTTCTTCAGGCTTGTCGAGCCCACAGGCGGGAAAATCATCATAGACAATATCGACATTTCTATGCTAGGCCTCCATGATCTTAGGTCTCGATTCGGGATCATTCCTCAAGAGCCTGTTCTTTTTGAAGGCACTGTCCGAAGCAACATTGACCCGACAGGCCAGTACTCAGAGGATGAAATTTGGAAGGTAAAATCAACTAAATGAATGATACGTAAGGAATGTTTTTTTTAGAGGTGTTCATTTGGGTTATTGGGTTGATTTCAATCGGATTTTATTTTCATATTTTTTTTACATAATTGTGAATCATTTTTAAAGTAGGGTCAAATTGGGCTCGGTTACAAGGTCGGGTGAAATTTTAGTCATCGGGTCTGTTTTGAACACCTCTACTTTCTTTATTAACATCCTGCTAACTACAATATGTTTTCACATCTTCAGAGCCTTGACCGTTGTCAACTTAAAGACGTTGTGGCTTCCAAAACCGAAAAACTCGAAGCTCCTGGTATAATCATTATTGTAAATTAGATTCCTATCATAAAAAAAATTGTAATCTTCAAAGTTTCTAATTACATTTTTCGTCGTGGAATATCAAAGTGGTTGATAACGGAGAAAACTGGAGCGTTGGCCAACGACAACTTCTATGCTTAGGCCGAGTGATGTTGAAGAAAAGTCGACTTCTATTTATGGACGAAGCAACTGCTTCCGTAGATTCTCAAACCGATGCTGTTATTCAAAAGATCATCAGGGAAGATTTCGCAGCGTGTACAATCATCAGCATTGCGCACAGGATACCGACAGTCATGGACTGTGATAGAGTTCTCGTTGTAGATGCAGGTATGGACAGTCACAGACTCACAGCCGTCACTAGGCCCACTTCGACTAATTTAGTTTCGCGCAAATAACATTTTAGGTACATATTATTGATATTATTTTCGATCAACAGGAAAAGCACGGGAATTTGATTCACCAGCAAGGTTACTCGAGAGACCATCACTTTTTGGCGCACTGGTACAGGAATATGCAAATCGCTCGTCTGGTTTGTAGTCTATTCTATACGAAACGATGCATCGTGCCCAATTTGTTGGGAATCTAAAGTTTCGTCCGATGGAAATCAATGCTTTACAGTGATGAGATCACATTCATACATCTAGCTGGTGCTTTTGTGCTTCATGATCATTTGATTAGTACACAGCTATGCAAACTATTATATATGACCTTACCTCATTACTCATTAGGTCATTTTGTACTAATGTTGTATATTTTGGGGGGTGAGTAAAAAAGTGAAGTACATTCATATCCCTTAACCCGAAAATAATTATCGAGTTTTTGGTGTAAAATTGTATTGTAACAAATAAATTTTGATGATAGTCGTAAAAAAGTATCAATAGATTATTACTTAATTTTTATCTCTTCAACTCATTTTCTTTGGTAAGGGTATGATTTGCTGTCATTCATCGCTTCCTGGCTTTCGAAACTCTAATGTAGCAGCTATGTCATACCTTGGAAGTATGAGGTCTTAGCACCATAATTCATGACATCCACAACAAGAACTAAGAATGAAAAAGAGACGAAGGAAAGTATGTCATTTAACTTTAATTCATGCTTATTGTCTATTGTCCGCTATCCTAACTTGTACAATTGGCTTAACAGTCACGTAGAAATCAATGCTACCAGCTGAACAAACAAATCAAACTGAAGCAACTAACAATCAATTGTCAAATACCCCTTAAGTAAGCTTCTTTGTGACAAAATGAAGATAGATCAATATACTCATAGTAATGCCTAGAGTTGTGCATTCAATTATTTTTTGGATTTACGTCGGTTGTAATTTAGTTTGATTAAGGTTCATTCGAAGGAATTTCAAGTCTAATTTAGAATTAGCGTGGGTCAAAGTCGATTGCTAATAAACCATTGCAAGTGTGGTTTGCTGACAAATTCGTTGGTTAGAAGTCAGATTTGAGTTGGCTGAAATCCATCTAGTCACTTGATAAAAAAGGTTGCTTACCTTTCAAGTTTCAATTTTTTAGTCATGTAATGGATAGTTACTCCTTTAGTTCACATTTATCTCAACTTGAAATTACTAAGTTAGAAAACGAATTTTATTCACTTTTTTAAATTTATAAGTTTATTTTCATTTGAGTTAGTTTTTCAATATATAAGAACTAAAGTCAATAAATAGTTGGATCAGTTATAATTTGGTTAGGGAATGCACACATTACTTTAACCCTGTACTTACATTGGTTCAAGTCCAGTTCATTTATATTAAGTTTAGATTCAGTTTGAGTTATTATAATTTGGGTAAATGTTTGTTTAGTTATCAATTATGCTTCAATTTGGACATCCCACATTGACAGAGAAATTATAAAGGTGTTCAAAACAGATATAACGATTCGATATTCACTCTACTGAAACTAGACACAATTTTTAACCTGGTTTTAAAATAAATTTAAAATTATGTAAAAATCAACACACAACCAAATTTTAAATCAACTCGAAACAACTTACATGCAATGATGCAATAGTCCGACGACCCGAATGTCACCTCGACAAAATCGTAGGGTGCACAACGACTAATAATACTAGTATACTACCACGGAGCTACGTGTATAAATATTCGTATTCGACAAAAGTAGAGTATTTAAAAGAATCCAACGGTGTACCGCCGAATCATTTTCTAGTGCTTCGTCTGCATATCCCAGCTTCCAATCCTCTCTCTTTAGCTTCTAGGGTTTTCCACTTTTCTCTCTAAACTCCACAATGAGGTATACTTTCTCTCCCTATTTCCCCTTCGATCTATGTATTCAACCGTTCCAAATACAATTTATGCTTTCATTTTCTCCGATTGTGTTTGAATTGCGCTTTCGATGAGCCTTTCTTTTTCGAAAAATTGCCTGCGAGATTTATCTAGGGTTTATCATTTTATTGTTTTTGGTTTTAATCTCTTTTACAAATGCTGGTTTTGTGCATCGTTTCCTTTGTATTTATAGATTTGGTAGTTAAAAAATGTTTCTCTGAATGTAGAACTTGAGATATGAAACAAACGTGAAATGGGCTGTGATCTACTGCTGTCTTTTTTTCGCTTATACATAGATTCGGCACTAAAAAGTTCCCTAAATGTAGAACTTGAGATATGTTGTTGAAATTATGTGTTCTACTGACGTTTTTCATTGAACTTATTTAGATTTTTGGTGTAATTTCTTGAAATGTGAGACAAGTAACAGAACATCAATGGCTTGAGCATTTTTAAAATGAATAATTGTGAAGTACACTTTTTGCGAATTACGATCTCAATGTTTTTTTTTTCTAATTACAACCATCAAAGTTTCAAAATTTATAGGTTAAGGCCAAAACAGAGAATTCCGACCATTTTGGTGGTCGGAATTTGTGCTAAAGTTTAAGACCATAATTCGCAAATTAATTTTTAAACTTGTCATATGAAATTTGTTTGCCTGAAATTTATGAACCTCGGCTCTTTGATTTTGGCTTAAATTTGCTTCTTTTCTGACACAGCGTATATTTCCCGGTTAAATAGTTTGATGTTGTTGCTTTGTGCAGTCGTCATCCGGAAGTTAAGTGGGCTGAGAGGGTAGACAAAGTATACCTTACTGTGATGTTGCCTGATGCAAAGAATCCAAAGGTCAATCTGGAACCTGAAGGAACTTTTACTTTCACTGCTACTGGTGGCGCTGGTGATAGCGCTTATGAACTCAAACTTGATCTTTTTGACAAGGTCAATGTGGAGGTAAATTTTCTGGGCATGGTTGATGCTGGTGTTTTTGTATCAAGTGCTAGCATATACATACTTTGATTAGCTCGTAGATGGGAACATAGTATGGACTCTTGGGAACTAGCTTTGCATTTATGTAGTTTAAAGACTAGCTATTTAATCACTTGAAGCTTGATTTTGTAACCTGTGATTTTAATTAAAATCCAATAAGTTAATAGTTGTGGGTTTTATGTTAAAGTCTGTCTCATAGTTATGTCTATTAGACTTTGTGGTTGAACTATTTAGATAGTCCAAGAGATGTTGTAGTCAATTAAAAGTTACTTTGTGATTTGATTTTTTCTCCAACTCGAAAGGTAGGTGTTGTGGTCTGTCCAACTACCATTTAACACGACTTATACATTCTCTTCTTCCTTTATAAAGGGGGTTGTGGACAGTCACTCTTTCTGGTCTTTTTAGGTGCTCAAATTCTTGTGTGAGACGGTCTCTTTGAGAGACATCTCTTAATAGACCGACCCATTATATATTTTTTAAAATATATTGTAAGTAGGTATTAAGAATAATGTAAGTAGACATTTAAGATATTAAAAGTTAGCATCAAGGATACAATTAGTAAACATTAAGGATAATGTAAGTAGACATTTAGAATATAGTAAGTAGGCATTAATCTTTAATGAATTAGGCTTAAGATATGTCTCTCAAAGAGACGGTCTCTCAAGAGACTCCAAGTGAAGTTCTTTTTAATCTACCATGTGATAGTTCTGAGTATTAGATTTTCTCTTTCTGTAATATTTCCTTCTGCAATTTAAAATTATACTTTTATTGTATATCATAATTTATAACTGGAGTAAATGCTAACTGCTATCATAATTCTCATTTTACACTACGCCGTGAATGATCTGACGTATGTCAAGTTAAAGATAATGGTGAATAGGATCAAGTTGGATGTGACTTCCCTTTGGATGAGTGGGTTGTGTATCTTTACATAAATCCAGTAGTAGGGTGTGTATTCGGTTTTCAGTTTGGTCTGAAATATAAAACCAAACCAAATCCATATTTACATTGTTTCATTAATGGATAATGTAATTATGTAAATATGGTTCTGGTGAAAAATGGGTCATTATAGGGTGTGGTCTTTGCTCATTTGAAATTAGGATATGGTTTGCCATTTACATTTATTTTTTTCATTTTTAGGAAAGCAAAATTAATTACGGGGTCAGAAGTATAACCTGTATTCTGGAGAAGGCAGAAAAGAAATGGTGGAATAGGCTTCTTCGTGGAGATGTTAAGCCGCCACATTATGTGAAGGTTGATTGGGACAAATGGGTAGATGAAGATGAAGACGACGGTACTGGTATGTCTGGTTTATCGATTATGTGGAATTGCTCCTTTACTTTAGTTATTCTGTGAGTGTACATCTTTTATAATGCGACTTTGTTTCCTCAGCTCCTGCAGACTTTGATCTTGGTGGAATGGACTTCTCGGTAAGGATCTCTATCACTTTTTTATTTACATGTATCCCTTTCATTTTATTCTAGGTTCCTAATTCATTTTGAATTTGCAGAAATTTGGAGATTACGGTGGTGGTGAGGAATTTGATGATAGTGAGGATGATGGTGAGTACAGTTAGAGAATCCTCTTACTTGCTTTAGAACTAGGTTTTTTTTTAATTTACTCGGAAAATTCTGAAATCCCAATTTTCAGAAACTCAATATATTAATCACCTACAATTACGAACATGGAGATAGTTTTGAGGGTGTGTCCGACTGTTTATGTAAAAACCTTCATGATTCATAAAGTGAGCAATTGTTCTATGAGGTCTATGCTCTAGTATTCCGTTGCTCCAATGAATGGGCGGTCTTGGTTGTGTAACTGATTTGATTTGTAAGCAAATTTCTGCAATACTGATTTGATTTGATTTGATTGTGTTCTGTATTTTTATTTGTAGACCAAGAAGTGTTAAAACCTGAAGGAGAAACTTCTGGGGCAGATGAGAATGTCGAGGAAGTTGCTGCTGCAGCGAAGACCGAAGCTACAAGTAGCGCATGAGGCGCTTACTTAGATGGAATGCCCACCCAGCCACACGCTTGAGCTCCTTTTTAGAGTGGTTTGCGACGAGTACTGAGCAGCCTTTCTTCATCTTTGGAATAGATTTTGCTTCTGTATTTTGGGAGGGACGGATTTTCTGTGTGCATTCCTTTTCCCTGTAATCTGGTAGCCGTAGGCTTACGCAGGTTCATATGAAGCATACAAGTTAGGAATTTTTAGGCTGGATAGATATTGGATTTCTATCTATGACTGCTGGTTCTCTTCCCTAAATTAATGTTTCACATTTTAACATAAATTCACTTGGTCACTATCATTTTATGATCTTAGTTTTATTGTTTTAATGGCTTCCATTCACATTTTCACTAAATAAATTACACCTTGCAATACCTGCATATTTGGAGAATTGGTGTATGGTGTTTTCCTTTTCTTCCTTTCATTCTAAAGTGTTAATTAAACATTATAAATTATTAAAGGAATGTAGAATGGTGTCTTAGTTCCTGTTGGAGCAAGTTTCATAGGTAAGGTTATGAGATCGATTCTCATATATCACCGATATTACCTGATACTTTTTTATGAGTTTTTTAAGTAACACTTTTTTTTTTTTAAGTTTTAACATGTTAAAATGCTCAATAGGTCCAATATAACCCAACGAGTGACACATTTGTTATTTTATTCGTATTGGTATAAACCAGATATAAACACCATATAATATTGAAAATTTTATTTTAAATAATCTAATTTATTCGTTAATAAACACCATATAAACCAGCTATAAACTAGCTATAAACTACCATATAAACTAGCTATAAACACCATATAATATAACCCAACGAGTGACACATTTGTTATTTTATTTTGATTAACCATAAATAATCCTAACTTTAAGGGGTATCTGCCTAGAGTAAACTTCGATAACTCGATGACCTGTTATAGTAGTTAATTCACCAAAAATATAAACTGAAAATTAATTTAAAATTAGAGAAAAATTTAAAATTTTACATAAAAAATTCTAAATAATAAAAAAGTCATAACTTTTTATAACATTTTTTTTAACATTTTATTTTAATTTATTTATTTTTAAATAAAACTTGTTATAGCAAGTCATCCCGTCACCGGGTTTACACTAGGAGAATACCCCTCAAAGCTAGGATTATTCATGGTTAATCAATAGGTGAGATTATTATAAAAAAATCACGAATAAATTGGATTATTCTTGGTAATGTTTTCTTTAATATTTATTTATTTATTTGAAATTTTACCATTAGTTAATATCATTGGTTCAAGGAAGGTTTTAAGTTTAATAAAAAAAAACCATATAATTTCACTTCAAATAAAATAAATATATTATAACTCGAAAATATATACTTAACACAAAAAAAAAGCTAACAAAAATTTTTAAAAAATATATCAAGCAGGGATTAAATTTGGTTGAAATTTTAAGTCGGATAAAAAATTGACATGTCTAGTTGGATCTAGAGGTGTTCATTCGGATCATCGACTCGGCTTTGGGCGGGTGTCATTTAGTTCATTCGGATTCCAATTCAATTAGTTTGTAGTTGTATTTGTGAGAATATTTGAAAAGTGAGAGCTCTACAAAACTTTAGTCAAAATATAAGACTTGGATAAACTTTATTCCACAAATAAGCGTCCTTGTGTTCAAAGCTATGCTCGGTATAAAAACGCAGTTAGTAACAGCGAAGTATGAGCTATAGGTTCAGTGAAAGCATAAGTCGCTGTTACTAACAGCGTACCATGAAGAACCTGGTCAAACCAGGTCAATTGTATGGTCGCCGTTAACAACAGCGTTTTCTTTTATTCATGACTTTTTAATACACGCTGTTAATAACAACGACTTTAAGTTTGACTTTTTTTTGACTTTTTCCTATGCTGTAAACTAGTCGTTGTAATTTGTAAAAGTAGCCGTTATGGAGTTGAAACTAGCCGTTGTGTATGCTCTACAAATAACTCATCATTTCCCACTTTATTGTATATAAACTCTAGAAGTATTATTCTAGCTAATTGGTTTTAAAGGTAATTTGAATATGTTATTATTATTAATTATTAATTTCAATTTCTAATTATTAATATTATTTTTAAATATATAACTATGTTACTTTAATATGTCTTATGTAGATGTTGCAGGAGCATTCTATTGAAGAGGTTTGTGATTGTGGTTATGAAGTTGAGATTAACACTGATTGGAGCGACATCGTTACTGGTCGTAAATATGTTGCTTGTCCATTATACTTGGATGAAGGATTCGGCTGCACGTACTTTAGATGGATTGTTCCGGAGGGTACCAAATGGCAAAGAGACGTAATAATACGACTTGAAAAGGAAAAACAAGAGCTTAAACATGAGATATTCAATCTCAAGAGACAAATAGATGATATGGCAAATAGGAAAGAAGAGACTGAAAGAATTATTAGCGGTGGTTTAACTTATCAAACAAACTATTTAATTTGATATGGCTTTGTTGACCATGAATGAAATTGTGTTGAAGTTTCGGCATCATTTTCCCTATTTGAATATGATTGCTTGTTTGGTGTTAATCAAATGAATAATAAACACTAAACTAATGATTCATCGCCAAAAACTCCGAGTAGTGAACATCATTTCATTCATAATAAACACTAAACTAATCTACGATAAACATATATACAGCTACATATATTACAAACTACACATAAAGGTTCCAATGTGACAAATGTTTAACATATTCAAATGTTCAGTACATATAAACACTATACTAATACTAATCCTCCTCCTGGACGCTATCTAACTGTGACGTTCTACGTCGCCTCACACGATAGTAAGTCGCAGTCGCATGACGATCTGGTAGGGGAGGTGACTGGTACTGGGATGATCCAGCACCCTGTGAGGTCCCAGCACTATAGTCGGGGCACGTCAAGTCTACCTCCTCTAGATGAACGTCGGCATGAGGAGGAGATGACCCTGAGCGTCCACAGAGGTGTCACGCATATCGACTTCTGGAATGAAGTGCTGAAACTGTGTCCCTAAGAGTATTCCTTGGGCAATCTCCCGTACTGGCTCCTCCTGGCTGGAGCTAATGACAGCTACAACGCCTTGTGCCTGCATTCACTTTCAAGTTAGTTAAATATGTAAAATGTAAGATCTATGTTACTAAACAACATAAAAGAATACATACAAACTGTGTCATCGTAGGTGCTGCGAGAGCGTACTGGGCAGCTGCGATGATACCTCGTGGTGTCATCCATCGACGAGTGATGGAGAGGAACCACGGCATGTAATCCGCCGAAGTGGGTGCGATAGCGGCATTGATAGGCGCACCTTGGGCCAGCAGCTCTAGCCTATGATCCCACCGAGCGATATGGCGCCCATTGATCTCCAACCAATTCTTGGGTTCCCGACCCTTGCGTGAGCTTTGATGGAGCTCGACCTCTGTGTCACAAGGCGGAGGGATGCCCTGTACCATCTCAAATTGGCGCAGTACGCGCTCTGGGAGATGCATTTCGACTATGTCGAAGCATATCAAAGGTATAGATGCTCTCCACGCCCTTGACAATATCCCTGAATGCTCAGGCAACGCAGCGTATACATCGGCGGGGTAAAGGTCCCATAGAAACTACAAATGAAGATATAATTAATGATCTACGCAATATGATAATTATAAGATGCCTGAGTTATGCCATTACCTGGTCAGGTTGAAGTAGATCTAACTGATCGCGATAGAAGCCCACACCAGATCCTGTGTGAGTCTTTATACGTCTATGAAAAGACCAACGCGACCCATACGCCACATCTGGAGGTGGAAGAATTGGTGGGGCAAATGCACCACGTCCCACACTCCTCATTAGTTGCCCAATGAGTATGTGCTCCCACGCCCAAAGCTATGAAATAGTGAATTAGGTTAGTAAAATATACACTACAACAAATCAGTGACATTTAAAGTTAGTATTACCTGGAGAATATACAGGTAGCCTAGGGCTGCTGAACCCCAACTGTATCCAGCAATGACCTCCCACGGAGCATCAAGCAACGTTAAGTACAAAACCTGTACTTTGTTGCCACTCTTATCCGCGAACAACACTGCACCGATCAGATATAATAGATATGCCTTGGCGTATCTCTCGATGGTAACCTTATCAGCACCGTCAGGGAGGTGCGCAAAGTTCTGTGCAAGCCATGTAATGCGCAACCCACTCCCCCGGGCTATCTCTGCGGGAGGACGGACTCCTAAGACCCTATCAGCGATATCTCGCCAACTATCGAGTTGGCGTCCAATGGTACAGACGGCATGTCCCTCGATGGGAAGCCGTGTGAGTACTGCTACGTCAAGTAGCGTGATAGTAGCCTCACCTAGAGGTAAGTGGAAGGTATGTGTCTCTTGGCGCCATCTCTCGACTAACGCCGTGACTAATGCCCGGTCTACTCTCCTATATGCCATGAGATGGAAATCGTACAACCTCGCTTGCTGAATGTTGGGAATGATCCGTGTGTCTATTTCCCACGAAATGAAGCCATTTCTACATTCACACGAAATGAAGCCATTTCTACAAGAATAAGAAAGCAACTACATTTTAAAACAAAGAAAATTCATTCATTTTGTACATAAATACAATACATAGGGTTTTCAAGTACACATTTACTATAATAAATTCATGAATAAACAACCACATTATTATTATCATTGCAAATAAGAAATACTTTCAAAATGTAGTTGGCATGTTTATTCAATTTGACATGTTTTTTACAATTTAAGACAATAGATTTTACAATCACCAAAAATACTTTCAAAAACCACAAAATAACTTACAAATTTAGAATAATAAGTACCTTAATAAGCTGTAGATCACAAAGGAGTAGTAATTTGCAAGTTTAGTAACCTGCATTTATGAAAATGTGAGTTTGAAGTGCAAACCCTAAAATTCAAAAAAAAAAATATAATAAACAAAAAATAGTACGTGAAGTGAATAGAAAGAAGACAGACCTAATTAGTAGAAGGAACTTGGAGTTTGATGAAGTTAATTGCAAAATTGAAGTTGATTTTAATGGTGGAAATAGGACGAAAAGTGTCGTGGGTTTAGGGCAGTGATTTGAAGTTAGGGTGAAATAAGGAAGAAAGGGGAGCTTCTGTATTTAGGCGCGTAATAGATCGCTGTTACTAAAAGCGATTACACTTTCTTAATGTCGCTGTTAGTAACAACGATTATAGACTTGACTTAAAATTCCAACAAACCTTAATGTCGTTGTTAGTAACAGCGATTATAGACTTGACTTAAAATTCCAACAAACCTTAATGTCGCTGTTACTACCAGCGATTATACTTGACTTAAAATTCCAACAAACTTTAATGTCGCTGTTACTAACAACGTTTTAACACCAGACCTAGCTTTGGAGCCCAACACGCTTATTTTTGAATAAAGTTTTCAACGAATCTTATATTTTTACTAAAGTTTGTGAATGCTCTCACTTTTTTCAAATTTTCAATTTCAGACGGGTCATACTCGGATCAGATGGATTAGTTATTGTCAATCCAATAGATAAGTATAAAAATATTTCCGTTTTGCAGTATTTAGGAAAAATACTGTTAATCTATTGATAAGAATTGAGACCTCGATTCTTAAACCCTAAACCTAATACTCCATGACGCCTTCCCGCGCGCCATTGTTACACAATTAAGAAGGAAAAAAATGGAAGCAACGTCAATGGAAGTGGAAGTGGAACACCAACCATCCCGTTCAATTCAAACTCCATCCAATCGTTTCGCACTTAGAAATTCCATCCAAACCAATTTCGGTGACGATTATGTCTTCCAAATCACTTCCAAGTATACACTTTTATAGTTTTTATCTTCTAATTGTATTGTAATATGTTTCAATTTAGTAGCTTATTCTGTATATTTTTTAATATGTGTCGAATTGTTTGCCATACAAAGGGATGATTGGTCCGCCATGGCGGTTTCATTGTCCAACAACTTGGTGAAGCTCTACTCTCCTTCAACTGGACAGTATTTGGGAGAATGTCGGGGTCACACCTCCACTGTCAATCAAATATCTTTTGCAGATTCATCGTCTCCGAATGTCTTGGTCTCTTGCTCATCCGATGCTACAATTCGAGCTTGGGACACAAGAATTTTTCAAGAGGTTTCTTCGCAATAATTAATGCCTTTTGTTATTTGGTATATGCCATTTTCTGCTTAATATAGAACTCTGTTTTCTGTATAATTAGTTGATAATCCTGTCTGCTTTTTGTGTTTTATGAATTTGAAATTACAGGTGACTCTGATAAGTGCTGGTCCTTCTCAGGAGGTTTTCAGTTTCTCAGTTGGTGGAGTGAATAATAACAATCTTCTTGCTGCTGGATGTAAATCTCAGGCATGTATGAATGTTTTTTTTATAGAAAATTTATGATGTTGATCTTTCAATAATAGCGGAATGTACCCACTTTCCCTTTCTCTGTGGTGTGGATGGGAAATCTGGGTTTTGTTTCATTCCCTGTTATCCCTAAGGGATTGAAAGGCTCTTTTCTATGTTGCATTTTGATTTATTGATTTTGCTTACATGCTCAATACAATGATTTTTGCGTGGGACATGTTATGGCCAATTGGCCGTATGTGGATTATTGGTTGAATCCTAGCAATAATAATGCTAATATAGTTGTGCATATGGTGATATTGAATTCATGAGGATCAGTTGCATGGTTTAGTAATGAAGTTTTAGGAGTACATGTGCATGTACCACAAGAGAAAGAAGCCTTGCTAAACTTGGAAGGGTTCAGTTAGCTACGCATGAAGAGTCCTAATGCGAGTCTTCTATTGTCCACCTATTGAAGATAAGGTGTGTGAGTAGGAGTTTTCCATTACATGAAGGCATGTGTGATTGTGTTGAGTCGTTTGAAGTTGTCAACTAGTTCTAAGGCCATACGCAAGGCTGAACAATGGAGTATTGTTAAAAGGAATGCACATTCAGTTTTAGCTATTAGGATATTCGTAGTAGCTTATCTTTTAGTTGATTAATTAAAATAGTATTTTTATTTCTTGATGGTGTTAATTTGCTGATGGTTGTTGGCTTTTGGCTTTTTTATTTGGCTTGTTTGACAAGTTGGAAATGTTGACTATTTTTGTTGGCTTATAAGCTAGTTGAAAGCTGTTTTTGGAGATGTTTAGTAAATTTGAGTATTGGTTGTTGGCTGTTTATTAGAGAAAAAATGTGTCAATAAGCCAAAAGCCAACCAAACAAGCTAGTTGGAGCAGCTTTTTTTATTTGGCGTAAAAGCCAACTTTTCAGCTGCTTTGAAAGCCATTTGCCAAATACATTTTTCGACTGTTTGACCAACCAGCAAGCCACAAGCCAACCAAAAAACAAAGTAAAAAGCTATGAACCGAACACCCCTTTATCTCATAAGTGTCTAGTTTGTTAGGATTATTAGGTTAGCTTTCTCTTTTATCTTTTAACAATATTTAACACAATCAATATTTGACCTAATTACTATTCTACCTTTTTAGTAGTTATTTTTAGTTTTTTTTTAATAAAAGCTTTACCGATCATTTTTTGGAAGTTTGTGTTTGTGAATAACGAAAGCCACTGTAAGTACTAAAACTTGCAACCTCTGTAATGAGTGGAAAATGCTTCAATGCTAGTGATTGCATCGATTTTCAGGAGGCTATCATTAGCCTTATCGTGTTTTCAGAAGTGGTGCACGATAAATCCGTATTTGTTTTTATATTTTGGACCACAATACACATCAATATGTTACCTTTTGACATCTTATATACTTGTTTTTGCTATACCCTTTTATACCCTTATTTATTGAAAGCAAATTGGAGGTACATATTTAATGTGTATCGTGATCCAAAGTATGGTGATTGATTTGACTTTATCGCGCTTGTAGAAACACGATACCTTGTAACGTTGTCAGATCATTTGTCAACTTCTAAAATTATGTCAATTCTCGTAGGAGCCAAAGATGTATAGTTTTGTAGTTCAATTTTAATGAACAATAATAAAATTGCTTATGCACTTTTTATTTGTGTAAAGCTGCAAATGATGTTTGCAATCAAAGGTCAATTTGGAGCATCTTTCTTATTATTAGAGTAAGGTTCCATACATAAGATTCCAGACACCGAGTTGGAATCACTTCACATTTGGGTTATGGCACGTTGTATGGTAGTACTTTTATAGTGCTTTTATTCTTCAATTATACTACTTTGTCTCTTTGAATTTGCATCATTTGCAAATAGAACGTTTTTGAGGTGAAATAAAATTTTGGTAACAAATAAAGAGAGATTGATTTGTATGAATGTTATTAAAAGAAAATTGAAATGTGTGGATGTGATTAAAAGTTAATGGAAGGTCCATTTGTGAATAAGTGAGTGGAACAATCTAAAATGGAAAATGATGCAAATTGACACTGACCGAGAGAGTACTATATGATTTAATCTATTGGGTAAGTTCGCATAACAAAAGAAGAATTTTTGATTTAATCCTTTATCTTACTATAGAAGTTACTCCATCTCGGTTAGAGAATTCCACTTTAAGGAGAGAGTAATTTGATTAAGGTTTTTGAGACATATATAAAATATAAAATATATCCATGTGAGATCTCGTTAGATTCGTTTTAATATATACTTTTTTATTATATATTTTTTATGTGCGTATTTAGAGATATCGAGGCTCAAATTTGCTTTGCAAACTGTGTAAAAATTAAACGAGAAGAACAATAAAGAACGGTGAGAATAATATTTATGATTGCCAAGTTTTTGTTCAGCATGGTAGTGCTATTTTAATCACCTTATTTATCTTGTTTGTGAGAATGATCAAAAGCCTAGTGAGAGCATGAAAGTCATTCTTTATATTTTTCCATTGCATTTACCTGTGCTGCAGTCTAAGTAAGCTTTAGTTTCATTATATTTGAAAAAGGATAGTAATCTGCCTTGGCTTTCTCATAGCAGTTTCATGTCTTTTTATATTTTGAAGACTCGGCTATAATTTATGCCTGTCCAGTCTACTTTGGAAGTAAGATTTCCTTTCGATATACAAGGTATCGATGGCGATGTCTTCAGAATGACCTGGCTTAGTGCCAATACCTACAGTGACAACTTTTCTCATGTTAGTGAATGCAGGTATTGCTATGGGATTGGAGGAATAGAAAACAAGTTGCTTGTCTAGAGGAATCTCATGTGGAAGATGTTACTCAAGTAAGAGATGTATCTTTTTTCTTTGGAAATATTTTTTCTTGATATATTCTCTTTCGTTGTTCATTCCCCGCTGTCAAAATGAAATAAAGGAGTTATGCAAATGATAAATCATTTATCATCTTCTCATGTAAATATGGACTTCAGTCTAAGTCATATTATTTCCGTGCGTTGGAGACTTGGAGTAACCTTCCTTTATTCGTTTCGGGGAAATATTGATTTGAGGGGTAATTTGAAGCTGGTTAAAATGATGATGTGGGAATATCAGTTTGAAGATTCACTTTAGTTAAACTTAAGTTTGAATTAATAAGAGAAAGTGGCCAATAATTCAGATTATTCTTGTTGTAATTTCCAAAATAGAATGATTGTATTCTTTTATTTGGGGCTTGGTTGTTTCTGAGCGTGTTGATTGTTTGCAGGTTCATTTTGTTCCTGGTACTCAAAACAAGCTTATCTCAGCATCGGTTGATGGTCTGATGTGCCTCTTTGATACTTCCGGGGACATAAATGATGATGATCATCTATGTTCTGTAAGTCTGGGTAGTTATATTACATTGAAGTTAACTAATACATGTACCACTTCTGGATGTCTGGTTAATACTCTTGATGAGACTTGATTTTTCTCCGTTTCATCCTGTAGGTGATGAATGTGGGGACATCAATAGGAAAAATTGGGTTTTTTGGGCAAGACTACGGAAAGCTTTGGTGTTTGTCTCATATTGAGACCCTAAGGTATTTATGAAAAAGTAATTAGCTTTTTTGGTTGTCATTTATCTTAGTTTATTTGTGTCTTTGATGTGCTTCTTGGTGAATCAGAACTAATGTGTCGTTTCTACTTTTGAAATTTGTAACACCCACGGTCCCGAGGGTCCTTAAGACCTATCAAAGAAGAAAGGAGGGGTTGGCGGTTTAATATGGGTTTATTAGGAATATTTGTAATTAGATTCTGTTTTGAGTTTATATTGTTGTTTGCTTAGGTGTCATTTTATTTTAATTGTTAGGCTTAGGTGGCATTAGTAAATAACTATATAAGGCCATTATGTATTAGACTTGGGGATTATCTTTCATTTGGAATCATACAATCTAATAAAAAGAATGTAAAATTCCAAGTGTCATTCTCATATTAATTTGCCATATAAAGAAAATTTTACCAAAGTTAATATCAACTTATTCCTTAATATTTGAGTTCACAACAAGATATATACTTATAAATTTTCTTAAAATATTATATTTTTGAATTTAAAAGCTACGTAAATTTCAAATTAAAGTTTCTTAAAAATATATTTGTTTTTTATGTGTAGTATAAGCTAATTAATAAAAAATTTTCATTAAAATTTTAATTTCTAAAATATTTCATCAAAAAACAAAGATACATGACAATTAAAAAATGTTTTGAGAATGACAAATAGTTATTATGATTACGTTAAAAGATTTCTTATATTTGTCTTAAAAAGTATGAGAGCTTTGATTAATAATAATTAACAACCTTATTTTTTTTAATAAAAGCACTATATATTCTAAAATAGTTTATCTATTTTATAAGAAATTAATATTATAGTACTTTTATACTGATAGTATGTAATTACATCTCTATTTAAAATTTGTATTTATAACTTTTATACTAATAACTCCGTGCATTGCACGAGTTTCTATACTAGTAAGTTAATAAGAAAGGAGTTTTCTCAACACTCGAAGTTGAGAGGGAGTTTGGACAGCACTCGAAGCTGTCCCGCAATCACTGTTTTTCATATTCTTGTTGTGTTTTCTTGTGTATTCGGTTTTGAAGAGGCAAGGGCTGTCTCAAAATTCCTCCTTGAGCTTGTTTGGTCAGGACTGCAGAAGGGAGGGATTTGATGGAAAGATAGGTAGAAGTATGTGACTTTCCCATTTTTACTGAGAAACTTGTATGGGTTTCTTGGGGAAGAATGGAATTGATTGTTACTTTACATTGCTTGATTAATAATATTTAATCAATAAGAATTTGATTCCTATTAATTCCTTTCATTATTAACTACTATTGGTAAAAATTATTTAATACTCCCTCCGATCCCAAATGACATTCTCACGAAAAATGTTCATGGGAATTTAGATAAATGGAATGTTTATGATGGAGGTAATGATAAGGTAGATAGTGTAAATATATATTGTTTTAATTGTAACTGGGGTATAGGGACCACAAAAATAAAATAAAATGAAATGAATAAAGATAAATATGATTCTTTGTGAGTTGAATATTTTGTTGGAAAAATGGACATCAATAATTAAACCTTTTACCAATCTACCGTGAATAAATCACCTTTGGATTATCTTTTAATAATCTAATCTTTGCCTTAATTTGTTTTGAAGCATACTAATAGGGACTATTTCTTTGCATTCTCTATCCTTTCTTTTCTGTTCTCTTTGTTTTCCTTTAGTGAAAAGATTCCAAGCTGTAAAATAAATACTTTGCCAAATTATCATTTTCTAAACTTTGATAATAACATATGCAGTTGAGCTAGTTTGGACTTCATGCGCAGGTTGTTTTCTATATGATATTTGTTTATTGAAATTAGTTATTTTAGGAGCAGCGCAAGCACAAAAAAGGTAGATGCATTAGTTACAGAAAACTAAACTACGGAAGCAACTTAGCTATCATATTTAGTTTACTCTTTTTGGTAGCAATTTGTTTGCCATATCTGTTATCTTCAATTTGTCTCAAATGTGCATGGAACTTCGCATCAATTGCAGCATCTGGAATTGGAAAGAGGAAAATGTTGAAGCTGACTTCCAGGAAGCACGGTCATTGGCCTCGGAAAGCTGGGTTCAGAATCAGGTAACGTTATGCTTCCTCTGCCCTGTCAAAAAAGATTATTGTTTTGTAGAAGTCTGAGAAGCTCAAAAAAGATTATTTGATGAGTCTGGCCTATATTTATGCCTCTGGGATATATTGAATGTGATTGCAGGTTGATTATTTTATTGATTGTCATTGCTCAGCAGAAGATGATCGATTATGGCTTATTGGAGGCTCACATTCAGGCACCATTGCTTACTTTCCTGTAAATTCCAATGGACGGGTTATTGCCGCCCCTGAAGCTATCCTTGAGGGCGGCCATTCAGGTATTGTTAGGAGCATCTTGCCTGCTTTCAGCGTGCCTGGACGCCATTCTCCAAACAATGGAATGTTTGGTTGGACAGGTGGTGAGGATGGACGATTATGTTGTTGGTTATCGGACGAGACTAGTGATGTGAACCGTGCTTGGATATCAAGCACCCTCACACTGAAGCCAACTAAGACTCGCAAGAAAAACCGGCACCAACCCTATTAGAGAATAGTGGTCAAGTTCAATTCATATAAATCTTGGTTTCCCCCTTTACTACTAGTATGCTCCAATCGTGTGTTGCGCTTTGTACTGGTTACAACCACCATTTGTCCTGTTGAAGTTAACCATGGTGCTCCAGATAAGTATCAAGTTTGCATCAAAATGTTTCTTCTTGTTAGGTTTACAATCCTTTTTTAAAGGTTCATTGTATTCTTTTGATTTATTAAGGAAAGTTGAGGAAAACTATTTTTTTTTGAGAAAGAGAAGGGGAAGAATAGTTATTTGTATTTACTCTTCAAAATTTGGCTCCCTATTTCAAAGGGTATCGGATATGGATTGTCTGTCATCTTTCCTCACCTAGATCTTGTCTTCGAGTGGGATATTGGATAGATGTTGATGACGACTCTTCAAAATCTAACTTATTTGAATTGACGGTTTCTGTTACATTCTAAAGACTAGCAGTGTACTCATCGTCCAATGGAGATTGCTATTAACAAGTGAAATGTGGCAATCTCTATGAAACCGAGTACAATTCAGTTATTCAACAATAGACATTATTCTTTGCCATCTCTTTTTAGTTTGATGCTCTTCTTTTACACTATTGTTTTCGGTCCTCTTACTCATCTCTTATCCTCATTACTTATCTCCGTATTGATCCACAATGAATTATAATTCTAGCACACTTAGGTCAAAGTTAATTGCAGGCCGGAAGTGTTTGATTTAGGATCAAATGCTGTTATGCACAATTAGGCCATGGTCAAATGCGAGCTCGTTTAAGCTTAAGGCCAAAAGGAAATGGCCAGCGTTTGAACATGGCCCAACTATGTCGGTGTTGAGTTCAACCTTCTTTCCCCAAACATAGTACCGTTGTTTAAGTAGTTTTGTTTTTTTGGTTCGATTGAGTTGATCAACATCTTTTAGTTGTATTGTATACCCCAACCATGGTATTGTTTAAATGATTAGATGCCTTTGAAGGGAATTTTGGTGGATACAATTTTAATTACTAAGAAATTTATAGCATTTACAAAAATGGCCACAAGATAGCTTTTTAGGAATTTTGTGTGAGACGATCTCACGGTAAGATAAGACATTAACCATGCACGGATTCAATAAGCCAACTAATGCAATTAATTGACCTAGTTTCCGCAACAAAAATCAATTAGAATACAAAGGCATTAAAGAAACGTATAGCCGTGACTTTGTTATACATGAGGAGGGACCCGACCTTGTTTTTGAGCGGAATACTAGGTCGATGATAAAGATGATAAGGAGGGTCCTACAACTCTAACGACAATAAGCTGCTGCAAGTCCATCTGAACATATGCACATATTTTATAGTACTACTCCCTCCGTTTCCAAATGTTCTTCTCATACTTTTTGCACAGTTTTCAAAGTAAATTTTGAGCCTAAATATCTCTAAATACGCATCATAAAAAATTATAAAAAATATATAATAAAAAAGTATACATTAAGACGAATCTAACATGATCTCACATGGATATATTTTGTCTTCTATATATGTCTTAAAAATATTAATCAAATTTCTCTTTCCAAAATAGAATATTCTAAATGGGAAGAACATTAGGAAACGGAGGGAGTATAATTCAAAAGCAAAAGCCACGCCACTTCATACAGAATTTTGCTTGGATGCAGTTTGAATGGCAAGTGAAGAAAACACACAGAACAAGCAGCCAATAATAAAAAGGGCCAACTCAAAAACCTGTTATACAACCTACTAACAGATACATCAAAATAATCTTACTAGATTAACATAAACCATTGACAGACTCAGATTCGTAAGATCACGTCCTCACACACGCAGAGATTGTTCTATTTTGACAAAATGTAACTTAAATTCATAACCGGTGGACGGTGGCAATGCATCAAAAGCAGCAAAACGCCAACACGTAACAAGGACGCAGCCGATCATAGCTTCATTTCATCGACCCCGGCCTCCAACTGTCACAACATGAAAAGATGATTTTATTTAGACTTAACGCCTAAATTCAAAGGAAAGTCCATGGTCAATTAAGAGCATCGGAGTAGCCTCCATAAGAAATAACAACTGGCACAAAGTTTGTTTCAGTTGTCCCAAGTGGTGAGAACTTTAAACTGGAAACTAGAATTGGAGATTTTGCCTACGAATGATTCCATACCTTTCCCACCAGGCTTCACACTAGGACCACCCCGACCTCTGCCTCCAGTACCTCTACCACCATCATCCATACCCCGCCCAATACCTTTTGGTTGCCGTCCAGAGCCATCCTCTCTGCCTCTTCCTCTTCCACGCCCTACACCAGGAGGCCTCCTATCTGAAAAGACCAAATACATCATTAGAGAAACAAGGCAAATTATTCCATCTCAAATTGTAAAATTATCATTTTCAGAAAAGAATACTCAATTTTTTGTAGTCTTTTTTTAAACAATGGCATATAAAAGAAAAATACCTGTGCGACTCTTCTCCTCCTGGACTTTATCAATGACCTAACAAGGAAAAGTACCAAGTCTAAGTTAGATAGCAGGCAGGCAGGAGCAACTCATTAACAAAATTCGGAACAAGTGTAGCATGATGATTATAAAATGACCTATCAGGCTATCAGAAATATACTACAGCAATCAGCAAACATCGATTATAGATAGGCCTAGGTCAACGATTAGGCAGTTTAACATGACATTCTCCATTCTCAATCAGCTCCACTCAAAAAGGCCTCTTTTGTATACAATGAATATGATCAAAATTTGCAGTAGTTTATCAATTATCATGAATCGGAATAGGAATAGAAGTGGAACCTTATTCATTCCCCAACACCCAGTTGCCCCTTGGAGATGTTACTTGAACCTTTGGGGATCTAAACACTGCTAATACAAAATCCTAACCTAAAAGCATCTCAATCCTAATGCCAGCCACTGCCACCTCCAAAGGCCCCTACCTTTCAACTGTCCAAACTCACCATTCCTTCCCAACTAAAAATCCCATTTATTCAACTTGCCTGTAACCCAACAGCACAATCAGCTCAAAGTTCACCTGGATAACACCAACCCATCCCTTCTATCAAGTCCAAAACTAAAAGAATACAACAAAAAAAATACAATAAAATAACTAATATTATCAGAGGAGATAAGAGAAAATGAAACAAAAGAACATATTCTCCCTTAGAAGTTGATTGTAGCCACAAGAGATCAGAATGGGCTTTAAAACTCTAGTGCCATGATGTTTGATATCCTGATAAGAGAGGGAATATGTTTATAGCAGTGACAATAGCAATCAATCTTCTAAATGTAAATGAGAGCTGGTTTGTGGATGCCTTGAATTCGGATTTAGAATAAGTTACAGTAGATAAGAACATGGCCATGAGATAATATAGAAGGTAATTAGGGGACATTGAAAAAGGGTCACTAGTAAATCAAATTGAGGGGTATTATACCATAGTTCCACATGAAACCCGGTAACAACTTACAAGGCCATCAAAGCATTGAACTTCAGACATATTTACAGGATAAACTAAACAATTCCTTTAAAAAATAGAAAATTCAAACAAGAAAATGTAAAAGCTAAACAATTATGCATGTAAGTCGTTATTCTACATCATGTTTCAAGTTTCGCAAGGACCCAGAGATTAGGATAGTGGATTCAAACCCCTATGATATTAACAAACTTTTATGTCTTAAGTCAACAACAGAAGAGTTGGATATAAAACAAATAAAACATCCTCAAACCCAATAAGATGGTAAATGGTAGCAAATGAAAAACTGTAAGGTCAAAAAAACTTCAAACAAATGATCATTTAAATCATGCACACACTGCTAGGCTAAAATGTAGGACCAATGGGACCTTTATTCTATTTTCAGTTACGTTGATATGTTTCTATTTTAATAATGTGTAGCAAAAATAACCTTATTCTGATTTGCCTATTTGACCACTCCTAATTATTTTGCAATTTTTTTACTTTAGAGAAAACTAATTTGCTGTAAGACATATTTGTAGGGGCTTGCTTTAGACTCATTCCATTGGAGTATACAAATCAAATGACCAAAATGCAGTGAGTTGCAATAACTATTATAACTTATTTAAGATGTCTGGTAGCTCAGAACCCTCCACGTTGAATAACATAGATGTCAAGATTCAACCATTAGATAAAGCTCATTTATCTCCCAATCAAATGGAGTCCATTGAAATAATAATCGCAAACACCGTCAACATAAAAGGCGGACACAAAAGCATTTTGCAGACCAAACAAGTAGTAACAAAGCAAAATGAGTCTACAAAAGGAATGTGCAACCCATCCCCTATGTTGGATTCCATCAAAGAGAAGAAAAGATGCTTAAACAGGAACATGGCTTCCGAAGAAAAACCTTGGTCATCCTAACATAAATCTGAGTGCTAATTATCTTGACAGCATTTTACCACAAGGGTGAGGTTCTACCGTTCTAGAGCAATGAGGATAAGTTAATTCAACACACAGGTGATGTCAAACCTTATAATTCAAGATTTCATTCTATTCACAATTAATTATACAACACTCTCCTATATTATAGGACTCCATCACTCCAATGCCATTAAGGGGCTCCATGTCCCACCAAACGGGATTCAGGGGTTCGATGTACGCAAGCCTGAGGTTATTTTCGATTGACCCTTGGTAGAAAACATCATCTGCAACTTCACATACATAGCATGTACACATCATTTGCAAACACACTACTATACTACAAGCCCCACATCTATTGATGTCAAAGATCAAAGTTGAGAAAATGGGAATTTTACCTCGTCTGGAACTCGAAGATATTTGATAGTATTGCCCCTGATGTAACATTCAGGCATTCTCCAAAACCTGTCTCCATCCTGTGAAAAAAAGACCACTAGACCAATCAATGCAAAACGAGGACATCACCATTGAGTCGAAACATCTATTTCACAAGGGAAATTTGAAGAAGCTAACCCAAAATTTCAAAATACAGAGTTGATATTACCTTAGATGTACAGATAACTTCACGAAGATGAATATTCATCCAGGTATCACAATTAACCAAATGTCCATTATAAGTCTCCCCGTTCTTCAATTCCACCAACTAATAAACAAAAACAAAAATACAAATTTGGGCATCATAAAAGATCATACAATAAAAACACACAAAGAGGGTGTTTGGTTTGGGGAAAAACGATTTCCCAGGAAACTATTTTCACCAATTTCCATTGTTTTCTAACAAATAAATTCAAATGGGGATTTTGAATTGAAAAGTGTTTTACATCCTTTTACAAACATTTTCCTACAAAATTGAAAGGAAACCAATTATCCTCCATTCTTCATCTCCAACATCTCTATTCCATTTACAGTGTTCCATCAAACCAAATCAATTATAATTTACATGTTCCATTGAAAAATAGCTTTCATAAACCAAATCAAACACTCTAAAATAATAACCTAATAAGATTAATAGCAAAAGTATTTGAAAAATGGGTAATAATATTAAGTGTTCTCACCATAGGGTGGCCCTGTGCAGTCTTGAGCAGTGATAGAGGAAGCTACAATTTTGAACCATAAAACAGTGAATAATAACATACCAATAAAATAAATCAATCCCAGGAAAGGAAGAAACACATTACCATTGTATTTTGTCAAGAATGAGAAGATTAATTCTTTGTACAAAGATCAACGAACTACAACAAAAAAAATCATTTTAAAATATAAGTAAAACCCTAGAACAGAAAAAATCAAGGAAGAACAAGTAGAGTGTTGGCTCAAAAAGAAAGTATTATTATGAAAACCCAGAAAATATACAACTAAAAAAGAAAAAACATTAGAAGTTTATTATTACCCAAGATTCAAGAATGAATAATCAATGGAGATAGAGAATTGCGGAGGCAAAAAGAAAAAGGTTTAAGAGAAATGGGAAGAGCAAAGTTCAACACTTTTTTCTCTTAATTATAGCGATCGATCATCATATTTAAAAGGGGATGAACTCTTGCTCGAGCGGGGCCTTGACCTATACCTTCAATTTCTACTTTTATTTTTTATGAGTAGGCACTCGATTGAACGATAGGCTTAGGTTAAAATTGAACTCGAGATATTCATCATTATCGTTTTATTCGGTATATTTCATAAAGGAGAGCGCGGCTAAAAGGAGTCCTCCGGCTCGAAAAGGATTAAGAGAAGTTCATGCGTAGTGGTGATAAATAAACACATATATAGATAAAAAAAAAAACGTAAAATAATTTTAAAATTAAAAAGGACAAAACTACTAGTAATAATAAAAAAAACAAGAGAAAGCAAGAGAACAAGAACTACTAAAAGATGCACTAAAAAGAACTCGAGATATTATATGAGAAAATTGATTTTTACTTGCTTCAAATGAAATAAGATTCGTTTCTCAATATTCTTAACTTTAAGTTTTCTTGATTTAATTTTTGACTTTTTGGACGTTTAAACTCAAAAAATATTAAAAACTTGTTTAGATTACCACCTTTATAGAGACTGATCTAATAAGAGGCCAAACGTAGCACGTGCTATCCTTTTAAAAATATATGTGAATATATATGGATTATAAGTTTTTATGTGATCTTTTAAATTATCGTTTTAGAGTTTCTTCTTAGGGTGTGAATCCAGGATTCAGGGGGGAAGCAAGGCCGGTAAAACCTTTGCTAGATCGGGATGGAAAGGAAAGGAAGTACTTCTGCAAGAGGTGTAAGAAAAACCACCCCGGAAAGGATTGCGAAGGGAATTTAGTTGAATGTAATTTCTGTCATAAGAAAGGGCATAGGGAGTACGAGTGCTACATAAAGAAAGGGAATGAAAATCGACCGATAGGGGAACAACATCGACCCCAACATCAGATTGGTTTTGGGAGGCAAGGAAATCGATCAACTGGGGTAGATAATCAAGGTAACAATGGTCAGAGGTTTCAACGACAGTTTAATGGGGGACAAGTTCGGTCAGACGGCAATCGGGCTGAGGGTTCAGGAGCACCGCGAATGGGAAATCAAGGGGGAGGAATGAACGTTCAGTCGGCTAGTGGACGGGTATCTGTGGTCAGTTCTAGGGAGGCTGACCAAACAGCGGAGGTGGTTACAGGTACGTTCACCGTCCATTCTATAGCTGTTAATGTATTGTTTGATTCGGGTGCAACTTGTTCATTTCTGGCGAGGAGTAAAATAGACGAACTGAATCTAGGAGCTTTTGAGAATGTATCTTATACCGTGGCAGTCCCTTCGGGGAGATTATATACTTGCGATAGATTATATAGAGATGTACCTTTGAAGATAGGGAAAGTTGTTTTTCCTAGTAATCTATATGTGTTAGACATGGAGGGATTGGAAGTGATTTTGGGAATGGATTGGTTAGGAAGGTACAAAGCAACCCTTGAATGTAGGGAGCAAAGAGTGTTACTGGTGGGACCACATGGGGAAAACGTTAGATATAGAAAGTTTTCTAAAGGGCCTAAAACAAACTTAGTGTCGTCCTTGAAATTACAAAAGCTGGTGAGACAAGGACACCCTTTGTACTTGTGCCACATCATGCAGGAAGGGAAGAAGGAGGTGGATCCTAACGATGTCGCGGTGGTAAATGAATTCGTGAATGTTTTCCCTGAGGAGATTCCTGGTATGCCGCCGCAAAGAGGAATCGATTTTACGATAGACTTGGTGCCTGGTACGGGACCAATTTCAAAGGCCCCGTACCGTATGGCTCCAAAAGAGATGGAGGAATTGAAGTCTCAGCTTGAGGAATTATTGGATAAGGGTTATATCCGACCAAGTGTTTCACCTTGGGGCGCTCCGGTCTTGTTTGTGCGGAAGAAAGACGGCAGCTTAAGATTGTGTATCGATTATAGGGAGCTAAATAAAGTGACCGTTAAGAACAAATACCCGTTACCTCGTATAGATGACTTGTTTGATCAGTTGAGGGGAGCTGGGATATTTTCGAAAATCGATTTAAGGTCGGGTTATCACCAATTGAGGATTGCTGAAGGGGATATTCATAAGACGGCCTTTAGGACACGTTAGGGACACTTTGAGTTTACCGTGATGCCCTTCGGGTTGACAAATGCTCCAGCCGCATTTATGTGTTTGATGAATCAAGTATTTAGTGCGTACTTGGATAAATTTGTGGTTGTCTTTATTGATGATATACTAGTCTATTCGAAGGACCGAGATGAGCATGAGGGACATTTGCGTTTGGTTTTGCAAACTTTGCGTGAAAATAAGTTGTACGCTAAGTTTTCGAAATGTGAATTTTGGTTGGAAAAGTGTCATTTTTGGGTCATTTCGTTTCAAAGGAGGGTATTTCGGTGGATCCGGTAAAAGTGGAAGCGGTCCGAAATTGGTCCTCACCGAAGAATGTCACAGAGGTTCGAAGCTTCTTAGGTTTGGCTGGGTATTACTGTCGTTTTGTCAAAGATTTCTCGCGTATTGCCAGACCTATGACTTCTTTGATGAAAAAGGATAAGAAGTTTGAATGGACTGATGAGTGTGAACGTGCTTTCGCGACTTTGAAGGAAAGATTAACTTCGGCTCCTGTGCTTGCTCTACCTGATCCTAAGTTGGATTATACGGTGTTCAGTGATGCATCGAAGAAGGGGTTGGGATGTGTTTTGATGCAAGAACGTAAAGTCATTGCTTATGCATCTCGACAACTAAAAATCCATGAGGTTAATTATCCTACTCATGATCTGGAGTTGGCTGCGATTGTGTTTGCTCTCAAAATATGGAGACATTATTTGTATGGGGTTAAATGCAAAATCTATACAGATCATGAGAGTTTAAAGTATCTTTATACTCAGCCAGATTTGAACATGCGACAACGTCGGTGGTTAGAGCTCATGGCGGACTATGATTTGGAGTTTGTGTATCACGAGGGGCGAGCAAACTTGGTAGCTGATGCATTAAGCAGAAAATCGAAACATTCCTTATCTGCTTTGAATGGAATGGAGGAGTTGCATCGGGACTTTGCTCGGTTAAACTTGGAAGTGGTACGTACGGGTGAATTGAAGGAGAGTCTGAGTGCCTTGGTTATTCGACCTTCGTTTTTCGAGGAGATTTTGACCTCTCAGGATAAGGATCCGAAGTTGTTGAAATTAAAGGAACAGGCTCGAGAAGGAAAAGCGGAGGGATTTTTGGTTCATGAAGATGGGAGCTTGAGATTTAAGGGTCGTTGGTGTCTACCGTCGGGAGAAACATCCTTGAAGGAAAGCATCTTGGATGAAGCACATTGTACAAAACTTTCCGTTCATCCGGGTGGTGATAAAATGTATCAAGATCTTAAGCTGATGTTCTGGTGGTCGGGAATGAAAAAGGATGTTGCTGAATATGTATCGCGTTGTTTGACCTGTCAAAAGGTTAAGAGCGAACATAAAAGACCTGGAGGTTTACTGCAACCTTTAGAAATTCCGGTGTGGAAGTGGGATGATATTTCTATGGATTTTGTCGTGGGTTTGCCTCGAACAAAGGCGGGGAATGATACTTTATGGGGGATAGTCGATCGTTTGACTAAATCAGCATGTTTCATTCCTATGAACTGTCGTTGGGAGATGGAGCAACTAGCCCGAGCTTATATCAAGTATGTTGTGCGGTATCACGGTGTGCCCCGCACTATTGTGTCCGATAGAGATACTCGGTATTTGTCAAAATTTTGGCAGACCTTGCAACAAGCAATGGGTACTACGTTGCTGTATAGTACATCGTTTCATCCTCAGACCGACGGGCAAACAGAACGCACGAATCAGATTTTAGAGGATATGTTAAGAGCTGTTGCCATGGAGTGGCAAGGGTCATGGGATGAACATTTGGATTTGGTCGAATTTTCTTACAATAACAGCTATCAGGCTTCGATTCAGATGGCCCCCTTTGAGGCTTTATATGGACGCCGTTGTCGTAGTCCAGTTTATTGGGATGATTTTACTGAAGCTGTTACTTTGGGACCTGATTTGCTTCTCCAAATGACCGAGCAAGTTAAGATGATTCGGGATCGTTTGAAAGCGGCTCAAGATCGACAAAAGTCTTATGCCGATTTAAAACGACGACCCGAGGAGTTTCTCGTGGGCGATCAAGTCTTGCTTCGTGTTTCGCCTATGCGCGGAGTGGCGCGTTTTGGTGCTCGTGGAAAGTTAAGCCCTCGCTACATCGGTCCCTATGAGATTTTGGAACGTGTAGGCAAAGTGGCGTATCGGTTGGCCCTTCCACACACCTTAGAAAAGGTCCATGATGTGTTTCATGTGTCCCAGTTAAAACGGTATCATGCTGCTGCCTCTCATATCTTAGATCCCGAACCTTTAGAATTAGACACATCCTTGACCTTTTCAGAGCGACCAGTCCGAATTTTAGACAAGAAAGTTCGTAGTACACGACGAAAGGATATTTCTATGGTCAAAGTTTTATGGTCAAATCACGAGCGTGAGGCCGCTACCTGGGAAACCGAGGACTCTATGCGGGAAAAGTACCCTCAACTCTTTCAGGTTAGTCGCGTTACGGGGACGTAACTCCTTTAAGGGGGGTAGAGGGCGATAGGAATTTCGCGCACGTATGTATAAACTTCTTTGACTTAAGTTTTATATGTGTTGTGTTGTGTTGTGTTGTGTGCTGGTCGGTTTCATGTAAGTTACGAGGGCGTAACTTCTTTTAAGGGGGGTAGTCTATAACACCCCGTGAATTTGAATGAATTAATATTCGAGATTAAAATAAAATAATATTAATCAAGTATAAGAATTTGAGTGAGTCAATATGTGACAAACGATTTCGGCATTTGTCGCGTAACGAGTTATCGTTATCTATCTGATTTAATATTTTCATGAGTATTAAAATTAAAACTAAACAATTAAATTTAATTTAGAGTAATTAATTAAAAAAAATGTAGTAATGGTATTAAAGGTGGCCGGCCATGGGGAGGAATTGGAGGGGATTTTTGTAACTCTTCACTTAAGTGTGGTGTTAATGTGCATTAAGGGGGGTTATGGGTAGATAGAAAGTTGTAGGTTGCTCTTAAAATGCTAGTTTGGTGTATAGGCTTTTCCTTTGTGTTGCTCTTCATTTGCATTTGCTCACAAAACAAAACAAAAAAAAAATATTTCTCCCTTTTTCTTCCTTTGTATTTCGGCTACTATTATAAAAAAAAAAAAAAATTTGTGATCATTCAATCTATTATTCAAGGGTGAGTATAGTTCAATTGTTAAGATTAGATTTTCTCTTTTGAAGAAAATTATATTTTTTAAAAAAATATGATGAAATCCCATGACTTTTAGGAGGATTGAGTATTTTTTTTTTATGTAAATTTTGTTTATATAATCCTTTAACAAAATTGATTTGTTATAAGGGTTAAGACAAATTGTGTCAAGCTTTTCATTGATCTATATTCTTTAACAAATTCAAATATTGTTAAAAGTATTGATTTCATATTGATATTTCAAATAAATTTTTATGATTTATATTTCTCTAACAAAATTTCAATTTGTTTGGAGGAATCAAATGTATGGGTTAAGTTATGTAATCATCCTTAGGATTATAAACCTTTAACAAAATTTAATTTGCTTGAGAAGGGTTGTGCTCATATATCTTGATTCAAGAGGTTGTTTTGGTTCTTACAACTCTCTACAAAATTTTAATTTGTTAGGAGAATTAAGTATTTAATTTAATTATTACGATTTATGAATTTCAAGTTTTTCTTGGAAAGTCATGTTTATGGGAATGATTTAATTTGATGATTTTTATGTTTTGATTGTGGATGAGTTAATGATGAAGTTGTGTGTATTAGTAGATGTGTATAATTATCATGTTGTTTATGTGTGGAAGTTTTGGTTGGATCGCTATTGAAAAGGAATTACTTTAGTCATGAGATTAAAAAGATTTATTAATTGAAATATATATATAAAAAAATTAATAAAAATAGTAATAATAAAAATAAAAAAAAATAAAAAAATTTTGGACAGCACCTGCTGTCTCGGCGGTGGTGCCTCGATCCGAGGTCGGGTGTGTTTCGTTGTTGTTTCATTTATCCGTCGTGTTCAAAACTCGTTAAATGCTAAAATTAAATAAAAAAATAGTAAATGGATGTTAGAAATTATGAAATTTGGTACTCAAGGTAATTGATGCGTTTCGGACGCAGTGGTGAAGTCGGATTTTCCATTTGAATTCTCTAAACTGTCCGAAAAAGCCATTTAAGTTTCTGGTTTAAAATGGAATTTTGAGTTATTTGGAATTTGATGAAATCAATTAAAATTTCTAAGTCTTATTGATATATTAGTGGTATAGAATGAGTTAGAGGTGAAAACACGTTCTAATACGTGTTCGTTTTGTGTGTATGTTTGTTTAGGACCTCGATTCATAAGAGGGTGAAATTCCTGTAGCATTTGAATTATCGCTGTTTGCTGTTGCTTAAAGGTACACGCTTAGACCATACTTTATATGTGGTTGTGCAAGTAATGTTGTTTCATTCTTGATTATTGCATTGTGACTCACATAAGGATTAGACACCTCAAATAATTTGAAAGAAGTTAAACTTGGAAATTGAGGATGGATGTGTTGGGTAGCCCAATGGGTTAAAATTTTGGAATGGATTATATAAATTTTGTTCCCATGGCAGTTTTGGATCATTACGGTCACCATGGGGGTATGCATACTTTAACCTTTGACGACCCGAACAGGACGGGCAACGTCTTAGGTCGGTGGTTGCCTTGGGATTAGCTCTCCTAAGTGTATTCCTCCAAATGAATTGGATTATTACTTGGACGACCCGAATAGGACGGAAAACGTTTCAAGTTGGGGATTTTGAATAAATATATTAGAGCCTTTGCATGCTAGGATGAACGCGTTGCTTGTTTTCCACTTGTTGATATTTTGTATGTTGTCTCTGACGTGTATTGGATTGTTCTTTTGAACTTGCTTCCGTTGTCAACCGACGACTAGCAGGTTGATTGCAGGTGGGAATTGGAGTGAGGTTGAAGTTAGGATCACGTCACCCAAGACCGCGTTTTATGTAATAATAAATATAATAGAAATAATTTACTCTTGTGTAATGGATTTTAGACTAGTTCGTTTTGTCGTTTCGTTAGTAGAGGCCGTTGGGTTCTCAAGTTGTATTATGAACTTTACAAACCTGTCACTACCATATTTTTTAATTTTCGCCTAGTTATGTTTCCTTATCGTTGGAACGTTAACGATCTTGGATGGGAATTTTCCCTCTAAGTGTCCAGTTGTGACCCGGATTCATATTTTCATATGATTATCCGGCTCACGCGAACCGGACCGTTACAATTGGTATCAGAGCTAACGTTCCCTTAGTGATAAAGGAATACTTGACCTTAGTAGAGAGAGCTTGGGTAGAACAATGTATTAAAAATTGGATGCTTTGTGATATGTTTCGAGGTATGTTTGGGAGGGGACCGTTAAGACCTTATTATAGTATAAGTGACTTAGATTATCAACAATCTTTTAATTACCTTCCGTTTCATGCATGTTCAGGATCATGGACAAAGGAAAGGCCCCGGTAACCCCTAGCCCAACTAACGTTGTGGCAAGCTTTGACCCAGAAACTGCGTGGAGGGAAGTTGTGAATAATGACATTTGGAAGATAAGAGATGGAGAGAGCATACGGGATTATAGGGAAAGGATGATTATGATAAGAACAAAGGTTAATAGGGTATGTTTCGACCTACAAATGGATCTAGATAGGATAACCCAATTATCTGAATCAAGGAAGGTGGTAGAAGTAAACCAGAGGGAGCCCAATGGAGTTAACTTCCAAAACGGACCCTTAGGAGGAGAGGGGTATGATGGAGATGAAGAAGAAGACCCCGAAGAGGAGGAGGAAGTAGAAGAGGAGGAACGTAATAATGAGGTGGAACCTATGGAAGAGGAAGAACTCCATATAAAGGAAGAATCTGATACAATTATGGAGCATGTAGGAGATGGGTACCTATCTGACCCTCCACTAGTAGACCTCAGGTCACAGTTTGGGAATGCTTTTGAGATGCGAGACCCTAAACAGGAATCACTAAGTCCTATGGAGAATACTAGTGAAGATGAGAGAGAAGGTTGGGGATTCCATTATGATCTGTATGGATTTAGGGTTGAATCTGGAGGGGAATTTTTAAATGAGGAGGATCCTGAGGAAGAAGAAGAAGAGTTGCTAATAAACAGTCCAATGGTTAGCGACTGGGAATCAGAAGGAGGATACATGAGCTCTAGTACTGACTCCGGAGACGACGGGGATGATGAAGATTTTGACATAACTAATTATGATGAGTCTGTTGATGTTATAGATGCTTGGCGTTAATTTTTCTTATTTTATCTTTCTTGTTGTTTTGTTATCTTTTTAGTTGTTCTCTTTTCCTAATAATGTAAACGCTTGGCGTAAGTTGTTATAAATTAATAAAAATTATCAATAAAATAGTATATTGAGTTGTTTTCAGTGCTCTCTTTTTGTTTCTTTCGTTTGTTTTACGATATGTAGAATGGCTTAATAGCCACAACAACTAATAATATACTTGTAGACAACTGGGTGTGTGTATATGTGATTATTTATTTATAATTATTTTATTTCAAGCACCTCTTTTCTTAAGAAACTATGGGACCTTAGGACACGTTAGTAATTAGTATCGTTCTTTTGGTTGCAGAAGATGCCTCCTCTCTCTCGAAAAAGGCTAGCTAAGAACGGAACTAACCGAGCCTTAAGGAGCTTAGTTAAGGCGTTAGCCGGGGTTGGTGCGCCACAAGAGAGGTCTTTGTCTGAACAGGCTTCTGATATGAGCAAGAGGATTAGCCAGAACAAACCGTCCCCTTTTGATGGTAAAGGAGAACCATCAGAACTTGAACATTGGTTGAGAGAGTTTGACAAACTTTTTGATGTAGTAGAATGTCCAGAAGAACTGAAGGTTAATCAGGCAGCTTTTTATTTGACTGGGGAAGCTGATTATTGGTGGGCAAACAGTAAGGCGGGGTTAATAGAACAAGCTGAGGGACTTTTCGATTGGGATATGTTTAAAAGGGCTATGCGGGAGAAGTTTTATCCTTTACACGTAAGGAAGAATAAATCGAATGAGTTTGTCCGATTTGAAATGGGTAGTTTGACTGTTGATGAATACTACCACAAATTCATGGAGTACATCAAATACTGTCCAGATGATGTACCCACTGAAGAGAAGAAAATGCAACGCTTTGAGCTGGGGTTATCGTTCGATATTCAAAAGCATATTGAAAGTGATCGTTACAGCACGTTAGAGCAGATGTATAAGCGTGCCGCTCAGGTAGGGAACATTATAAGGAAGGAGAGAGAAAAGGAGAAGAATAGCTTTACAGAGAAGAGAAAGGAATTGGTAGGTCAGACCTCAGGGGCACCTGTAAGTTTCCACTTGAAGAAGCCAAAAACCTTTGGTGGCTTTCAAGGGAACAATTCTGGTGTGAATCCAGGATTCAGGGGGGAAGCAAGGCCGGTAAAACCTTTGCTAGATCGGGATGGAAAGGAAAGGAAGTACTTCTGCAGGAGGTGTAAGAAAAACCACCCCGGAAAGGATTGCGAAGGGAATTTAGTTGAATGTAATTTCTGTCATAAGAAAGGGCATAGGGAGTACGAGTGCTACATAAAGAAAGGGAATGAAAATCGACCGATAGGGGAACAACATCGACCCCAACACCAGATTGGTTTTGGGAGGCAAGGAAATCGATCAACTGGGGTAGATAATCAAGGTAACAATGGTCAGAGGTTTCAACGACAGTTTAATGGGGGACAAGTTCGGTCAGACGGCAATCGGGCTGAGGGTTCAGGAGCACCGCGAATGGGAAATCAAGGGGGAGGAATGAACGTTCAGTCGGCTGGTGGACGGGTATCTGCGGTCAGTTCTAGGGAGGCTGACCAAACAGCGGAGATGGTTACAGGTACGTTCACCGTCCATTCTATAGCTGTTAATGTATTGTTTGATTCGGGTGCAACTTGTTCATTTCTGGTGAGGAGTAAAATAGACGAACTGAATCTAGGAGCTTTTGAGAATGTATCTTATACCGTGGCAGTCCCTTCGGGGAGATTATATACTTGCGATAGATTATATAGAGATGTACCTTTGAAGATAGGGAAAGTTATTTTTCCTAGTAATCTATATGTGTTAGACATGGAGGGATTGGAAGTGATTTTGGGAATGGATTGGTTAGGAAGGTACAAAGCAACCCTTGAATGTAGGGAGCAAAGAGTGTTACTGGTGGGACCACATGGGGAAAACGTTAGATATAGGAAGTTTTCTAAGGGGCCTAAAACAAACTTAGTGTCTTCCTTGAAATTACAAAAGCTGGTGAGACAAGGACACCCTTTGTACTTGTGCCACATCATGCAGGAAGGGAAGAAGGAGGTGGATCCTAACGATGTCGCGGTGGTAAATGAATTCGTGGATGTTTTCTCTGAGGAGATTCCTGGTATGCCGCCGCAAAGAGGAATCGATTTTACGATAGACTTGGTGCCTGGTACGGGACCAATTTCAAAGGCCCCATACCGTATGGCTCCAAAAGAGATGGAGGAATTGAAGTCTCAGCTTGAGGAATTATTGGATAAGGGTTATATCCGACCAAGTGTTTCACCTTGGGGCGCTCCGGTCTTGTTTGTGCGGAAGAAAGACGGCAGCTTAAGATTGTGTATCGATTATAGGGAGCTAAATAAAGTGACCGTTAAGAACAAATACCCGTTACCTCGTATAGATGACTTGTTTGATCAGTTGAGGGGAGCTGGGATATTTTCGAAAATCGATTTAAGGTCGGGTTATCACCAATTGAGGATTGCTGAAGGGGATATTCATAAGACGGCCTTTAGGACACGTTAGGGACACTTTGAGTTTACCGTGATGCCCTTCGGGTTGACAAATGCTCCAGCCGCATTTATGTGTTTGATGAATCAAGTATTTAGTGCGTACTTGGATAAATTTGTGGTTGTCTTTATTGATAATATACTAGTCTATTCGAAGAACCGAGATGAGCATGAGGGACATTTACGTTTGGTTTTGCAAACTTTGCGTGAAAATAAGTTGTACGCTAAGTTTTCGAAATGTGAATTTTGGTTGGAAAAAGTGTCATTTTTGGGTCATTTCGTTTCAAAGGAGGGTATTTCGGTGGATCCGGTAAAAGTGGAACCGGTCCGAAATTGGTCCTCACCGAAGAATGTCACCGAGGTTCGAAGCTTCTTAGGTTTGGTTGGGTATTACCGTCGTTTTGTCAAAGATTTCTCGCGTATTGCCAGACCTATGACTTCTTTGATGAAAAAGGATAAGAAGTTTGAATGGACTGATGAGTGTGAACGTGCTTTCGCGACTTTGAAGGAAAGATTAACTTCGGCTCCTGTGCTTGCTCTACCTGATCCTAAGTTGGATTATACGGTGTTCAGTGATGCATCGAAGAAGGGGTTGGGATGTGTTTTGATGCAAGAACGTAAGGTCATTGCTTATGCATCTCGACAACTAAAAATCCATGAGGTTAATTATCCTACTAATGATCTGGAGTTGGCTGCGATTGTGTTTGCTCTCAAAATATGGAGACATTATTTGTATGGGGTTAAATGCAAAATCTATACAGATCATGAGAGTTTAAAGTATCTTTATACTCAGCCAGATTTGAACATGCGACAAGGTCGGTGGTTAGAGCTCATGGCGGACTATGATTTGGAGTTTGTGTATCACGAGGGGCGAGCAAACTTGGTAGCTGATGCATTAAGCAGAAAATCGAAACATTCCTTATCTGCTTTGAATGGAATGGAGGAGTTGCATCGGGACTTTGCTCGGTTAAACTTGGAAGTGGTACGTACGGGTGAATTGAAGGAGAGTCTGAGTGCCTTGGTTATTCGACCTTCGTTTTTCGAGGAGATTTTGACCTCTCAGGATAAGGATCCGAAGTTGTTGAAATTAAAGGAACAGGCTCGAGAAGGAAAAGCGGAGGGATTTTTGGTTCATGAAGATGGGAGCTTGAGATTTAAGGGTCGTTGGTGTCTACCGTCGGGAGAAACATCCTTGAAGGAAAGCATCTTGGATGAAGCACATTGTACAAAACTTTCCGTTCATCCGGGTGGTGATAAAATGTATCAAGATCTTAAGCTGATGTTCTGGTGGTCGGGAATGAAAAAGGATGTTGCTGAATATGTATCGCGTTGTTTGACCTGTCAAAAGGTTAAGAGCGAACATAAAAGACCTGGAGGTTTACTGCAACCTTTAGAAATTCCGGTGTGGAAGTGGGATGATATTTCTATGGATTTTGTCGTGGGTTTGCCTCGAACAAAGGCGGGGAATGATACTTTATGGGTGATAGTCGATCGTTTGACTAAATCAGCATGTTTCATTCCTATGAACTGTCGTTGGGAGATGGAGCAACTAGCCCGAGCTTATATCAAGTATGTTGTGCGGTATCACGGTGTGCCCCGCACTATTGTGTCCGATAGAGATACTCGGTATTTGTCAAAATTTTGGCAGACCTTGCAACAAGCAATGGGTACTACGTTGCTGTATAGTACATCGTTTCATCCTCGAACGGCGAAGCGACGAGCTACCGAATCAGATTTTAGAGGATATGTTAAGAGCTGTTGCCATGGAGTGGCAAGGGTCATGGGATGAACATTTGGATTTGGTCGAATTTTCTTACAATACGCTATCGGGCTTGATTGAGATGGCCCCTTGAGGGCTTTATATGGGCCGTTGTGGTAGTCGGTTTATTGGGATGATTTTCTTGAAGCATTACTTTGGGACTGATTTGCTTCTCAATGGCCGAGCAAGTTAAGATGATTGGGATCGTTTGGCGGCTCAAGATCGACAAAAGTCTTATCGATTTAAAGCGGCGACAGGGGGTTTCTGGAAGCGATCAAGTCTTGCCGTGTTTAGCCTATCTTGGGGTGGCGTTTTGGTGCTTCGTGGAAAGTTAAGCCCTCGCTACATCGGTCCCTATGAGATTTTTGGAGCGTGTAGGCAAAGTGGCGTATCGGTTGGCCCTTCCACACACCTTAGAAAAGGTCCGTGGCGTGTTTCATGTGTCGGTTAAAAGCGGTATCATCTTGCTGCTGCCTCTCATATCTTAGATCCCGAACCTTTAGAATTAGACACATCCTTGACCTTTTCAGAACGACCAGTCCGAATTTTAGACAAGAAAGTTCGTAGTACACGACGAAAGGATATTTCTATGGTCAAAGTTTTATGGTCAAATCCGGCGTGAGGCGCTACACAGGAAGCGAGGACTCTATGCGGGAAAAGTACCCTCAACTCTTTCGAGGTTAGTCGCGTTCAGGGGGCGTAACTCCTTTAAGGGGGGTAGAGGGCGATAGGAATTTCGCGCGCGTATGAATAAACTTCTTTGACTTAAGTTTTATATGTGTTGTGTTGTGTTGTGTTGTGTGCTGGTCGGTTTCATGTAAGTTACGAGGGCGTAACTTCTTTTAAGGGGGGTAGTCTGTAACACCCCGTGAATTTGAATGAATTAATATTCGAGATTAAAATAAAATAATATTAATCAAGTATAAGAATTTGAGTGAGTCAATATGTGACAAACGATTTGGCACTTGTCGTACGAGTTATCGTTATCTATCTGATTTAATATTTTCATGAGTATTAAAATTAAAACTAAACAATTAAATTTTATTTAGAGTAATTAATTAAAAAAAATTAAAATAAATAAATAAATGTAGTAATGGTACTAAAGGTGGCCGGCCATGGGGAGGAATTGGAGGGGATTTTTGTAACTCTTCACTTAAGTGTGGTGTTAATGTGCATTAAGGGGGGGTTATGGGTAGATAGAAAGTTGTAGGTTGCTCTTAAAATGCTAGATTGGTGTATAGGCTTTTCCTTTGTGTTGTTCTTCATTTGCATTTGCTCACAAAACAAAACAAAAAAAAAAAAAAATATTTCTCCCTTTTTCTTCCTTTGTATTTCGGCTATTATTATAAAAAAAAAATTTGTGATCATTCAATCTATTATTCAAGGGTGAGTATAGTTCAATTGTTAAGATTAGATTTTCTATTTTGAAGAAAATTATATTTTTTTTTTATATGATGAAATCCCATGACTTTTAGGAGGATTGAGTATTTTTTTTTATGTAAATTTTGTTTATATAATCCTTTAACAAAATTGATTTGTTATAAGGGTTAAGACAAATTGTGTCATGCTTTTCATTGATCTATATTCTTTAACAAATTCAAATATTGTTAAAAGTATTGATTTCATATTGATATTTCAAATAAATTTTTATGATTTATATTTCTCTAACAAAATTTCAATCTGTTTGGAGGAATCAAATGTATGGGTTAAGTTATGTAATCATCCTTAGGATTATAAACCTTTAACAAAATTTAATTTGCTTGAGAAGGGTTGTGCTCATATATCTTGATTCAAGAGGTTGTTTTGGTTCTTACAACTCTCTACAAAATTTTAATTTGTTAGGAGAATTAAGTATTTAATTTAATTATTACGATTTATGAATTTCAAGTTTTTCTTGGAAAGTCATGTTTATGGGAATGATTTAATTTGATGATTTTTATGTTTTGATTGTGGATGAGTTAATGATGAAGTTGTGTGTATTAGTAGATGTGTATAATTATCATGTTGTTTATGTGTGGAAGTTTTGGTTGGATCGCTATTTAAAAGGATTTACTTTAGTCATGAGATTAAAAAGATTTATTAATTGAAATATATATATAAAAAAATTAATAAAAATAGTAATAATAAAATAAAATAAAATAAAAAATTTTGGACAGCACCTGCTGTCTCGGCGGTGGTGCCTCGATCCGAGGTCGGGTGTGTTTCGTTGTTGTTTCATTTATCCGTCGTGTTCAAAACTCGTTAAATGCTAAAATTAAATAAAAATAGTAAATGGATGTTAGAAATTATGAAATTTGGTACTCAAGGTAATTGATGCGTTTCGGACGCAGTGGTGAAGTCGGATTTTCCATTTGAATTCTCTAAACTGTCCGAAAAAGCCATTTAAGTTTCTGGTTTAAAATGGAATTTTGAGTTATTTGGAATTTGATGAAATCAATTAAAATTTCTAAGTCTTATTGATATGTTAGTGGTATAGAATGAGTTAGAGGTGAAAACACGTTCTAATACGTGTTCGTTTTGTGTGTATGTTTGTTTAGGACCTCGATTCATAAGAGGGTGAAATTCCTGTAGCATTTGAATTATCGCTGTTTGCTGTTGCTTAAAGGTACACGCTTAGACCATACTTTATATGTGGTTGTGCAAGTAATGTTGTTTCATTCTTGATTATTGCATTGTGACTCACATAAGGATTAGACACCTCAAATAATTTGAAAGAAGTTAAACTTGGAAATTGAGGATGGATGTGTTGGGTAGCCCAATGGGTTAAAATTTTGGAATGGATTATATAAATTTTGTTCCCATGGCAGTTTTGGATCATTACGGTCACCATGGGGGTATGCATACTTTAACCTTTGACGACCCGAACAGGACGGGCAACGTCTTAGGTCGGTGGTTGCCTTGGGATTAGCTCTCCTAAGTGTATTCCTCCAAATGAATTGGATTATTACTTGGACGACCCGAATAGGACGGGAAACGTTTCAAGTTGGGGATTTTGAATAAATATATTAGAGCCTTTGCATGCTAGGATGAACGCGTTGCTTGTTTTCCACTTGTTGATATTTTGTATGTTGTCTCTGACGTGTATTGGATTGTTCTTTTGAACTTGCTTCCGTTGTCAACCGACGACTAGCAGGTTGATTGCAGGTGGGAATTGGAGTGAGGTTGAAGTTAGGATCACGTCACCCAAGACCGCGTTTTATGTAATAATAAATATAATAGAAATAATTTACTCTTGTGTAATGGATTTTAGACTAGTTCGTTTTGTCGTTTCGTTAGTAGAGGCCGTTGGGTTCTCAAGTTGTATTATGAACTTTACAAACCTGTCACTACCATATTTTTTAATTTTCGCCTAGTTATGTTTCCTTATCGTTGGAACGTTAACGATCTTGGATGGGAATTTTCCCTCTAAGTGTCCAGTTGTGACCCGGATTCATATTTTCATATGATTATCCGGCTCACGCGAACCGGACCGTTACAAGCTTCATAAAAACATTTTTTAATTAGTTGTGGTCCCCATATTTTTTTCACTAACTTCCTTTAAATATTTTTTTAATATTTATGGTCCCCACTTTTCCTCCATCAAATTTATTATTCAATAAAATAATATCTCTACTATCTAAAATATTCAACTTTTTTTAATTCCCGTGAACATTCCCTATGGGAACATCAATAGGAAATGGAGGGAGTAATATTTACGACACCTAACTCCTAAGCATAACATTTTCCATAGTATGACCACATTTTTTTTCAGGGACTATTTGATGTAAATAGTTGTGATGAATGGAAACCAATTTGCCTCAAAAAATCTGACGCACGAACATATCTAGAAGCCCCAAACATGCATATTCAGCGTAAGGCAATTGAACTTGACTTAATAGGCGATTGGACCTGCACCAACACCAATATCAAAACAACGACACCGAACTTTTGAACATAAATGATGACACCATAACCGTAAGTCCCAAAAGAAGAAATTGGCTGCACAACCCATTATAGTATTTTGGAACAAATTTGAAGTCACTTCAATATACAAAACGAGTCTTTTCCAGATGAGACTTATTGAACATGAAAAGCGGACTAAGAAAACGGATTAAGAAGTCACAATCATAGCTCAATGTGGTAGTTTATAAGAAATAAGAATATAATTGATGAGAAACAAATCTCTATTTCTATGCTCATATTGAATACATCGATAACCCCGCAATTCTCGACAATAATCAAAAAGAGATCTAGTGACGAGACAAAGCCCTTGTTCAATTCATGTGGTATCATCTCATAATGAGACGGTAATCATCATTTACATCTTGACCCAATATTTGTAAAAATTATTTGAAACAAAAGATTGAGAACTCCAACAAACTACTTCCATCATCATTTGAATACTTGACCCAATATTTGTAAAAATTATTTTATGGGTCAAGCATTTTAACATCGACAACTCAAAATTTCAATTCCGAGCAAAATGAGACTCCAAAAACAACAAAAAAATAGACCTCGAACTTATGTATTTACATCTCTAGAGTTTGTCACGACTCGATAATACTGAGATTTAAGTCAAATTAATAGAACGCGCCAACGTGGTGTATGTTACTCATCGTAATTTGAGTAGGATCCCATTCTATTTGTTTACGCACTATAACCATAATTAAAGAACCACTTATAGATAGCAGGAGAAAGCTGCAAGGACTTCGTCATAAACAATTTCAGACAGCAAGACATCATCCATCATTGATCAGATTGGGCCTTCTAATGTTTCCACCTCCACAACATAAACAGGACAACAAAAGTGAGGATCATGCCAGCATACTTAATCCATGTATCTACACGATTTCGCCTCTCAATCAACCTTAGCACCGAATTGGAGAGCCCCACTGTGTTCAAGATGTCAAGTAACTTGCGCTGTGCACTCTACAAAAGCATAATAATAAAGAGGATCAACAATAATGTAATAAATTATCTTAAGTGAAGTACGACTGAAAAGGGAACCAAACGTGTGCTTAATTACACTTTGATACCAATGTAGTTTAATATCCAACACAGCAGTAATGTCTAACAAGCAAACATGCAGCAAGTGCCAAAACAGTAGAGAAAGCAAAATTGTGACCAGATCGCACTATAAATTTTTTTAAAAAAAATTCTGTTCAGTTTTCCAAAATTGAAGAAAATTGAAGGCCTAAAAGAAAATAACAATGCCAAAGGCTTAATCCCTAGATATTGGGTCAGCTACATGAACCAAAACAAATTAAAGTGGGAGATGTTAAGGTGCGTACATAAAGTTTACTATCATTCAGCCTCATTCAAGTACAAAAGTAAAAATATGTCCAAATACTTGTCCAATTCCTCGCTCTCTACATAGACCTATCACTGTTTCCCTTAATCTAACAAATCATCTCAACTTTTTCCATCTCTCCTCACCTAATACACCGACCTCTCCACTTCCCTGCACTGCTGCACCCCACCAGAAAAAGGGCGGAAAAAAATCAGCAGCACCATAGCTCTCACCTCAACAGCTAGCCCTGGAACTGCTGAAAACAATAAACAACCCGACCTTCCAAAAAAATTTCAACTAGAGCTTTAAGGTTAATTAGTTGTGTATGGTTCAAGTCCACCTATATGATAAGCCTAAGATGATAAGACCCTGTAAACTACCAAGTTTCTATAAATTATTATTATAAAACACTAAGTCGGGTGTATATGACCAGGGGTAAGGTATGTCTCAAAGATATGATCTCACACAGGCAGGGTGTGAGAGGTTTGATGCAATCACCCTTGTCATAACAATTTTTTTTGTTTCCAATTGACCCTTGATAGCGAAAATCATTTGCAAATTCATATAATTCATAAATAGGTGCAAATAATTTGGTGAGTCATTTTATCATAGTTCATTATAATTTGAAACCAGAAAACAATCAATTTTTGGCTCCATTAAGAATGGGCCGTATGAGAGAAGTGAGTAGGGAATAAAAAGAGTGTATATATACATATACAGAACATAACACCCATAGGTTAGAAAACAAAGCACAATAAATGTATATATATATATTCCATTTTTAATCCTTGAGATAACTCTTAACACTAATGTGCAATTTTACCTTAGAAAAGGGGAAACAAAATTCCATATTTTCTTAGATAACTCATAACACAGATAAGCCTCAAATTAGACATGGGTAGTGTTTCCACAAAGCAATCAATACGCAAGTCAACTTATCAAATTGTAACTAGCTTTATAGTTATTTTTTCCAATAAATATCATATGTGACATTATATGCCCAAAAATCTAAGAGCTATGTAATGCATAATGGTGCAGAAAGGCAGTCACAAGAGTAGAAGAAAACATCTACGGACTATGGCCTATACTATGGAGCTGAAAGTTAATTTGCAAGATAAGTACCTTCATGCTTTCTCTCTGCTCTGAAAACTTTGAAAGGATGGCTACACCAGTTGAATAAGCATCTTCTAACATCCTGGAAGAATTACGAGCTGACTGCATGGCTCGTGCTTCATCATCAAAAATTCTTAGAACATGAGAAGATTCCCCATTCTATATTACAAGAGAAATAAGCAAAAATACATCAGACTACGATTGATTAAACAATGAACTAATTGTCTTTTCAAGAACACAAATCTAAAGCAAGACATACAGCTCCTCCCAGCAACTCAGCCCTTTCTTTTGCTTCCTGCATTCGTCTTTGGTTTCTCGAAAAGTACTTGTCTAAACTTTCTTGCAATGAGTACGCCTCTTCAGCAACCTGTTCGACCTTTCTGTTTTGACAATACAAATAATTGGGCTCAGTGTTTAGGCATTGTTGTAAGAACTAAGAAACATCCTTAGTAAATATCTAAAAAACATTACTGAAACAGGACACAATATAAATCCTCTATCAAAAACAGCATATCCGGAATGAAAGAAACCATAACAAGTGAAATAATGCTATGTTTGGGAATAGTAATTTATTTTGGAAATCTATAACTGCCTCAAATTTAGAGTTGGCAAATAAAAAAATCAAATAGTATGAATTTAAGTCAATTCCATCGTTGTTTTAAAATTAGTAAACATTGAGATTTTGACAATGACTTGTCAAACCTCGTTTCCTCAAATTCTTCATTATAATTTCACAATTTGAAATTAAATTCTTTTTTCCAAACACAACTTAAACCTAGCATTCCCAAATGCACTATATATCAATATATTCCAGAAAAGAATATGAACGCCAGGTCACAGACTAAAAAACTCACTTCCAACTGTGATCTCAATTGAGTTTCAAGGGAATCAGTGGCACTGTTCAATAACAACATACAAAAGCTAGTTTAGCAATAAAGCAATAACAAATAGAAGCAAGTATTAGCTTGAGTTACCTTCAAGAAGGTACACACTGATCATCTGGATTTGAGTCCAATCTATTCTAAGGTCCGTAAATGCAATTGCAATCAAAATTAAAACAAGATCATCACCAAAAATCATGTTAGTCAATTCTACCAATCAAGATCAAAATTTTGAATCCAATCTACAAGCCAGCTGATAATCTTAAAATCAGAGATGAATATCAGCATCAAATCAGAAAAAATCACGAAAACGACCACAAGTCCAAAACAAAAAGCAATCGGAGTAACAAGAGAACAAAGTGAATCCCTAATAGACAGAAGGAAAACCTTTTCCAAATATCGCGCTGAGATTTGATGGCAACAGAGCGCCAAAGATTATCCATATTGGTACAAAGAGAGCGGAGCTGAGAAATATCGTTCTTGATATCGAAAGCGAACTCCGGGGATGCAGAAGACGCAGCGGAAGAGGAGGATTCAAGGCGTTCGAGTCTTTCGACAGAATCTCTGATCTTCAATTGCAATCTTTTGGCTTTTTGATAGACATCCGACAACGTCGTTCCTCCTCCTCCACTGCTAGCTACTACGCCCGCCATTGATGGTGTTTGTAAAGCTTTCTTTCTCAATCAAACAGATGAAGTCTGTCTAGCACTTGTCTTTGTTTACTCCACGAAGTAAGCCGTCTGTTTAACATCACTTGAATTTTAATTTCCAGTAAATTATAACTCGTTCCATAATATTTGCTACTGAGTGTGACATATCGTGTGAGAAAATGTCATCAGCAAGTATTATGGAACGGAGGAAATATCAAGTATGGGTGGGCAATTGGGCAGGGGTAATCAATTTTGAGCTATTCTCGTGAAAGATGGTCTACTTTTGTACAAATCGTTTTTCTGATGAAATGACTTCAAAGGAGGAATCCAAATTCTCGTATATGATATATCAATGAGATGAGCTTTTTAATTAGACTGTCTGCTCTTGTACAGAATTTTTAGTGACATAACTTCAAATAAAAAGTCTATATCCTCATATATCTATGAGATGAACTATTTAACTCGTAGCGCGTTTCTTTGTAAAATGGTCTTATAAAGCAATTTCATGTGACATGTGAAAAAGGTGCACTTTTCGAATGGTCATGAATGGGAGCGAATTGGATGTACCCTAAATTCAGATTTATTTATTTTTGACAGATTCAAGCTAGTGTATAAAATTTTTAGATTCGATTCTTGACCCACTGAACTAATAGGTTTAGCGTCCTTAATAGATTCAAAATGAATTTATTTTGAGAATAAGTTATATGAAAATAATATATTTAATGGTTAAAAACTAGTGGTATTTAACGTGATTTTTGTTAGTGAAAGTAGGCATCTCAATCAATTCAAAATTAGTTTTTACTTTGTGCATGTTGTTAGGATTTTTATTTGGCGCTCACAAATTTAAATTAATATTTTCTTTGTTTCATAGAGTTTGCTATAAATTTTCTAAAAAACTTTCATATATAAATATATACTCCTATAATATTAAAATATATGAAACTGATAAATATAAATAATAATAACAATAATAATTTAAATTCAATACTAAATTGCTAGGAAATATGAGTAGTTGGAAAAATACAAAATAAAAAATTAACCTAGAAACATGCCATAAATTCTTGGAAACTTGTCTTAGTTTAAACGTGGGTTAAACTTTCTTAAGCTTGTTGTGATTTGTGAAAACAATCCTTGAGTAAGTTTGATTTCATTCATATTTCCTCCGTTATCCACCTTATTATAACGTGTAATTTTAAATGTTTGTCAATTTTATAATACTTTTCATTTTTGAAAATCTTTTTTTTCAAATATACCATCATAATCTCTCCCACCTTCTCTACATATTATCCTCGCTATATTAATAACAATGATAATTTCCTTTTTTTCTTTATTTCATCTTTAATTTAAATGTTTTTTTCTCTCATAATACTAATACAATCATTACTTTACACTACTATTTGATTAAAATAATACCCCATCACTATACAGATTAAAGTTTTCTTAATTTGATCCATTTGATACATTACAATCTTTTAAGAACGAAGGGAGTCCTGATTACTAACATTGTAAAATGGAAAAACATTACATAACCCAAGTGCCCAACTTGATCCATTTGATCTATCACATTCAAGGGTGGAACATACTACAAGCATTTCAAATATTGATCAACATGATGAAGAGATACAAGAATACAACTGCACAAGCAACAATTTTTAAAATTTATGATTTAATTTTTTACTTTTAAAATTTTATACTTGCAACTAGAATACCCATCATCTTTTTCCAAAATTTTTTTTATTAATGGGAGAATGAGGAAAGGGAGGCTATGACCTTCTTTAACCTATCTAATTTTTAATGGTTGAACTGATTTTTAGTTTTTTACTAACTGAAACTAATTTTTATTCACCGTAACTAATTTATACCGATTGTAACTGAATTTTATGATCTGAAATTGATTTTGATCGATTTTAGTCATTAGTTACACTAGTTTTTAATAATTAAAATTGATTTTTTTGCTAATTATAGCTTATTTTTAATGATTAAAACCAAATTTTACTGATTGCTTATTTTTAAGGTGAATCAAATAAAGAGTAAGTAATAATTGAATCAATCATCACATTCTTGACAATGATATTTACCGTTCCAACAGACAATAATGATGATGTCAAATTTCAACAATATTATTATTCCTATTCCTATCATACCTCATCTATTCCATTATACTTGCTACTGGTATTGACATTTCACCCCTAAAATATGAAATTCAAGTATTATTATAAGAAAACTAGATAGATTTCTGGGTCATGCACGAAGATTGAAATAAAGGTTTTAATTTAATTTTATACTTGTATAATATTTTATTTTAAAGATTATAAAAAAGGTTATTTATTACTCCCTCCGTTCCTTTTTTATGTTTCTATTTTGGTTTTTCACCAAGATTAAGAAAAATGGAATCTTTAGTGGTAGTGGGTATTATTTTAATTATATAGAAGTGAGAAATAATGATTGTATTGGAAGTATGAGATAAAAAATAATTAAATAATAGTGTAATGTAATTATTGTATTGGAAGTATGAAAGAGAAAATAATTAAATAGTAGTGTGAAGTAAGGAAAGTGGGGTTTTAAGGGGTAAAAGTGGGATGAAAACTTTCCAAAAATGGAAAGTATTCTAAAGTGGAAAAACTTATGAACTACCGTTTTAGTAAGGTGGAAAAACAAAAAGAAACGGAGGGAGTAGTATTTTAAAGAATATATTTATACATATGTGTGTGTGTGAGGGGAGTGTGTATAAGGAATATTTAAAATTTCTTTTCAATAAATTATGAAAATAATAAATGGTAAAACAAAATGTATTATGAATATACTCACTTAAGTTTGTTTCAATAATTAAATGATTACAATTCACATTTTAAAATAAATTCAAAATGATTTATGTTAATAAAGCTTAATTATTTTTTTATTTGAATAATTGAAAGATTTTTTCAATTTATTTTAAAAGGAGTCAAAATAATTACAAAGTTGGTCTCATTTTAAAGATTTTGAGAAGAAAAGACTGTTTGTATAATTTTTATTTAAAATAAATTTTTAACAGTGAAATTATTCATTTAGTAAATAAAACTACTTTTTCTTTAAAAGCAAATAGAAAGTAGGCAAATATATTGCAATTGCATGTTAGTGAAAGTATGAAGTGGGAGTGGGAGGCAAATTCATGTCACTTTATCCCAATTTTCAAACTATGTCACTTTATCCCTGTCGATTGGTTGTTTGACGAACAACATATCACTCTTCGACCTCTTAGCTAAAACATAGTCATGTGAGATCTTATATTTTTGTTTATAAATATATTTTTATGAATAAATATATACTTTAATGTTTTTGATAAATTAATATAAATTTAATTTTTTTATAATAAAGCTTAATTTGATCTCAGTTTATAGATCTTGAAAAAACATTATCGTTCTATAATTATTTTCTTACAAAAATTTATTGTATAGGTGAAATGACCCATTTATTAAATAAAACTAATTTTTTAAGCAAATAGGAGTAGTAGATATGTAGAATTGACATGAAATGACCTATTTTATATATCTTTAAAAAACATTATCATTCTATAATTCATTAGTATTCTTTATTCTTTATAGATTTATAGTTAACAACTATTTTATAATTGAATTACTTTTGTATCATAAATAAGGTATGATTAATAGTTTACTCATTTAATTAACTAAAATTAAAGTTACCCAAAAATTTTTTCTTAAAAAAGTGTATTTAAAACATTAAAGGTTTTAGAATTATCTTTTTTCTTACTATTAATGTATGATTAAGAAATAAAGTTTAATTAAAACTTACCGTTTCCATATATTAATTACTTAAAATTTAGGAGGGAAAACATGATATATAAAAGTGACATGTATGATGAAAACCCATCAATTTGCTTATACTTCATGTCCCAAAACGACAACTACCATAATCTTTATTTTTTTTTTTGAAATTACCATTATTTTTTTAAAAAGATATAAATTACCATAATCTTTGATTACATACCATATAAGTCGATAACAAACCTCCCTAAAAAAGTGAAGAAAAATAATAATCATAAATCATAATTATAAATTATAAATATAAAAATAAGAAAAGGTGTTCACCTAGAAATAACGCAGAACAACCTCTTCAACTGATCATCTTCATCATCTCCAATTTCTCTCTCCTCTTTCAACTTTTTCAGATCAGATTAACTTTTTTCTTTTCTTAATTTCAACAATCAATCATGGTGGAAACTCGTCGAAGTTCATCTTCATCCAAGCGTCCTCTTGATTCTCCTTTACCTTCTTCATCTAAACGTCCTAAGGTTTTTTTCCCCTTTTCTGGAATTAGGGTTTTGAGATTCTTGATTGATTGAATTAATTAATTGAACTGAATTTGAATTGGTTTTGTTGTTATTTGTGGTGAATATCAGGAATCGGAGGAATCTTCATCTACAGATGATAAGTCTGTTTCTCATCAACCTGTTGAAGGATTGGAAACTAATCATGAAGTTGGATCTGCTGATCTTCCTCCTACGGAATCTATTATTCCACCAGATTTGAATTTTTCTGATAAATCTACACCTGAAGAGGTTGAAGTCAAAGGTTAATTTTCTTGCTTTGCATGTTTTTCTTTGCCTTTTTTTTTAATTTGGTTTTAGTTTTTAATTTATGCGTTTTTCATTTTTGGGTTTTTCTTGTGGATTCAGAGGATACAGTGGTAGATGAGAAAGAAAACAAGTCAGCCGTCAAGCGTCTGCGACCTAAAAAGAATATTCGAACCGAGCCTCCTACATGGGGGCAGCTCATTTCTCAATTCTCCCAGGTTGGTTTCTTGATCTATAAAATTCAATAAAGAAGTGTTCTTTGATGGGTTTCTGTCATGCAAGACCATATCTTTACTGCTTTTTTTTCAAGTATATATGTTCTTTTGGTTTCATGATTAGATGTGCTTGTTGTTATGCCTTTGATGTGCCTAGAAAAGTTTATCGAATCAAAAAAGCTTGTAGTTTTTCATGACTTGAGCCTTTATGAGTGTGAGGTAATAAATATGAAATATACTATCTTTCAAGCAATTTTTTTGTGAGCTTAACAGGCTAAAGAATTTTGTAACCCGGGGAGTTTGTGGGTTTTTGACAAAGCCTGGTTCTTTTTTTTTTTTTTTAAAAAATTGTTTTTCAAGTCCTAATTTCTATGCTAGAATAGGGAATTTGGACGTGGCTTTGATGTATAGGAAAATCAATATAGAGATAATTATGACATTAGTAAACTGTAGGATCTCTTTACGACTTTACTAGATGGAAGTGGGTGTATTTTACGTATTGGACATATTTGATGACATTGCTTGGAAAAAATGGAGAATCTATGTTTTTGTAACCCTTTTGTCATATGTCAAGATTCAAGATACATCAATCTCAAATTCTAAACCTAGGATGCACTTGATGTGCATTGAAAAATTGGGCAAGAAGTGCCTTCTTGAGATAAATAGGTTATTTGGGAAAGCTGTTTTTTACACTTCGTACAAGTTTTTTAAAAATATTCATATATAAAACGTAGTTATTTAGTTATATAAATTGTTCGTCTAACATAACGTTGTGCTTAAATAGGATAATCTATGGTTATGTCAATTTTTTCCCTTTTTAGTTTCCCTGGAAATCATGCAACTTGGTACGTGCAAATTGTTGTTTTAAAACTGAGTAGTGCATTACCTGATTACCTCCTAGACTCTATTCCAAAACTGAGTAGTACATTACCCCCTAGACTCTTATCAAACTTGCTGCTTGTTACATTACTCATGGGTTTATAGGTGTATGAAAAGAAGCATGGAGATAGGACAAGAATGACATTTGAACCGAAGGAATTAGGATATAGGATTTCATTTTCTGATATAGTTGGAATATCTTGTAGAAATAGATGTTATCACCTTAAGACTTAAAACTTAAGTCCTCATTTATTAGCTACAATAGAACCTCACTAGTTGCTATATCATCAGCTTGGTGTTACCTTCTCGACTCTTGTCGTATTGAAGAGTTCTGCTTTGCACTTGAGATGCTTAAAATTGCTTTGAAGATTATTACCATTGGAGCTGGTACATAGTGTATTTGAGAATTAGTATATAGTTCAATAGACTCGCAGAATAGGTTTATGGATACATGTACGAAGATGTGTTCTTGTTGAATATTTTTGTGATTTCTATGTTCACATGCGTTTTTTTCATTCTAGCATATAAAATGGCACACCTTTGAGGATTTAGGTGCAATTGCCCAAATTCCTAGCAGAACCTATTTGACTTGTATTCAATGAGTCGCACCACATATTCCCCATTTGCGATTCTTAGTTTAAAAAGTACACACCTAAGGTAAGCAGACATTGGTGGGTGATGAGCTGGGTAGCTCGGCCTATGTGAAGCAAGTCTTGGTTTGGCTTCCCTGTAATTTGCATGCCCTCCTCACTCGTACGTTTTATGAAGCGAATAACTAATTAGCATTTTTTCTTTGCGTCATTTCAACTTTACTTATTATTTGTTTTTTCACTACCATACTACTATTTTTCCGCTCCGTATTCTGCTAGTTTGAGAATGAAGGATAATAATGTTGTTTCAAACTCATTAAATTATTAATAATGCTTGGCACTAATGGCATCTTCATAAATCACTACATAAGGCACCAAATTTACTTTTCAAGCATAGTTTTAAGATGCTTAAACCCCTTGGAATTGAAATGGCTACGTCGAATGTTCTCATGCCATGTCATTGATTTGTGACTATTGTGTTGTTTTATTTGTTGTCACCCTTCTCTTTTAGGTGTTTGAGGCTTTGACCTTAATTTCATTGGATAATTGACCCTAGTAGTGTTTAAAAACACTACACTTTATGTATTGGGTAAATCGAGATGACTTATAATAAAATGGTTGAGTGTAACTAGGAATTTTTATTTAGCTATTTGGCCTAGTATTTAGATTTTTTTTAAATGTATTTGTGGAGCTACGGTTTTAGAAACTTTTTAGCAACCAAAATGTCCGACCTTATATGTGTAGAATAATTTTTTAAAAAATGGATTATTTTAGCTTTTGATTGAGCATGGTAAACAATAAACATATGATTAAAAATATTTAAATATATAGTTGTAGATAAAATATATTAATCTCTTTCACTAATTCTACTCTAAAACAAGTAAAAACCTAATAAAGAATTATTTAAAATTCATACTATTTTGAAATACTCTCTAGTATCTAATGTTCTTGCTAGTTAGAATATTGGGTGGAGCCAAGGAAAATAACAATGAGGAATAATATTTCCCCATGAGTAATTATTAATTGGAATAAGCAATGATTATTGTTTCTTTAAGATCATAGAAATGAGTTGAAGGGTTTAGTGAAAAAGGAGGATGTTATATTGAGGGGGAGGCGTACCATTAATGTGAAATAATCAAGTACATTTTTGAGTTAAAAACGTAAAATTATGATGTCTTTTTAGTATAATTTGTTTGGCAAATAATATTACTTTTGTCTAAAAAAATGTCTATGAATAGGAAGATTCATAATGTGAAGAATTTTGTGAATTTTCATTTGGGAAAAATGGAAAGGAGAAGGGAGTAATTTATATTAACCTTTTGTTCCTTTTTGGAATCATGAATTGATAAAAATTGGGCATCATGAACAAATTCAACCACTTCGAAAAACCCCAAAAGGGTCATAATCTTGAAGAACTTGACTTTATGAAGTTGAATAAAGCAATGGAAATAAGAGGATCAAGACCAACATTAAACAAGGAAGGACCATAATTAGTTAAAACGAGAGCACAATGTTAATGATTTCATGAAATAACATAGTTGCGAAAAACTATTTAGTTTTTGTATAAATTACTCCCTTCGTTTCTTAATGAAGTTCCCATAAGGAATGTTCACGGGAATTAAGAAAAATTAGAATTTTTTAGATAGCGGAGATATTATTTTATTAGGATTAAGCCCTCAGGAATCATTTTTGGGCTTGTGAAAACGATATTTTTAGAAACAAGGTGTTTGTCCATATTTGTCTTTTCTAGACCTAGTAACTCTTTCCAATGCATGGCCAAACATTTAGGTATTCTAGAGGCATTTGTTCAGGGTTGTATAAGTAGACTAGTTTAGCTTGTACCGTTTTGAGCTTGTTTATTGGAATGCTTGTGGCCTTTTGGGTGTTGGCTCAACAAATTTAGTCTCATGAGAGAGTGGTTTTGTTTGTTAGAATTGATAATCTTCTTTTTTTTGTTTTATTTTCTATTTGGAGGATTTGCGACAATGATTGGATAGGCAATTTGACATATTTATAGAATTCTCTGATATTTGAGTTTTATGCGTGTTTCTTTATGATTAAATATATATCTTAGAATTAGTTGCTACACTTGCATAATAATTACTTCATCAGGTTTTTTTTATTGCCACCTTTTTTTCACACTATCAAATGCTCAATCTTAATCCTTCATATCTTTGATTACATATATAATAAAAAAATTTTAGAAGTTAATATAATCACAATATGTATTAAGTTGAATCAAACAAGATCCCACTCTTAATTTTACATTATACATAAAGAAGTATATGCAAAACAAGATCAATTGACGTATTCGTTATAGCTTACTAAAAAAAATCTAGAGAAAGTATTATTAATTGATCAATATTGTTTTATGTTTATACTATAACTATGAGTAGAAGCATAGTCAAGTGAGATCTTATTTGATTCGTATTTCAAGTGGCAGTTGATTAGATTTATTCTTTATATCTCTTTTTTGCAGAATCAGCACGTGGATCTTCGTGGCTCCCCATTTACTGTTGGGCATGGCCGTCAATGCAATCTCTGCTTAAATGATGCATCTATTAGTAAAGTACTGTGCAAATTACTGCCCACAGAGGTATATGCATTCTGATTAATTGTTAGCCATGGAATTTGCATGTATTGATTTGACCAACATCCAACAAAGGAACATCTGAATTGAATTTTTCGTGCAAGCTGAAAATGCTAACATCATTTTTTTTCCTAACTTCAGCGAGGGGATTCGTCTATCATCAAACTGGAAATTACAGGTGGAAAAGGTGCTGTGCAAATAAATGGCAAGCATCATTACAAGAGCTCCTCTCCACTGACTCTAACTGCTGGTGATGAATTGATTTTTGGTTCTGCTGGGAAGAATGCTTATGTATCCTTCAAATACTATTCTTATCTTTTTTTATTTGTTATAGTATTATCCTTTTCTGTAGCAAACATAAATTTCACGTTGTTGTTGACAAACTAATGGCTTGTTTGGTTATTGATATTAATTGGTGGAAATGATAATGAAAATTTAATGTAATTTAGCTTGGAAAACTACTTGGTTTGTGATCATGCTTGCTCTTATCGTTCTGTTTTCTTCACAAAATTCTTTCCCATATATTACCACTTGAAAGTGTGGTATTAGGGGTAATGAACTGTGAAGAAAAACGCATGTTTAAGGATGTTAGCTTTTGGGAGTGACATAACAAAATTTCATGCAAATTAATACTAAAATGCATTCCGATTACCACTATTAAATACCATTATTTAAACTCCCCCGTAAGTATTATGATTGTTCACTTATTGTTTGTGTTCATTATAAAAAGTGATTTTGAGTCAATACTCCAACTTGCTTTTTGCTCTTTTCTTTTTTATTTTTGATCGTGTATTCTGCTTAGTTGCTGTGTGTTCTTAATAAAAAACTCTGGAAGTAGGTGGACTGTTTATAATTTGGCCAACTTTTCTTAACTAATTGACAGATTCTCCACCAACTTTCAAAGGACACTTTGACTACTCCTGGCTTGCCAGCCTCACTGGCTATATTAGAAGCTCAGAGCGCCCCAACCACAGGGAAAGACATGAAATCAAGAGGAAGGGATTCACCCTCATCTACTGTTGCTGGAGCATCGATACTAGCTTCTTTGTCGACCTACAACAAACGTTTATCACGTTTGCCTCCTTCAAAAGGCAACGAGGAGGACTCAAATATGGGTTCACTCTCTGGGGCATCAGATAATGGTATATGTGATGTTTACATGAATGATAGCATGGATTTCGAGGAACTTAATGATGCTTCTTTGAATCCAAAGGAAGCGGGTCCTGCATCTGATGAACATTTGAATGTTGATGATCTGGCAAGGGCTACTGCCTTGGATACTGAGGAAGCTGCGATCCCCGGCACAAAAAATAATGAACTCAGGCCTCTCTTGCAGTTGCTTGCAAGGACAACTGCATCTGATTTTGATTTTAGTGGCAGCCTCTCAAAATTGTTGGAAGAGCAAAGGCAACTAAGGGAATTACTTAAGGATCTTGAGCGCCCTACTATTGCATCAACCAGACGCCAAACTTATAAAGAAGCTTTACGCAAGACGATTCTTTTGCCCACGGATATAGATGTGTCCTTGGAGAATTTCCCTTATTATTTAAGGTTAGTGATGTTGCTTCTGATTGTTTTGTCCTTTTGTTCTTCATATTCTACAGAGTCCAACAATGGGCTGTTCGTTACACATACTGTTGATCTTTACTTTCTTTTCCCATTGGAAACTAATGCTTTGGGCTAAAACCTGCTTCTGACATAGCATGTCTATTGTGTGCATATCCTTAGCGAAGCAAGAAAAAACTTGGTGGTTGTTGGCCTGCGTAGCCTAATGGGAGAGTGGGTTCTCTTTTACCCCACTCTTTTTTTTTCTTTTAGGAGTATGATGGTAGCTACACCCTCTGTTTTTAAAGTGTGGTTCTGTGTTGGATGCCTTTCTTGGTTTACTGCCTATGCCAGCTCAACCCTGCATTTCATCTTAAATGCTAATGGGCTAAAATCACTAGAAATTTATTTTAATGTTGCATAGCACTTTCACAAAAACTATATACTACTTTGCTTGCATATCCAAATTGGCGTCTCTTGTCAGTAATTTTATTTCTTTTCACTATCTTTTGTGTAAACTTGAAGTTGCTTTACCATCTTATTCCATTGAGAATCATTTGGGAGGTTGCGAACCCTTGCATGGCTTCTTGTGATTTTCTATCCAAGTGCAATGTTCTTACAGAGATTTTGTGTTGAAACAGTGAAACTACCAAAAATGTCTTGGTTGCTGCTGTATACATACCCTTAATGTGTAGCAAAATGGTGAAGTATGCAACCGAGCTCCCTACGGTGTGCCCCAAGATTCTCTTAATTGGACCTGCAGGTAATGAAGCTTTCAAAGTTTGTAGGCCCAACATTTTTGATAGATCATTGACTTGTGTAGTTACAAGCTTAGAAAATCACATCAATGTTCTACGCCAATAAAATTGACTATTCAAATGGTATTAGTTTGGGTCATATAATTAAGTTTTTGAGTTTTTTGGATCCAGGAGTCTTGAGTTCCTTTCACATATTGATGGGTTTCTAAAACTCTTTGCATATCATATCCAAGTAGTGATTTACCGCCCATGCCCTTGCAAAATTCTATTGTCAATGATATGTTGAGGGGAAATGTCAATGCCAGTGACAATTCTTAAGGACAATTCATAAGATCTGAGGGAGGATTTGACCAAAAGGGTTCATTTTTTTTTATTTCTCAAATGTGGTCAAAGCTATTGTTTATGTACACTGTATAGTTGATGTCATTGTACTTTCTGATCATTCCAATTTGTACATATTATAGGTTCAGAGATATATCAGGAAACTTTGGCAAAGGCTCTGGCCAAGCACTTTAGTGCGAGACTTCTTGTAGTTGATAGTCTTCTTTTTCCTGGGGTGAGCTTCAACTTGGTTGTCTTTTTTTGCTTTCTTCTTTGTTTCAAGAGGAGTTTATTTCAATGGTTATATTTGTTATGCTTGTTTGAAAGGATTGGAGTTGATAATCCAGGATCATTTTCAGGGATCGACAGTAAAAGAAGCTGAGACTTCCAAAGAACATTCTAGACCTGAGAAAGTTAGCATTTATGCAAAACGGTCATCAGTTGTCGCTTCTTTACGATACAAGAAACAAGCCTCAAGTGTTGAGGGGGACATGAATACTGGATCTGCTTTTGCAACCCAGCGCCTCCCAAAGCAAGAAGCATCTACTGCATCCTCTAAAAAATACACCTTTAAAGAAGGTTTATAATCTCTTCTGCTCTACTGTTTTTTGGCTGAGTTTGTAACTATTTTCCTGTTTGCCAATGCTACTTTACATACATGCTGCTTTTGCATGTTGATACTTTTTTTGAAAATGGATGGTATTTTTTTCTTGTTTTACATGTAAGCTTTGAAGTGAGTGTGTTTCTTTTGAACCCAATTGTAATGGCACACTTAGTGTTGGAAAAGGTTTGTTTTATCAACACTTATTTATGACATCAACCAAATTACCCTTACGGCCTGATTATCAGTTTTAAATAGTGGAATGATAATGAAAAGTTTGGTGGAAAAATCTCTTGAAAAGTTTAATAGTCATGTCCGTTCTATTTCAATCATCTCATTTTCTTAACAAAATTTATTCCAATGCATTATCTTTTGGAAAGTTGGTAATGACAAATTGTGAACAAAAACTTTTTTATGATCAAAATTTTATCACCATTGCAATGAGCAATGACATGGTACATTTTATGAAAATCTAAATACATATTTCCGTTACCGCCATTTGGTGTCAACAAGCAAACACTTCATTGGGGGATTCGTGGATTGTTAGGGAAATTGATCACCCAAGGAATGTTTTGCGTTCATGCTGGAATGTTGGCTTTATGGATCATTCTGATTTAAGATTGTTGGTGAGAATCAAAGTCTAAATCTCATAGTTGAATCTCTTGCATTGGGCAAGTACTTCTTTTTTTTGAGGGTGTTGTGTCTGTTTACATGGCTATACTTGAGTTTGGCGTCTGTCTTAGTTATGGAAAGAATGTTGAATTAAATGGTGCCTCCTAAGTTTTAGATTGCCTTTTCTTCCTCCTCTTGTTTTCTACTTGACATTGGCTTTCTTTGAGTATCATGTATCTTATCTTGGTACTTGACAAATAGAGTATTGTTTCTAATTCATCATCTGGAGTTTTTAACATCTTATCTTGCATTTATGATTATATTTCTCTTATAGAATTCAATTCTCTAGTATGCTTTTGGACCGGAAGAATGAATACTGTGCATTTATTTTTTGTGTTGCTTGTATTTGTTTTTCTTCTTTAAGCGTCTAAAAATATGGGCTTTTTATATCGAAAAGATATTTCTTGCAGAAATGTTGCTATTGATAATAATTTCCTTCATCTATTGTTCTTGTCTCCTTTTCTTCCTAGTTTGTATTCCATGCATGTGAATTTTGGGATCACAAAATCCACAACCATCCCTAAGATCCTCATTGTTGGATTTTGTCTCATCAGTTTGCGCTTTTTGCGAAAATTTAATGGTGTTCTACTTTCATGAAAAAGTTTTAGGTGCGTTAAGTTGGTGTTTTTTTTAACTTTTCACTCAACTTATGAAAGGAAAACCTTGTTAGAAATTTGAACTAGTAGCTGGTGTAGTGATATGTTCATGAACTAGTTTGTCTCGAGTGGGGAATTATGCCATTCTCTGTTTCCTTGACCGTTATTGGTTCTGGGCCTTGCTTTTGTTCTTATTATAGTGGTGTAATGAATGGGATAAGATGATTAAGAGGATTGTTCATACGTAACTGATGAGGTTTTACTTTGTCAAGGCCTTAAACATAGAAGTTGTATGGGTCATGGACCCATTTTTCTAATTTATTCCTTTCTCAAATCCCTTGGTTTCACTATTTGGTTTTGATTATGTGGCCTGGGATTTAAGGCTTTGGCATTGTTGAATCGTGGTTGTTACCAATCCCTTGGTTTCTTTCCTATATGTAGCTCTGTACTTTTGGTTCTATGACTCAACATAACTACTAAATTGTTGTTGAAAGCTTCCTTTTTTAGATTTTTTTCATAAAAAATTACTTAATTGATCATTTTATGTATTTTTTGGGACATCGCATTCTGCTAGGAAGTTTAGTTTTCTACGCTCGTTTGATTGAGAGCTTGACTTGGAGTATGAATTCTTATTTGTAACAAAGTTCAACATTTCTTCTTTTACTAAATCTTATGCAGGTGATAGAGTGAAATATGTAGGTCCAGTAGCTTCTACAGCGCCACCTGTATCACCTTTGAGGTATGTCTTGAAGTCTTGAACAACTAAAATATTTTATAATTTTGCATGGTCTTTGTCTTGTGGTTTAATGCTTGTAGTTCTTTTCTTTCTTTGCCTTTCCTGATGTCTATATCCTATAGCTTAGTGAATAGTAAAAAATTTAGGATCTGCTTAGCTAAAGGAGACACATGAAGAAATTCCGTGTTTGTTGCAAACAATTTGTAGAAAAGTCATATTTTCTTGCAATTTTGATTACCACTTTTCAAAGTGTAAAAATGCTACCGTTTGGTATCTGTGTTGGTGGTGATGGTGGCTGCAATGTTTTTCGATGATAACTTGCTTTTAGCGGTGGCAGAAAAGTGTTGATGGCGGCGAGCTTAAATGGTGGATGAATGTCTTTCACTCAATGTTTGGATGGAAGAAAATAAAGGGAAAAGAAAGGGAAGGATTTGGAGGGATGAAGATCCCCTTGTTTGGATAGCAAAAAGGGAGGGGGAGGGGTTTGGAGGGAGGGGTTTGGAGTGATTAAGTCCCTTAATTTTGTTAACATTAAAATCTCTCCATAAGAGAAAATATTTGGATGGAAAGTGAAATTTCTATTCTTTTCCCCCTTCCTTCCTAAACAAATTAGGGAGCCTTTTCCCTCTCTTTCTCTCCCCTTCCTTTCCCTTCATTCCTTTCTTTTTTCTCCTAATTTGTTATCCGAAGATAGTGTTAGGGTTTGACAATTAGTGCCTAGGAGTTGGGAGGGAGAGAAAGGTCGGTGAGGAGAGATAAAAGAGTTAGTTGATGGTAAGTGGGGGCTTAGATGTTATTGTGTTTAGTCATTAAATAATTGTTTATGTAGTAACAAAGTGAGGGTATATTGGGAGAAGCAATAGGTTAAATTATATTGGGAATAATAAAATTAGCAGTATCAAACAAGATAGGGTGATAAAAGAGTTAGTTGATGGTAAGTGGGGGCTTAGATGTTATGTTTCTGTTTAGTTGTTAAATAATTGTTTGTGTAGTAACAAAGTGAGGGTATATTGGGAGAAGCAATAGGTTAAATTATATTGGGAATAATATAATTAGCAGTATCAAACAGTGATAGGGAGATGAGAGTTTTTGTTATAACTAATCAACTATAGTAGGAGATCAAAGATTGTCAGCTTGCTTGCTGTTGAATGAAAAGACAATTAGTGTTCATCATCCATTCATTGTTCACTCGGACTTTGATGTGTAGACACCAGGAAATGCTTGACTTAATAGAACTTGGACTAAGGGTATTTGCAGGAAAGATTTCAAACCTTACATTAGATGTAGTTGATGTAATGGAATGTTCAGCCTCACTCTTCAAACAGTAATGTAGTTAGTTGGAATACTCAACAACTTTCCTTAACTCCTCAAACTGCACGAAAGCCTCACACAAACATGGGGGGTATTTACTCGCACTCTCATGGTATTATGAACATTAAATAATACTTGAATTATTTTCAACTTCATTCTACTTCCTTTCTTTTTTGTAAATTTGACAACTTAAGTTTTTAGATAGGAATAGGACAAACCTAGCTCAAGTAACTCTAAAGAAGCACACACAATTTCTAGAAGTGAAGGTATTTGGCCACACGTCCAAAATCTCTAGACAAACTAACGGCTGAAAACAGCCTATCCTGGTATTCTCCGAACAGCTAAATCCTTAACTAGAACATAAAAATTGGCAAGGTATCTTAACCATACAAATATTCAATGCATTAGATCTTAACGAAATCAAGCAGCTAAATCAGATTTGTAACCTTCTTTGCACTCCACAATACATATAAAAGAGGGAAGCAAATTGCTAGTTGAAATCAACCATCAACTAATACAGAAAACAGAATCCTGCAACATATGCCGCATCAAAGGCATAAATTTTACATAGATGTTCTGTAGTTTAGCATTGCTTATGCTTAGGAAACTCTTGCCTTCATTTCTTTTAATAGTTTTATAATATACAAAAAACATGGACAAGATCTTGATAACCTAAGCAGCATCACACTAACCTTTCAGTAAGTTGGACTATACAGTACACACTTCATACAAATCAATTTTACTTGGACCCAAAACTGAATTGGTTATAATTGTAATTGGACTTGAATAACGAATTTTTAACTATTTGTAACCTTTGGGTCTTCAAATACTCTTGTGAACAAACTCTCAATATTGGATCACATATAGTGATGAATGCCTGTTCTCTCTTAACGTTCTTCTTCCCATCTGTATGTGACCCTGAATGGATAACAGCTTTTTATCTGATGTTTGATTTTTATACCCTTTCTGTCTTTTTTTGAGATTTTTAAGAATGTATGCTCTTTTTAACTTATGGCGCTTCTATTTGTGGTAGTTTTTTACATTATACTCCTCAATGTCTAGTTGTCCCCTCATTTCTGCTTATCATGCACATGGAGCATACTTTTTCTTTATCCTTTTGGCCTCCCCAGAAAAATGATCCACCCTTTTTTTTAATTTGGAACATGTGCAAGGAAACACCCAGGAGGGATTATGAGATAGCGGTACTGTAAATTTTCAATTGTCAGTTACTCATATTTGAATGTTGTATTTCCAAATATTCTGATTGCAAATGTCTACCAAGATTTTACTGGGTTTCCTCGTTAATTTAACAGTGCGAAAAGCTTGCCAAAGCTCTAAATTGCTATCGTAGATGGCATAGATTTTGATGTAAATGTGTTTCTAAACAATTGTGCAAGGGAGATATCCAACATTTTATTTGAAAACATTCTACTTAGATGTTGCATGGTCTTTCATGTTAAACTTTTGGTTTCCATTTGTAGGGGGCCGGCATATGGAAATCGAGGGAAGGTTGTCCTTGTCTATAAGGGAAATGAGTCATCTAAGATTGGGGTTAGATTTGACGATACCGTTCCCGAAGGAAACAATCTTGGAGGCCGTTGTGAAAATGGTCATGGTTTTTTTTGTGCAGGTTGTTTCTTGACTTTGTTTGTCTATTTAGTTTTTATTGACTGTTTCTCTAGATTTTTTGTTAGTCTCTCTTTGTCTTAATGGCTGTCTGTAATTATACTTGTAGCTGACTTGTTGTGCTTGGAAAGTTCGGGTGGTGATGATACGGATAGACTTGCAGTGAATGAAATTTTGGAGGTGAAGAAAACTTTGGAACAATACTTTCTTTTTCCCCACTTCTTTTGCTTACTCTCTTCATTTTTCTCTAACAGGTTGTGAAAGATGAATGTAAAAATGGCCCTGTGATTTTGTTTATGAAAGATATGGAGAAAAGCATGGCAGGGAATCCTGAGGCCTATACAGAGCTTAAAAGCAAGCTTGAAAATATGCCTGATAATTTAGTTGTGGTTGCCTCCCACACTCAAGCAGACAGCCGCAAAGAGAAGGTATCAAGTACAATTTGGCTTAAAGAGTCAGCACTATAATTTTTTTTTTGTTTTGTGACGTTTTTAACTGTAAATATTTTGACAGTCTCATCCAGGGGGTTTACTGTTTACGAAATTTGGCAGCAATCATACAGCTTTGCTTGATCTTGCTTTTCCGGTAAGCTTAGTGGAATCTATTTTTAAGTAGTTTCTTTCTGGAGTACCACTATTTATTGCAATAATGTTCGAAGAAACTAGTAAAAGTCCTGTCATGTGTCATCGACACAGCCTCCGGGTCATTATAACTTTTAATATGAATGATTATAACATATAATGCTTCCTCTGTGCATATTATTTGCAACCACGAATATTGAATGCGAACAAAAGTAGATAGAATGAAGAGAGAGAAGAAATTGTGAGAGAGCAAGTGGTAGGATAGAGCAAACGATGGTACAAAAAGGTGGGGTAAGATTACTTAAAATAGAAATGTTGCAACTATATGGTTAAAAACCTGCCAATGTTAATGCCAACTGCCTCCCGCTTGGCTATTAATGTAAAGGTTAACTAATTAAAATGCACTGCTAATGAATGTATTGCTTTAATAAAAATTATAATAGTTTTGCTGCTTCTTTCTGTATCTTTAGCCACTCAGTAAATCTTTGTAGAAATCAGGTTTTGGTTATTTTGTATTGTGATTTTTTTATCCTAAGTTTTACCATATTATATTTCAGAACTAGATAGCAGTTGCTTAAATTCTTTTATGATCTAGAAGTTTCTACCTTTAGAATGTAGGATTTACAACAAAGTCACATTTTTCAAAGCTGGCAAATGGGTTGGGTATTCGTGAATTGGCAGAGAGACTCCCCCTTAACCAACCTGTTTGCCTAAACATTTCCGAACTTCCAAAACTATCATGTTTATTAAACGTGGTGGGTTGACCCAACTTCCTCTTTACGACATTATTGGATTTCCCTAATTAATTCACAGTTTATGTAAAGTAGAAATAGTAACTGTTATAGTTGGATAATTTGTTTAAAAATTATTGAATGAGCTGAATTCCACAATTTAAAATTTGTGTGTGGTTAAATCCACATCTAATAATGATCCTGTAGTGTTTAGTAATTGTTATAGTTGCATAATAACCACTATCAAAAAATATTTTCATACATCTTGATATCTTTTTTTTGTATAAGACATAATAATATGGGATCTTGTTTCACTTGTGTCATTGCATATTTTTTTAATATATTAATGAATCTTTTGTGAATTACAGCCTCAAAGTTTGGTCGTTTTGTGAATTACAGCCGCAAAGTTTTTTTTTTATGAATTACAGCCACCAACTTTTGAAAATGACCACCATTACGGCCAAGTGACCGGTTCTCACCGTTGACCAGCAAAATGACCTTTGACTTTCTTTTTTCCTGATTTTACTTTTTTTTTTGAGTTTTCTTTTTTCTTTTTCCTTTTTTAAATTTAATTCCTTCATCCTGTTCACATCTTCATCCTCTTCCTCCTTCTCCATCATCTTCATCCTCTTCATCCTCCATTAATTTTCAAAGTCACCATTAATCTTCAAAGACCCAATTTCTCTCCAAAGTCCAAACCCTAGATTTCTTTCCCCTTTTCAAGAACCCTAATCAAAGAATACCAAATTGGAAGGGATGAACTTTCTGGGTATTTGAATTTCATCAAACTTTATTCTTCAATTGGGTGCTTTAGTTTTTGAGGCAACAAGGTTGATTTTGAGGAAATTAGTACTTCAAACATTACGTTAATTTAGAGTACAAGTCTATTTAATTAACTCTCACTAAGTGACCGACGACCCATCCGCCATTTTAGACAACTCAAGAATCATTTTCCTTAAAAATTCCTCCATTATCAAAATAAATTCTTTCTCTTTGCATCCCCATTATTACAAGATCAAAAGAACCAAATCCTCCCCAAATCACACCTCAATCCTCTATAATTCCCCTTTTCAATTTATCAATACTATAAAATGTCAGATCTAGGGTTTTAATTTTTTCAATTTGCTCCTCATTCAATTCCGCCCTAATTGACCCCCTTTCTCCATAATTAGGGCAAAAAACTACTATTAAAATGAAATCCACGAGTAGATTCTTCATTATAGGGTTAGTAACAGCGTGGTATTCATCAAACATTGGGGTTTTACTGTTAATTAAACAAGTATTTATTATCGAATTATGGATTCAAATACCCGATTTTTCTTACTATGTGTCATATGACAGCATGTTCATTGCTAAGTTACATTGCAGTAGTTTGGATGAAGATGGTACCTATGCAAACAATTCGATCTAGGGTTCAACTCTTGATGATCTCAGCTTTAAGTTTGATTTTTTGTGCTTCTGTTGTTAGTGGAAATATTTCATTGAGATATCTCCCTGTTTCATTCAATCAAGCAATTGGGTCAATTTAAGGGGTGTTAATAATCTCACTCAAGAAGCCATTAATGGCGTTTGTAAAACAGAAGTGCAATTGTTTAGGAGAGAGAAACAATCTTGGAATCTTGCTTTTCATTAATTGAAGATTAATGGTGACTTTGAAAATTAATGGAGGATGAAAAGGATGAAGATGATGGAGAAGAAGGAGGAAGAGGATGAAGATGTGAAGAGGATGAAGGAATTAAATTAAAAAAAGGAAAAAGAAAAAAGAAAACTCAAAAAAAAAAAGTAAAATCAGGAAAAAAGAAAGTCAAAGGTCATTTTGCTGGTCAACGGTGAGAACCGGTCACTTGGCCGTAATGGTGGTCATTTTCAAAAGTTGGTGGCTGTAATTCATAAAAAAAAAACTTTGCGGCTGTAATTCACAAAACGACCAAACTTTGAGGCTGTAATTCACAAAAGATTCTATATTAATATATTAATTTTTTAATAATGCAAAAATCAAAATATTAAAAGTCAAAATAGGACATTAGATAGCGTGAAAATAAGAAGTGTAGCAACTAGCAACGATAAAAAAATTTATAAACCACAGGAAGTACCACAAACCAATTCATGTAGATATTAACAGTTCGAGTTTGGATCAGAAAGTTCAAACTTCATGTCGAACCGAACCCATTTTATAGCATGGGGCGCAGGGTTTAACTATTTTCTTGAATAGGTTGAAAGCAAACCCACTCATTTCATGCTAGGTTTTGGTGTAATTGTCAAGTGGTGTCAACTTTTGTCACCGCTTATCTACTGCTTTTAGGAAATATGTTTTTGCGTGCCACTTCTTGTTGAAGCAGTTTGCGTGTAAGGTTTTACTTGTCTTGGTCAGTCCTATACGTCCATTTATAGGTTTTTGGCTGTGAAAATGACCAAAATAGTTGATCCTTGTTTCAGGATAGTTTTGGCCGGTTAAGTGATAGAAATAACAAGGACACGTCAAAGGCAATGAAGCATCTTACTCGCATTTTCACAAATAGAATTACCATACAAATGCCTCAGGTTCTTTACTATTTATCTTATCATTATCTACTAAAAATTTCGTCAATGGTTATGCTATCTTAACTTCCTTATTTGTGACAGGATGAGAATCTACTGTTAGATTGGAAGCAGAAGCTGGAACGTGACATGGAAACTCTAAAAGCACAGTCAAATAGTGTTAGCATTCATTCTGTAAGTCATGTGTATCACACTGCATTAACTTTTGGTAGCCAATGACCCAATGCGATGCTTTAAACGGGAGAGTGAAGCTGATTTCTCCGTGCTGTTTCACACCATAATTTGCTGATTAACAATGAAAGTTCCAAAATTCAAAAGACAAAAGTATGAGCCATGTTACATTTTTGTGGGGAGAAAATATTTAGCCTCATTTTGTGCATGGAGGTTGATGGAACTATGGTAACTTTTTTGATAGGGAAGATTCAAAGGGACTTGGTGTGGACATGCTTTCTGTTTTAGGATAGTCTATCCTCCCTTTCTGTAATCAGATCCCGGTTGCTCTTTATAAAAGGCTTTTGAGTTGATGCCAGGCTAATTTGTTTCAAGAGGATGAGCATTTTTGTATTGATCTTGGCAGTTTTCAGTTGACCACCTTTGTAATCTCTGCCCAAAATCACCTTTTGTAAAGATCAATTGTAAATGTATTCAACCTTTTTGGACAAAGATTACAAGGTATTATCAATAGGTTAGCAATTTTCAAACTTGTTGATAATTGGTGGATTCTTAGAATCACGAAAAGAGAAAGTTTGACTCCATAGCTCAGTTCTTCCATCACTTACTCTTTAACGTCTTCAGTGTTTAATAAGCTTTAATTAAGTTCAGATCATTTGAAATAAGTTGGGGATACCGTAGTTCAATTTAATAGGACAAGCTCAGTTTATTTATATAATACATTGGGGATGACATAGTTAAGTCCAATTTGGACAAGATGAGTTTAGTTTTGCCATTGTTCCTCATAATTTATATTCTTAATAAGCTCTAATAAGTTAATTTCAGTTTTAATAAGCTGAAAGGAACAGACCCTTTCCAAATGGATTAAAAATATGAGCTGTTGTTTAACGCAGTTTTGAATGTCACACTTAATCAATAACACCGCAATATAACAAAATGTAATTATTTGCTATTACAAAATCAAGTTTCCTCTATAATACCTTATGCCACTTTAAATTATAACTAAATGTGAAAATTGCTAATGTGTATTGTATTTTCTATAGTAACTTGGGACTAAAATATAGCTGCTGTTGAGTATTTTCCTATCCTTAGATATTTAGGAAATGTCATGGCTATGCATTTTGTTAAAAATTGATTGCCTGAATTCCTGCTAGTTCAAGTCATCCAGATTCCAGAGTGAATGTGGTGTTATCTTTTGATGCTTGTTACTTATTTATCATTTAACTAATGAAATTTAGTTTGTGGCATAAGTCGTATTGGGTGTGAATAGTCATTTTTTTTTTTCTGATCTGAGGTTTCTGAAGATGGTGGTTTTCTCAACGCTATAGAATGAGTGCTTGCAGTCAGCCAATTCACTAATGATTATGGTTTATTTTTGAAGGTGTTGAGCCGCATTGGAATCGAGTGCCATGATATTGAGACCTTATCTATTAAGGATCAAGCTCTTTCAAGTGAAAGTTAGTGACATGATTTTGTTTTGCAGAAGTTTATTTTTGTGTGTAAGAGTGAAACTTCCGTATCTTATAAGTTCATCTGATTTCCAGGTGTGGAGAAAGTGATTGGCTGGGCTTTAGCTCATCACTTCATGCATTGTGCTGAAGCTTCAATAAATGACTCAAAAGTTGTTATTTCTAGCGAAAGGTATCATGGCTTGCCAAGTTCTTCTAAGATTAAATGTCGGTTCTAATTGATTAGGATGATAAGCATGATCCCCTTTTGCTAAGGAACTTAATTTTTTTTTGCAGCATCAGGCATGGACTTGGTATATTGCACGGTGTCCAAAATGAAAACAAGAGTACTAAGAAGTCCTTGAAGGTATTAAATGTGGAATTTTTTTCTCGTCTTTTTGCCCCTTCCCGCCCAAATATTATAAGCTTTAGAAGTCTAGAAAATGCATTTAAACATCCCTACAATGTTTTTGGGTTGTGAATTTTTTGAGTGTTTGGAGACCGAGTATTCTTTTCTTTGGAAAAATTTAATTGAAGTTAATACAAGTGTGTTTCAGGATGTTGTTACTGAGAATGAATTTGAAAAGAAGCTCCTAGCGGATGTCATTCCGGCTAATGAAATTGGAGTAACTTTTGACGACATTGGCGCCTTGGAAAATGTTAAAGATACACTAAAGGAACTAGTGATGTTACCACTTCAAAGGCCAGAGTTATTTTCGAAAGGACAGTTAACAAAGGTTTTGCTCCTTTATCTTTGTGCAATTTATATTTTGATTTTCAGAATTTTCGGTGTTCTAATGGATTACTTACTTGAAATTCAGCCTTGCAAGGGAATACTGCTTTTTGGCCCCCCTGGTACTGGAAAAACAATGCTTGCAAAAGCAGTTGCAACAGAAGCTGGTGCAAATTTCATAAATATATCAATGTCGAGCATTACATCGAAGGTATTGTCTTTTCTTATTTCCTTGCTCTATGCTCAAGATGTCTCTCGACAATTGATATTGATACTTATCTTTAAATTTATTTTCTGATAGTGGTTCGGTGAAGGAGAAAAATATGTGAAAGCGGTTTTTTCTCTGGCTAGTAAAATTTCTCCCAGCGTCATTTTTGTTGATGAGGTTAGTTAAGATATTCTGTGTTCTTTGGTTCAATTCAAAGGATTGTTTTCCTAGTGTCACCTCTGATATTTTGTAATTTTGTATATCTTTTCCGTAGGTTGACAGTATGTTAGGAAGACGTGAAAATCCTGGGGAGCATGAAGCTATGAGGAAGATGAAGAACGAGTTCATGGTGAACTGGGATGGTTTGCGTACAAAAGATAAAGAACGTGTTTTGGTGCTCGCTGCAACAAATAGGCCTTTTGACCTGGATGAAGCTGTTATCAGGAGGCTACCTCGGAGGTCAGTTTCTCTTAGATTGATATTTGATTCAGTTGTCTAATATAAACTTATACATGGATTAATGTTTCTGATCTTTGCATATGCGGCAGATTAATGGTCGGCTTGCCAGATGCACCTTGTAGGCAGAAAATTTTGGGTGTAATTTTGGCCAAAGAAGAGTTGGCACCTGATGTTGATCTAGCTGTTGTGGCTAATATGACCGATGGATACTCTGGAAGTGACTTGAAGGTTGTAACTTGTAATTATACCATTTTGGTTGATATCATGCCTTGTGTTGGAATTCCAATGTAATTTGGTGCTATTTAATTTGTCGCAGAATCTTTGTGTAACTGCAGCCTATTGTCCCATCCGAGAAATATTAGAGAAGGAGAAAAAGGTATTATCTTCATTATTATTATCAGTGTTTTTTTAAAAATATTTTCATAATCGACTATCTGTTGAACCTCTGTTGTGAAATATACACAGTTCTTCAGTTTTTCTTATTTCCTTTGCTCAATTGTTAACGACTTAACGTGCTAGACCAGTTATTGAAATTTACTTTTCAGTGTTGTTCAAAATTAGAACATGAAACTAAAAGTAGATGGTTATTTTTTTATGCTTTTTTGTAACAAATGTTAATTTACTATAAATGTTTTCAACTGGATATAATCAAAATGATTTTCTATAAAACTACATGTTTTTATCATGCTATTTGTTATTTCAATTAGGTAGCCTTCCATTTCATGTATATTTTACTTTAACTTCTATGAATTTCCATTTTTAAAAAATGTGCTCCAATTGTTTTGTTCTTGCTGATTGTGGTCTTTTGTGCCTGAACGACATTCTATATTTTTCTGTCTTAGTTCGATTTAGTTTAAACCCTTTTGATCCAAACCTTTGCTTCCTCATCTAGCTTAGCATTGACGTCATCTGTACTTTCTCCACTAACAAAATATCAGCAGCTAACATGTACCTTGGTACATGGAACTTCTTCCTAAATAAGTCATTGTATGATATATTTTGACATTGTTTTGAAGTTTGAACTTTATACTCCATATTTTGGACTACACTACACTGATATACTTGCATAACATATATTTCTTTGCCATAACCCACCAAAATAATTCTCTTAGTAACTTGTTATACCTCTCTCGATCAATAAAAATCATGTCCAAATCAATTTCCTTTTCCTTCTAGTACTCTATTTGGTGACATCATCATCATCATCATTATCATCATACCCGGTGTCTCGCTCTTAATAAACTATGATCAGGGTCTGAGGAGGGAAGGAAGGCAATAACTCATACGGTCATACCCAAAAAGGAGAGTGCTGCCAAAGAGTCCCTCCGCTCGAAAAAGATTCACAGATGAATCCTCAGATAAAATCTCATTGGTGACGCTTAAAATAAATATCTTTCATGGTAGACATATGTCGTAAAGCAAAATTAGTTTTCGAAAATGATTGTACCTTCTCAAGCGATGTCGCATAGCTTGATGTTGTGGCTGCAAGCCTGATTCCTCTATAGTTACAGAAGTTGTGCATATTCTCTTATCCTCCTAGCCATTTGGATATAATTTGTTTTCTGTATCTTGTTAATGAGGCTAGTTAACCAATCAAATCATATCTGTCAATATATGTTTCCAAGCTTCAAGACAGTGAGGATTCTCTTTTGATTTATTTTCTTCAAAGCATCTTCCTCCTCTACTTTGATTATTCGTCTCATAAACATCTTTATTCTTTTTACGGGTTCGATCAAAATGTCTCATGTTGTCACTCTTTGACATCCATCGAACAACTCATCAAAGTACACCTTCCATCTATCCTTAGTCTCTTGATCTTGAACTTCTGTTGATTATCCTTGACACAATCATTTTAGTAAAGATCCTTTCTAACTGCTCGTCTCCTTTTTCCTTTTGGACATTATATTTAAACTTATTCCTCTTCTCTCTAGTCCAACTTCTTGTATACATCTCCATATACTCTTAAGTTTGCCTGGCTTCCTACTTGTTTTGTCTTGGTTTCGGCTTCTTCATTTGTGATGTTTTCCTCTCTCCTACTTTTTCCTAAAGCTAATTAACATTCTTTTTCCTATTGTGACATGTACTTATTCATTCTTTGTCCTAATGCCCCCTAGTTATTTGCTGACTCAGTTTCATTTTGAAAGAGGAAAGTGTGTATTTTTGCATGTCTGATTATTCGTTACTTTCATTTGTCAGTGTGCTGCATGTTATACAACTATTTGTAGTTTGTGTTCTTTTACTGTCATATCTGAAGGTAGTGCGGTTCAATTATGTATGTAGCATGTGATTTGATGCTGTTCGGACTTATATTTATGGTTACTGTCTTTGCAGGAAAAAGCTTTGGCTTCAACTGAGAACAAATCGCCTTCCTTATATAGTGGCGATGATGTTCGTCCTTTGAACATGAGTGATTTTAAATATGCACAGGAACAGGTTTGTCTCCTCTGCTTTGATTTACTTAAATGCTTTATCCTCTTCCCCCTCTCCTACCCACGACAAAAAAGATATGGGTCAGCTACATGAATCAATATCATTTACATGGATTCTTCTTTTCCATTCATTTTGATTTTCTATCATTTCAATTTACAAGTCTAGATCTTTCATCTTCTTTTCCACACCAGTCCTTCAAGTCATCTTTGGTCTTCCTTACCCTTTTTTAATAAAGTCTCCCAAGATTCAATTTTCTATCTTACTAGTTCGCTAATACTCCATCTTTGCACATGCTGATAAAAATCATGTGCAAGTCTCTTTTTTCATCTTTGCCTCATAAGATGAATTGCTTCTATTGTTGATTTCCCTGGCATAAATCCAATTTGATTCTTTAATATTGAGGCACATCTCCTCATATTTTCCAAGCAATCGTGGACATCTCCTTTCTTGTAAATGGTCACTAAAGTACTTCTCCAGTCACCGAGTATCTTGTTTGTTCTCTCAAATTTTGTTGAAAAGTTTCGTTAGCCAAGTTACTCCAGTTGTCCCTATGCATCTCCATCTTTCAATAGGTATACCACCTAACCCAATCACTTTCTTTAGCTTCATCTTCTTTAAAACATCATTCACCTCTGGTTTTTGTGTTATTATGCTCTGTTTTCATCTAAGGGAGTGATTATCGTGTCCCCTGTTCTCCATTGAATAACTCATCAAAATAGTCCTTACGATTCTTGATGTTCTTGTACTGAACTATTGAATGTTCTTATCCTAAGCTTTATCCTTAATACACTGTTGCTACACCTATGTCGTTAGTTTTTGTTTGCCTTTTCTTTGTTATCATATATATATATATATATATATATATATATATATATATATATATATAGGATTTGGATCATGTGAAAACCAATTAAAATGGTGAAAACTGAAAATAGGGGTACATAAAAGCTCAGATGGAGTACATAGTTGGATGGCAATTCTGTAAATAATTAGACATTTGCTAAAAAGGTACATATACGCTGAAAAGGGGTACATAATCAGATGACATTTTTGGAAATAATATGAACTTTTTTCTTCCCAAAATATATGTACACGTTATAAGATAATATGTACCCCTTTTGCTACAATATGTATACCTCTGTCTGGTTTTCAGTTTTCACCACTTTAAGTGTTTTCACTTGATCCTACCCCTATATATATATATATATGTATATATATTTATATATATATATGAAGAAGTTCCAGTGAGAACTATCATTATATGAGAATCGTGAGAACCATTTTGCAAAAGGTGTTATTAAAAAACGTTACTTTGTAATATGTTTGTTTGAAAAAAATTCTTTTTATATATATATATATATATATATATATATATACTTTAGAATTTAGTTTGTCAAACCCCTCTTTAAAAGCTTAATTTCATCTTGCAAATGGGTACTTTCTCGTTTTTTTTTATTTTTTTTATTTCCTTATATTTGACCAAGTTTCCTTATTCCTGCATTTTGCTAATATAAGATAACATTTTTTCTTTTCCGTGATAACTTTCTTGACCTCATTTCACCATGTTGTATCTTTCTATAACACGAAACTACCCTATGATTCTTCTAAAATCTCCTTAGTTATTCAAATAATGCAAGTTTTTATCTTTGTCTAAGTATGCTATGCATCCAAAGTCATCCCCTCTGCTACCCATACAAGGGAATAAATATATTAAAACAAAAAGGGTTTGGAATGTGGAATGGGAGGACAACTTATCCTGTTAGTTACCGCTAGTGGCTTCTAAAACATTGTCGATTGCTAGCTTGATATGACTTTTGTGATCAATTGTTGGTACGTAGGTGTGTGCAAGCTTCTCGGCAGAGTCTACTAATATGAGTGAGCTGCAGCAATGGAATGAACTGTATGGTGAAGGTGGATCGAGGAAGAAAAACTCCCTCAGCTATTTCATGTAGATGAGTATTTATTTTTGTGTAGTAAGATCGTGAATAGTCAAGCAGCTGCTCGAATTTTCCCATCATTTTCCTTGACCAACTGAGACCAACATGCTGGCGACTTCCATTCGCAACGTCCCTGCGCAAACGTAGCTGTGCATCTTCTATGTATCATATTTAGCCAGATCCCCCCCTCCCTCCCCTCTCCGTTTCAACCCAAATGTATAGTGATCTCAATTTATAGGTCGTGTTTTTATCTTTCTCAGCAACTTTTAATTTTGGCATAAACGGCCTGCCTCACCTATTTGCTGTATATACTATCTGATTCCTGAGTATATTTATTTATTAATAAGCAAACATGGTATTTTATCTGTACAGTAACATTGTTTAACTAATTTATACCTTGATATGTTAGTGTTGCTATGTGGTATTATATGCTTCTGTGGCACTTGTAACTTGAAGTATGTAAATGTAATTTATTGTACTTTGGAATTCTGAGATAGTCTGAAGTTGATATAATTTGATGTAGTTTCTGCGTGATGTTGGATACGCTACTTCCGTTGTATTTTCACCGATTAGCAAATACTCTCTTCCGTCCGTTTGAAATTGCTACTGAAAGTGTCATTTTTCCTTAGAGCATGTTATAATTGAGAATCAAATTCTATCCGGTTGAAATAAGCACCTAGCCCTCTCGGCCTCTCAATTCCTCATCCTATTCCCAGTATAAAAATCAGCCAAATTTAATACATAGGGCATGGGAGAGTTTTCCAAAAGATTTTTCTATTTTATTATTTTTTGGATCATTTACCAACTACAGCCTCTAAGTTTACTCAATTTCAAATAAACAGCTGCAAACTTTGTTTTTTTTTACCAACTATAGCCTTCAACTTACCAAACATGACATCAAGACAGCCAAAAAAAGAGTAAAAAAATGGGGTTAAAATGGGTTGTTTTGGCTATCTCGATGTTATGTTTGTTAAGTTGGAGGCTGTAGTTGGTAAAAAACAAAGCTTGCGGTTGTTTATTTGAAATAGAGTAAACTTAGAGGCTGTAGTTGGTAAATGATCTTTATTTTTTTATGGAAAATTTACTTTTTAAAATCCGACCTTTTGCTTGTTCTCTTTTAAAAATTCCACCTTTTGATTATTTTTTAAAAATCCAGCCTTTAGCCTCTGTTTTATTTTATAGTACATACCTTTCTAACTTACCTGAACAATTGATTAATTTCGAATTTTTAAAAAAAGAGAATAGGAAAATTTACTTTTAAAAATCCGACCTTTTATTTGTTCTCTTTTGAAAATCCCACCTTTTGTTTGTTCTTTTTTCAAAATTCAACCTTTTGCTTGTTCTCTTCAAAAAATGATAAAATTTCGAATTTATCCGGTCACCGGTAAAAATGTTTAATAAAAAAAATGGAGGCAAGAGGTCAAATTTTTTAAAAAATAATCAAGTGGATTTTTAAAAGTATCAAGTGGCCTTTCTACTTATATGACACGTTATTCCCAAACATTCACAAATTGAAACATTCAGAAATTGCGAGGGAAAGAAATTAAGCCCTAATTTTCTCTTTCTCAGTAGACTTTGTCCAAATTCCAAACCACGCAGGTAATCTCCATCTCTCTTCTCTTGTTCCTCCATTTAATAATGAACTTTCGTCCATAGCTGATGGCTTCCACTTTAATATACTTTTCGATCGTTATTGTAGACTTTAGGGGCGCAATTTTGAGGAATTTGTTCCAACTCTATTCGTATACTGTTTCGACAATTGATAGGGTTTCTTAATTCTTTATTTATTTATTTTTTGATTTCTGAATATTGATGGAAGACCTTTCCTGACTTCCTTAACTGTTTCTGTTGCGTCAATGTGGTGCCTGATCATTTTCTCGAAAAACAAATTTAATATTGCTATTTTTTCGCCAATTTTAATTAAAAACTTCACCTTTTGAGTTTTGCAAATATTTCACGTATAATGTTTTTGCTAATGTTTTTATGAGGTAAAAACCAAAGATAATTTCGTCCACCATGACGCACAACTTGCAAGGGAGCTTTTGTTTGTATTTTGGTGGATTCATAATTTTGAATTAATCTCATGATGCATTTTTAAAGATTTGTTATGTCAAGGCTTTGTTTGATTATGGGTTGATCTTGAGTTATTTAATTTTAAAGAAAGAACCGAGATAGAACTAGAATGCAAGGGAGGAAAGTGTGAATTTTGTACTGATTTTTTTTGTTCTGTTTGTTTTTTTTTGGGTTACTTACGGTAAATTATAAGGAATATTTGATTTGCTTGAGAAAAAACATTAAAGCTATTCAAATTCCTAATATTTTTAATTTAAGAAACCAACAAAAGGATATACACTTGAACCTCATTCCCTATTCGATGCTTGTATGTTTTCTTTGTCTCATTGCATCAATATACCAACTTGTTTGTGATTTTTCTCTAGTGTTTTTGACTATTATCATTTTAGGTTAGGTGGAACAAGTTTACTAATACATGGAGCTGTTGCACCACCCCACTTCTTTTCTATCATCCATTCTTCCAGAGCAAGGATCCTTGCCAAAGTATGCCCTGGTTGTACTTAACCAGCCCCTTCCTCGTTTTACTCATCTCCTTTGGGAGCACGGTACTTTATTGTGTTTCTCTACTCTTTTTAATATTAATTTTTTGTGTTATTCCTTTTGTGTGTTATGGATTATACTTTCTTTTGTTTATATACGATGAGTTGACAAGAACTAGTCATGTGGAAGGCTAGCGTGTTTGTTGATGATGTTGGGGCATGGGAATAATATGAAAGGGAATAATATGAAAATAATGAGCCGGATGTAGGCTTTACTTTTGATTTTTGTGACATTGCACTCCAATTGTTTGGAGCTTGTAGCTGCTTTCTATTTCTACTATTGGTTATTGGTAGGTATTGTTCTTCTTCCGTTCCAAATTAGTCGTAACATTAGCAATATTTGTACTATTCACTCATTATCTTTAATTTGTAATTAATTCTTAATCAATAAGTTAAAATATAGTCAAGTCGGTTCTTGTTTGATTTGTCTCGAAGCAAAAAATTGTTAATATCAAAATTTTATAATTTTTTTATCATATATAATTATAGATATTAATGATTAAATTAGTGCATTGGACTATGTGAAAAAAAAAATGTTGCAAGTAATTTGGAACGGAGGAAGCATTTTGTAATGTGCAGTGGTTCTGATGTTATTATTTTGGAATTGTGGGGGGGGGGGAGATGGTTGCAATTTGCTATTTATTTTCTAGTTCTTCAATGTCTCACTGAATTTTTCTATCTGGAATGTTACTTCTTTTTGGGCTTGAAATTCTTTGACTTTTTGTCATTTTGTAATCTAATCTCAATTTATCGATATTTATTCTCAATGGAGATTTATGGTGCTTGGTTTCACATTATGTGGACTACACTAAACAGGTTGATTAAATATTCAAACTTCTTATATATGAATTTGCGGATGATGTTTGAACAATGATCAATCAGAAACCACCCTATTTGTTAGTTTAAGGGTAAGATTGCATAAATTCGTCCCCTAACCCTTCTAGACGGGAGCCACTTCTCATTGGGGCAATGACAATCTTTTTGTGTGCATGTTCTTTTTTGTCTTGCTTAATTATAATCATTGTTGACGATTGGTGTCTTTTATGTAGCAAAACTACGACTTTGTGCGGATGGAGGTGCAAATCGTTTGTTTGATGGAATGCCTCAGTTTTTTCCTCAACAAGACCCCTTTCATGTCCGCGAAAGGTTATTTTTACTCACTGTTTTTTGATTTTTTTTGTTGCAATCATGGTTTTAATTCTATGGACTGTTTTGAATGAGTTAACCTTTACTCTGAATCTGATACCCTGCGTTTAGGTGCACTATATGTGCATACTTGATTAGGGTTTCTATTGTGAAGAAAATAAAAATACTCCATGTGTCCTTTGTGTTCTTTCCATTTAACAGTGTACATTGACCTAAAAATGGTGAATGAAGACCACTTCACTTGCATATGAGAAAAACTAAAAGTGGAAGGACATTTTAGAGAAGGGAAAGAGTATTATCCAAAAATAGCATGAATTAGGATACGACTAGAACAGAAAAAATCCCATAAAAAATATTGGCTAGAATAAAAATGAATGGAGGGAGCATGTAAATTAACCTATGCTATGATTCTTGGATGCTTGTTTCTTTGGAGCGGTAAACGAAATTTGGTCAAACATTTTCTTGATTTCGAATCGTAGTTAAACAAGGTAATGCGCTCAAGTGGTACATATTTTTTTAGGAAATTTGATCAAACATCATTTGGTTCATTTCATTGGCTGATTTGACAGTAATCTAAAGGGGGAGGCGGGTAAGTGGTTGAATTCAAATGTTCATTGCTAATAACATTTTGTGGTTAATACCCTTGGATGATGTGGCTATCTAGGGATCGGAATTTGGATCGTTACTTCTCTTGTTTGAATTTGTGATTTGGATATATTATATTGTGTTCCTAATAAATCAAGTCTTCACTTTAGGCCAAAAGTTTATTTAAGATTTGGATTGGTTAAAATTAAATAATATTTAGATTGGTTACAGGTATAAACCAGATGTAATTAAAGGTGATTTGGACTCTATCAGAGCAGATGTTTTGGATTTTTATGCCAAATTAGTAATCTTCTTTTTCCTTTTCTTCATTTGTTTTTGTGTTGGAGCCATTATCTGTTTCCTTTTTTATTCATTTCCAGAATGAACCAAGTTTTTTTATATGTATAGTTTTCTCCCCTTTCCTTTCTTTGTGGCTTTGTTTGGTGGCCAGTTTTGAGCTTGGCCAGTGATTCACTGGTGAGAAATTTGACTTAGGATTGTGGTGAGCTAGATTATTGGGCGAATTGTTCTCATAAATTGGCCTTTGCTGATTCTTAATTACTTGAGGTTTAATAGAAGATACCCACATCACTTGAAAGTCTGAAATTTACTGTGATACCTAACCTTGTGTCCTTATGGGAGAGCATCATAATCTATGTGATTTTGATGTTATGTATGTTAGTGTGTATGCAAGCTTGTTGCTTTTTTTGTCACAAAATACGAGTAGTAGTTTCAATTTCTTCGGTTAGCTCTGCTTTCCTAAACCTAGTGATTGTCAAGTTCGAAATAGGAAATGTATGTTTGTTTTGTAGGCAGTGTTAGAAAAAGTTTAGCTGATTAAGTTTCTACATGAAACACATCTTGCACGTGATAATGAATGCTGTAATGCACTAATGGTTGCGACAATGCGACTTGCTATGCCACAGAAGTTAGATGCTGGATTTCGATGGTGTTACAATTGACTTCCAGGCTATCGGAATGTGGATTGGAAATCTCAAAGGAATCCATTTTTATTATAGTATTTCAAGCTTTTTAAAGATATCTTTAGATCATCAAAGCTTATGCATTCCTTTTTGAACCTAATCTTGTCTTAAAAATGCATTATGATGACTATGATGTTAGAATAATGAGTAGTAACAAATGTAACGGTATGCTTTTGAATCAAATGCGACAGAATGGGTTTTCCCATTACAACAAGTTTAAAATTTGTAGCAAAGTGGCTGTTATGTAACAGATGAACCTCATTGTAATCCCATTACGTATGACATATAAAGACTTTGAGTAAGCCTCTTTGCTTATGCTAAGGGAATCAGAAATCCTATAATTCCTCTGATTTTGTTCACCAGAGGAACAGTTATTTAGGTCATGTAATTTATTTCGAGACTGAACAAGAGATGATGGAATAGTTTTATCTTCTGAAACACATGATTTATCGTAACATGAGATGGTTTTATCAACGTAAAGTTGTAAACTTTTGTATAGTACCCTTATCTATGAATTTCTTTGAGTTTTTTTGTAATATCCGAGATATTTTAGAAAAAAAAAATTAATAAAAATAAAAAATAATAATAAAAATAAAAATAGAAATATAGATAATTTATAATTTAAAATAAAAAAAATAAAAATTTAAAGAAACTTAAAAAAAAAAAAAGGTCTCACGGTAACAAATAATTAAAATGAAAAAAAAAACTATATATATAATAAGATAGAAAATGAAACCCAAAAATTTAGGGAAGTTAAAAAAAAAAAAAAAGAATTAAATTGAATCACAATTTTGATTTACACGGTTATATACAAAATATATCAAATTTAACTTCCTTCTCCATTCCTAAAATAACTCCCCATTAAACTCCATCACCCTACCCACTTTTTCCCTAATTATATTAACCTATCTCATTTTATACTGATAAACCAAACTGTTTATCATATTTGATATTTCTCTAAATCAGTTTTCTCTCTTCTCATTCTAATTCTTTTTCTCTCATTCACCATTTTTCTTTCTTTACACCTATTATCAAATTCTTTTTCTCCATTATAGTATTTTCATTCTTTAAATATCCTATATACAAATTCTAAACAACAATCATACTTTAAAGTCAAGTTCTTAAAGGAAGTTTGATATGAGCATACATTTATATTCTAGGGCTCTTTTCACAAGGTAATTTTCGATGTCCATCTATTTAGGATTATCCCGTTAGTATTATGTGCTAAGTGATATTAACTTGTTTAAACGTGTTACGCGAAATGGTATGATATTATTTTATATGACATTATGTTTTATATACACTACTCTTAATTTATATTGAATATTATTTTTGTCAAGCTTTGAATTTATAATTGTTATTTTGATAAAATGGATATTATTATTTTAATAACAAAATTTGATACGGTTTAGATTTGAAAGAAATTATTTATTTTATTATTTTATGGAAATTATATTATTATTTCAATAATGGGTTTAAAAGACGATTTGAGTCGAAAGAGAAATATTTATGATATTGATTATTGTTGTCACCGATTGATACTAAAATGGTGATTTGTTGGATAAGATTTCAATTGGATGTTTTTGAGATATATAGTTATTGAGAAAATTTATGATCATTAGATAAAATGTATAATGTATGTTTTATTAGATGTTTGTGTGTTCGCGATTAATTATTAAAATATATTAAATCACGTAAAGTGTAACGATGGGAATGAAGCTCTTATATTTGTTGTGATCCAAGTATAAGAGTGATGAACAGGTTGCCCTGTTTGGTTAGTATAGCTGCCGACAGGTTATTATTATTATTTTTGATGCTCGATACGATTTTTGGTCTTCCTTCTATTTGTTGTGATCCGAGTAGAAGGGGTGTATACACTAGGATTACCTGAGACTACTCTGCTGGCCTTGATGAATTATTTGGGGTGACGACCTCTTGATGAAGTAGGTATAGGGGTAAAGCCTCGGCCTACTGGCGTTCTCGTTCCCTAAAATTAAAATTGGATATACGTGTTGTCGTCATTAAATGTCAAATTAATTAATTGGCTTAGGTGTTATTATATTTATATGCAAATAGTCGATCTTTAACTCAACTTTATATTACTTTAATTTCTACAACTATTTTCAACTCAATTATAGTTTGTTTTCTTAAATTATTTCAACTAAAATTGTTTTACGGGATGGAGTTGGAATTACTCAGTTTTCCTGATTTTTGGGAGTTTTTCCCTTGTTTCTCTTGTATTCTTATTTTGCAGGTTGTTGATCACGTGGGGATTGTGGAGTGAGAATCATTTAGAGTTATAACTGTTATTAGAGTCATATGTCAGTTTATTTTCAGTTGTTCAAAGTTTTTATATAGACACAGTTTACGTTTAAGTCTTTTCCAAATTTGTAAGACCCTTTGTCGGATTCAAGTTTTATTTAAGTTGTTTTCCTAGTCGTTAAGCCTTACATTTATTTTCTTAGAAATAGATGTGGCGGTAACACCCTCATGAGTAGGTTTTGACTCAAGATTTTCTTAAAAAGGGTTTTCAAAAACTTGACCTACTTTGGGGGTGTTACAAAGTGGTATCAGAGCAACCCTGCGACCGTGGCTGATTGTGTGTTCAGTGCACCTAGCGAGGGAAAAGATCCTGAAATGACTGTCCAACGAGGACATTGTATTCTTAAGTGGGGGTGAGTGTGATACCCCAGATTTAGCTTGAAAAGAGATTGATAGACTACTCATATCAACAAGGTGCATCTTCTTTTCTAGGGAGCCCATTTGCTAAGAACTCCACAGTTAAGCGTGCTTGGTGGGGAGCAATCTTAGGATGGGTGGCCTCCTGGGAAGTTTTCCTTGGTGCGCACGAGTGAGGCCAAAGTGCGCTGAAAAGACTTGTGTTGGTCTGTGGGGCTAGTCTACGGTCTCCATGAGTACTCACCGGTGGTCCTTTGGGCCGGGGTGTTACATTTTTTCTCTCTTCTATCTATATGCTCAAGTATGTCATTCTCCATTTTTTTCTTAGGATGTAGGATGTTTGTCATTAGATCATTGTTATGAATATTACTGCCTTTAAACAAGGAAAGAGGAAAAAGTAAAAACAGAAATGGCACACAGATTTTCGAGTATCAGCACACTCCCAAGGTACTTCTTTACTTCTTTTAGCATAGAAAACAAGTACTACAGCAGCAAGTATTTATAGTGTACTTTGCCTATTGGCCAGCTCAGCATATCTATCATAACAGAATTATTCTTCTAGAGTTTACTACCCTCACACACTATATGAGTGCTCATTTGTAACTAACACCGAAATTACTCGTCTACCCTTGAGTCATTCTTCCCTTGCGTTTCCTCTGATATGTGATGATGTCTGTGCCCTTCTTATATGGCATAACAATACCCCCGGATTGCAGCTTAACCTTGTCCTCAAGGTTGAAGGTAGGAAAGCGGTTGTTGAGGAGTGAAGCATCTTCCCAAGTGGCCTCTAAGGCTGTCTCAGTCTCCCATTGAATCAAAACCTCCAATGTGCCAGCTGTATTGTACCTATACTGAAGGACTTGGGCAGGTTGCAGTTCAAGCTCCTTTGATTCAGTGAGCTGGGGAGGGATCTCCAAAGCTGTGTGATTCCCAATGGCTTTCTTGAGTTGAGATACGTGGAACACAGGGTGTACACGTCTGTGAGATGGTAATTCCAATTTGTATGCTGCTGCCCCAATACTCTGTATCACCTTATAAGGCCTGTAGAACCGTGGAGCTAGCTTCTCATTAAAGTGGCGTGAGAGTGACTTCTGTCGGTATGGTTGCAACTTCAAAAATACCATATCTCCTGGGGCGAAGGTGAGGTGACGCCTATGTTTATCTGCATTGAACTTCATGATTTGTTGAGCACGCAAGAGCTGAAATTTGAGTTCATCGAACATAGCATCTCGTTCTTGCAGCAATTCATCTAAACTTCCCACTTGAGTATTGCTTTGACTGATCCTTCCCAAGTGAGGAGGGTGTCTTCCATATAAGGCGAGGAACGGTGTTGCCTTAGTAGACGAATGAGGAGAAGTATGGTAACTGTATTCGGCCCACGGTAACCATTTTAACCACCTCTTAGGCTGCCCATCACTGAAGCAACGTAAGTAGGTTTCGAGCGTCTTGTTCACTGCCTCTGATTGACCGTCCGTTTGAGGATGGTAGGCTGAACTGTACTTAAGATCAGTGCCTTGAAGACGAAACAACTCCCTCCAAAATAGGCTTAAGAAAACCTTATCACGATCCGATATGATTGAAGTAGGAAACCCATGCAGTCGCACAATCTCCTTAATGAACTCCAAGGCAACCGTATGAGCTGTGAATGGATGCTTGAGTCCAATAAAGTGTGCGTATTTTATAAGGCGGTCTACTACCACCGTTATAGTGTCCTTGCCATGAGACTTGGGTAACCCTTCAATGAAATCCATAGAGATGTGCTCCCAAACCAAGTTGGGTATGGCCAAAGGTTGCAGCAACCCGGCTGGACTCAAACGAGAATGCTTTTGTTGTTGACAAACAGGACACTGTCTCACATATTCAATAATTTGCTTCCTCATACCATCCCAAAACCAATGGGTTGCAATTCGTGTGTAGGTTTTGTGCTCACCCGTATCCCCACCTATAGGGGAGTCATGATACTCCTTTAAGAGAGATGGAATGAAGGTGGAATTCTTTGGAATGACCAAACGATCCTTATAGCATAGCTGTCCATTGATCAGTTGGAACCCATTAAGCACCTCTTCTCCTTGGGCGACCCGCTCTCTAACAGATGAAAAGAGTGGATCCCCTAGAATCTCAGCATCCAACTTTTCCCAGTCCACACTTTGAGTGCTCCATAATGCTCCTAAGGCTGCCTCCACAATGTTTCTCCTTGATAGGGCGTCAGCTACTTTATTCGAAGCTCCCGGATTGTATACAATATCAAAATCAAACCCCATGAGCTTGATGACCCATCTTTGATACTCCGTGCCAACTTCCCGTTGCTCCCATAAGAATTTGAGGCTGCTTTGATCCGTCTTTACTACAAACTTTCGACCCAAGAGGTAATGCCGCCATTTGAGCACCGCAAACACTATTGCCATGAGTTCTCGCTCATAAATAGGTTTCAACTGTGATCTCGTGCCCAACGTCTTGCTAAAAAATGCCACTGGGTGTTGCTCTTGCATTAGCACGACTCCCAATCCAATTCCTGAAGCGTCTGTCTCTACTACACATTTTTTGGTGAAGTTAGGAAGTACCAGTACTAGGGCTTGTGTGATGGCTGTTTTGAGATTTTTGAAAGCTTCTGTGGCTTGCTCATTCCAACCAAATGCGTCCTTCCGCAACTGATCTGTGAGTGGCTTAGCTATCGAGGCATATCTCCAAATAAACTTCCTATAATAGCCAGATAAGCCTAAGAACCCTCTCAATTCTCGGAGATTAGTGGGGGTCGACCAAGACAGCACGACCTCCACTTTTGAAGGTCCATGGCAACCCCTGCACCCGAAATTACATGACCCAAGTACACTACCTCTGTCACTCCTATACTGCATTTTCGTTGATTCACATGTAATTAATTTTGTATTTTTGCCTCAATAATTCCAACACCACAGACAGATGCAACTCATGCTCAGCTTCAGTTCTACTATAAATAAGTATATCATCAAAAAAACAAGTACGAACTTACGAAGGTGGGGTCGGAAAATCTCATTCATGAGGGACTGAATGTCGCCGGTGCGTTGGTCAGTCCGAATGGCATCACTACGAACTTGTAATGACCTTCGTGGGTCCGGAAGGCCGTCTTCTCAATATCCTGCTCCCTCATCCGTATTTGATGGTATCCTGACTTTAAGTCAAGCTTAGTGAAGATGCTTGCCCCATGAAGTTCATCCAGTAATTCGTCAATTATTGGGATCGGGTACTTGTCCGGCACAGTTACTTTATTAAGAGCCCGATAGTCCACGCAAAACCGCCATGACCCATCTTTCTTTTTCACCAATATGATAGGGCTAGAGAATGGGCTGGTCGAGGGTCGTATTATCCGAGCCTGTGACATTTCTCGTACCATTTTCTCGATTTCATCTTTTTGTATTTGAGGGAATCTATAAGGCCGCACACTAACAGGGTTGGCACCTTCCCGTAAATGTATGGCATGGTTGTGAGACCGAGAGGGAGGCAGAGCTGTGATTTCTACAAAAACTTCTTGATATGCCTCCATTACTGGTTTCAAGAAGGAAGGTATATCCACTGGTTCTTCGACCTTTCCTTCACTGATTTCATTCAGTTCAATCCTTATGCCCTGTTTTTCTTTTCGTAGGGTGCGCATCATAGCCTTCAAAGATATTTGTGACTTTCCCAAAGAAGGATCCCCTTTAAGCTCGATCATCTTCGTGTCTCACTGGAACTTCATGATTTGTTCCTTCCAGTTAACTACTATTTCCCCTAGTCTTTCGAGCCATTGTAGCCCTAATATCATATCTGTATTGCCCAGCTCCAGCATCAAAAAATCATCCACAATTTCAATGTTCTGAATTTCTACTGTTACTCCTTGACACACTCCTGCCCCTTTAATTCTCTCCCCGTTACCCAGCATCACCCCAAATTTTTCATGAGTATTAAAGGGTAAGTGTAATTGTTGTACGGTGCGTGTAGAAATAAAATTATTGGTCGCCCCCGAGTCGATCATCACCACGATCGGCAATCCTTGCACTATTCCCCGCATCTTCATGGTTTTTGGGCTCGAAATCCCCACTACAGATTGTAGTGATATTTCAGCCACTGGTGTTAACTCCTCCTCCGCCGGAATTTCATCCTCCTCTTCCGTCGGTTCCTCCTCCGTCTCTCCAGGGCCCAAAATTACGTTCAACTCTCTCCGATTTTTGCATATATGATTATGGGACCACTTCTCATCACATGTAAAACAGATACCCTTGGCTCGTTTTTCCATCATCTCACGGTGGGTTAGCTTCAATCGCCCCTTGTTTGGGTTGTGGTTTATGGTTGGGTTATGATGGTAAGGATTAGGGAGGGCTCTGGTATTTGTTGTGGTTACTAGAGGTTTTTGTGGGTAAGTGATTTGTTGGGGTGGGTTATATATTTTTTGTGAAGGAGATGGGGCCGGCACGTGGGGAGGATGTGGCCTGTTAATAGCCACTTGTCTCCTGGGGTTATTTTGGGGATAGGTTAATTTTGGGTTTTGTTTTAAATCTATCATTACTGCCAAGGACATTGCATGATCAAGAGTCACAGGCTTTAAGAGTCTTAGCTCTCTCTTCACATTCTCTTCAAGCCCCTTAAGGTAAGCTCCCATGGCGTAATTCTCCGGTATGGCTCCAAGTGGGTTCGCCTTCTCTACAAACTCCAGATTATACTCAACCACAGACCCCCGCTGCTCCACCATCATCCACTGTTCATGCAGCGTTCCTTCCTCCACCGGTCTAAAACGCCTCAAGACCATCCCCATAAGTTCCTCCCAGCGCCGGATCAGCCTTCTCTGATGTTCCCAATGGTACCAATGTAAAGCTGCCCCCTCCAGACTCACCACGACGGACTCCATTTTTTCTTTTTCTCGCAAGTTATAAAAAGAGAAATACCTTTCAGCTTGTATTAGCCATCCATCCGGATCCTCTCCATAAAATACCGGTAAGTCCAGCTTCGCATCCTCCAGTTTCCCCGTCGTTCCTCATCATCGTGGTTCAAGGGGTGGTGGTGATTTTCATTTTCTCTGACAAAGGGTGAGGTTTCGACTGTGGGTGTGTTTTGTGGGGTTGTATTTTGTGGGAATGGGTTTGGTTGTGTTGGGTATAGTGGGTTGATGAAATCCGGGTTTGTGAGCCTCTCGCTCAATTTTTGGATGGTTCGATTTAGGTTCGACATTTCGGTGGCTAGGGTTAGGTTGTCTTGGGTTATGGTGTTTATCTGGGTATTAAGATTTTGGGTGGTTAGGGACAACTCCGAGCGAATCCGGTCCATCTCGGCATTAATGAGGTTTTGTATGGCGCGCAACTCCCCCTCTAGGCGATCAATACGTTGTGTATTGTTCACCATAGCTGCTTTGATACCAGGTTTGTTATGAATATTACTGCCTTTAAACAAGGAAAGAGGAAAAAGTAAAAACAGAAATGGCACACACTGATTTTCGAGTATCAGCACACTCCCAAGGTACTTCTTTACTTCTTTTAGCATAGAAAACAAGTATTACAGCAGCAAGTATTTATAGTGTACTTTGCCTATTGGCCAACTCAGCATATCTATCATAACAGAATTATTCTTCTAGAGTTTACTACCCTCACACACTATATGAGTGCTCATTTGTAACTAACACCGAAATTACTCGTCTACCCTTGAGTCATTCTTCCCTTGCGTTTCCTCTGATATGTGATGATGTCTGTGCCCTTCTTATATGGCATAACAATCACATATATGAATTAGGGGCATTATTCTCTTGGTCATCTTATATTGAGGTCCTAGCAATCATGAGTTTATGAAGGTATTCTATACAATGGCTTTTTATATAAATGTTACTTCTAATAAACATAGTAATAGACCAGGTTAAGTTTCCTTTTAAGTTTTTCAATGAAAATAAATATCATCATTGCCCTATTTTGACCCTCTTCTGTTCCTGCTGTGGCGCTGCCTCTAAAAAGAGGAAGCATTTTGTGGTATGAGATCCTTTTGTGAAATGGACTAAGGTGGAGCTGATTGTCCTGAATCAATAAATTCATACTTGATGTATCCACACTGGTATGGAGATTTGAAGCAACTTTTTGGACCTGATATGCAAATATTCAATTAATTACAAGATTGGGAGTTTGGGACACCTGAATTTGTATCAGTCTCTGACACTGATGTCAAAAACCGAGTAAAGTAGCATCCAACTATTTCCTATGATGGTAAGATGTTGCACAATGGCCAGTTGCAAATCCAAAATTTGCATGACCCATTGTCCCCATCTTGTACATATTTAGTTTCTGCTCCACTTGTATTTTCTTGATATATATTATACATATATTCACGCATGTTGCACTTGTTTTTGCTGTTAGAAAATTGTGCTGAGAACATAACTATCTTTATCCATTTTCCTCACTTTTTTTTTCCTAAACTGTAGTTTTTTAATTGTTAACATTGCTGCATATTATTTTCTAATGTCAGGGTGTTGATATAATAAATGATTCGCATGACCAAGATACCACAGACCTTCACAAGTGTATTTCACATATTAGTAGCATGATGTCTGACGCTGAAAAATTAAATGTAAGCTGCTTCAGCTTTCATTTTTTTCAAGTCGTGAGCAGTTTCTTTTTTTTTTCTCACATTCTTGTCTGTTGTTTATTGCCAATTGAAAAACAATTATGTTTTTACCCTGAAAAATGAGACGCATAGTGAGGTTTTTGTTTCTTCCCCTGTTATAATTAATTATGTGATGGCTTTCTCTTAGCTGTGCATTCTTGTTGCTGGAGCACTTGGTGGGCGATTTGATCATGAAGCTGGGAACATTAATGTCCTCTGTCATTTCTCTGGCATGCGAATAATTCTTCTTTCTGATGATTGTCTAATCCAACTTCTTTCTAGAACTCACCATCACGAAATCCATATTGAATCTTCTGTTGTTGGTCCACATTGTGGACTACTACCAATAGGAGTGCCTGCTTTTCATACCACAACCTCTGGGCTCAAATGGAATCTAAGTAAGTAATGTTTGTGCTTTTCTTCACGTGTTCAATTTTGTGGCTTTTTAGGGGGCATATGCTTTGTGACTTGACTAGTTTGGTAATGGCTAAAACTTACACTGTTACCTATTAATATTCCCATAAGGAATATTCACGAAAATTAAGAAAATTGAATCATTTAGATGACGGATATATTATTTTATTAAGTTATTGAAGAAAAAGTAGGGATCATAAACACTAATAAAATATTAAAATAAAGTTAGTGGAAAAAATACGACCATAATTATTATACGGTATTTAAATAAAGTTCGTGGGAAACATATTTGGATCATAATTAATATAAAAATGTTAAAATGAAGTTGCTGGAAGATATTCGGGGACCATAAGCATTAATAAAATATTAAAATTAGGATGAGCAATTAACAGCATCAGTATGTATTCTATACTGTGTTGACAGCGGTTGTTAAGCTTCTGTGTGAGGCATAAGTAGAAATCAATGAAATGATAAAATCATGTTGACAGCGGTTGTTAAGCTTATCACCCGTTCTTCAGGATGATATGTAGTATTTTCGTGCGTTGTCCGGGAATCAGTATAGAATGGCATACCTTTATTTTGCGTATTGTTTATCAATTGTTTATTGGCATGAGTATATGACTATTAGAGAACCTTTTCTTTTTTTGCCATTGGATACATTGCAGAGGAACAAAAGTGTTCGCTAATCTTTTGCTTATTTATTTTGCATTTTATTTTATTTGCATTTTATTTCCTTCATGTGATAGTTTTGGTTTTAAGATCTTTTCTCCCCTCGGTTTCATTTCAGCCGATACGGAGATGAAGTTCGGTGGCTTGATAAGTACATCCAATCTAGTGACGGGAGATATGGTATCGGTGCATTCCGATGCAGATCTTCTTTGGACAATATCCATCAAAAAGGACGCCAAATTCACGCCTACGCAGTCTTAAGTGAAAATTATGTCGTGCTGTTAACTTCCGCTTTTCGCGTTGATTCTCTCGGTGATCCTTCTCAACGAGTGGAATTTGATAGTGTTGCTTCCCATCATAAATTCGTATCAAGGACGCCAAGAAAGCTTGTATGCAGACTGCAGTTCAACCATTATTGTAAATAGTTAATTTTTTGTTATGTGTTGCCTTGCTTCCAAGTTCTTGCTGTATCATTACTTCAGAAACAACTTATCTATTCACAGCATCAGTATGTATTCTATACTGGGGTATTTGGCAATTGGCTGTTGGCGGTTAACTGTTGGTGATTGACTTTAGGAGGTTGGCTTTTTTAGTTGGCTTGTTTGACCTGCTAGAAATGTTAGCCAATATTTGGATATTGGCTGTTGGTTGTTGATTGTTTATTAGAGAAAAAATAGGCTAATAAGGTAAAGCCAACCAAAAAACTAGTTGGAGTAACTTTTACATTTTGACTCCAGCTTTTCAATTGCTTTAAAAGCTATTTAACACTTTTTTAATTTGTTTGACCAACTAGCAAGCCAAAAGTCAACTAAAAAGCTAATGTTTCGAAATCTTACAGTTTCTTTGTCGGAAACTGCTTCTACTGCATGTGTGTAATGGTTTCGGGCATTGGATGTAAAATTTGCAGCAAATGTTCGGAAAGCAAAACAAATACTCTTTCCTTTCCGCTACTAAGTCGACTCATTTTATTTTTTGTTTTAGACAAGTTTTTTGAAAAGTTTAATTCTATAAATATTTTCCTTCCTTACCCTGTTACCCACTTTTATTAAACCACCAAAATACAAGTATAGCTTGAATTATATTGTGGCGACTAAAATTTAAGCTCGAACTTTGAAATATGACAACTGTTTTAACTCAATCTTATATTAAAGTTTCACTTGAGCTAATGAAAATTAACCTAATATATATTTTTCAATTAAATAATAAAATTATATTTATTTAAAAAAATTTTACTTTTTTTTACCCGTGTTAAAATAACATTTTAATCTTTAATATCTTTTAATCACACATAATTAAAACACAAGTTCTTGCTATAGACCGTTTATAACATAGACGGGTAAATATGAGCCAACCGATTTTGCAAAATAAGTAACTGTTTAGTTATCAGCCTTATTTTTAAATTTAAAATCATTAGGTTGGGCTGTTGGGAGAGCCGTCTTTGTCATATACGGTCTTTTAGGAGACCTTCTGTAATTAAAAACTATAAAATTTTAATATCAATAATCGTTTATTTTTTTTATCAATAGTGTTTGTATTGAGTCCTAAATAAGCCGCGTCAAGCCGCCAACAGATGGGCTTGTGCATATTTTTTGGCGGCAAATGTTTTAATCTAACTGTCTTATCAGTCTCTTCTTTTAGGAAATTAATTAGGGTTTTATCCCACAATCTTAATTCTTAAAACCATTCCTTTGCCTATTGATAAATGTTTTCAGAATCGGAAATGGCGGAAAAAACTCCATTAATGGGTAATTCGCCGGTTATAAAGCCCATAAACAAGGGTGTGATCCATAAAATATGTGCGGGTCAAGTAATTTTGGATCTTTCTTCGGCCATTAAAGAGCTTGTTGAGAATAGCTTGGATGCTGGTGCTACTAGTATCGAGATTGCTTTGAAGGATTATGGTGAAGGTTGGTTTCAAGTTATCGACAATGGTTGCGGCATTTCCCCCAGCGATTTCAAGGTCTGCTTTCATTTTTTGTTTTCCGCTGTTGTCATTATTGTATCTAAATTTGAAATTGTTGTTAATTATTGAATTTTGTTGTTAAGGGTTATTTTCACTTGCTGAAATTCAACTTTCTATTTAGGTTGAAACGTTACTGATGTGCTGAGAGTCTGAGATTCCTTGTCACTTTTTATGAATTTTAGGCGAAATGAAATTAGTAGAGGCTTTCGAGAGCTTAGAAAGAGTGTTTGGGTGAATTTGAATAAAAGGAAGTTAAGGCAGGGAAGGAGTCATGAATTTTCTTTCACAGTCAATGGATAAGAAAATTTTCTTACGAAGACAACTCTTTTATCCATGTAACACTAGTTGGCCTATATCATACTGGTATCGTGTGATTATTAGTTTATAGACAAAAATTGCTTGAGGAATGACTAAGTATTTGGAAACAAGCATTTGATTTCTTTTGACTTCACTTAATGCCAATGATTGGGAAACCAAAAGAATTTTAAGATTTTGCTGGGTCAAATTATGAAAACCAATTTTAGGTTTTCGCAAAAGGTATTAAATATTTAACTAAAAATTATTATCATAATTGCCGATAATGAATGACGTCATTCTCTTGGAGCTCTGCACCGGTTAATGGTTATGTCTTCCCCGTTTCTCCCCTTTCTTCTTATTCTTTCCTCTTCCTAAATTCTCCTTTGAAATTTTATTCCAGCCCATAAACTTCAAAACAGCAATCGCCTTTATTGTTAGCATCCTATTGTTCCGATTAAGTAGTCGTTAAAGGACACTTATGCAGTGCTAGCCCTATCCAAGGCAAAACTTAGAATAAGTTGTAACTTATGTGTTTGTCTTATGTTGAGAATTAAGCTTGCATTAGGTGGATGTTTGAAAGGACTCACGCTAATTTATGCTAAATGATTCAGTTTTAGTTAATGCTTTTTTTAGTAATATTTAGTTGCTTTAATACTGCTTAGTCTTTGAACTTTAAATTGTCAATTTTGAGCTTTATTTGGTAAAGTATCAGACTAAGCAGTTAAATACTACATTGAGACGATATTGACCAATTTATGGCGTTTTGAAAACAATTTTGCTGTTGCTGCTGTGATAACAATGTGAATGTAATTCATCAGTGTTAATGAATACAACAAGCTGTTCATATTGGATGTCTAATAAGAAAGAACCCCCACAATTAAGGTAAGCCTTTGATTGGCCAACACAAGCAAGCATCTCCCCATTCCCAGCTGAAAACAACAAACTGGTAGCTCAAAAGATCTGGTATAGTGAGGATTTACCATGAAGCAGCTAGTTTCTGTCCATGTAGGAGGTTATTTTATTACAGAGATGTAACATCTGTAATATTTTTAACTTGTATTCTTAGCTTTCTTAGCACATATGTAGGTTGTGAGCTTAAATAGGAGCTTTTCATCCCATTTGCACAGATTTGGCCTATTTTTAGAAGTTGTAGAACATTTGTTTGAGCTGTAAGCTTAAGTACATGCTTATTTAGTAATTAGGCTAAGTGTTTATTCTCAAAACTTCAGTCCCTTCATCTTCATAAGATTTGTGGTGGTTTGAACTTTGAAGTCTTGAACAGATTTTGATAAGTGCGTCAACCTGAGTGCCTAGAATCAGTTTAGGTGTTGTTGTGTGAGTTCTTGTTTTGAGCTATCTTGAATGTTTTCTTTGCATCGAAGGAAACATTTTCATTTGCTTAAAACTTGTTTTTGTTGCCTTATGCTGTATGCATATTTGGATATTGGAAGCAAAACAAGAACATTTTTGAGCAGTAATTGTCTTTAGGTTATCTAATCACTTTCTTAGCTTGATATGAAAGTTCTATCACCTCCTTATTGATATGTATCTGGCACAAAGTTGATCACAACTCTAACAACACCCACACCATGATCAATTTGACAATCAAACCAACAATGTTCACCCTCCGATTCTTGAATTCACCTTTTGTGTAACAACTAAAATTTACATGGAAAACCTTTTTAAAAGTTAAGAGTAAAAACCACAGGACTACTGACAAAGTCCACCCATGCTACTCTTAGTATGATAAAATGAGAATAACGTACTTCAGTCAAGTTCATCAAGTGCTTAACCAATCGTCAAGCATGGTAAATAAGATTTTAAAAAACCAGAAAGCAATGGATGAAAAAATATCACCCAAAAACAGTGAATATCAGCTTCATTTGCCGGAAAACCGAGGCACCCAAAAAAAAATCAAGGTGATTATTCTCTGATTAATAATATGGCTTAGATATTAATGCCTAAGAGTATTGTTTAATTTATGATTTATTTTTGGTGCAGGTTCTTGCCCTTAAGCATCATACCTCAAAATTGGCAGATTTTTCTGACCTACAAATGCTCACCACATTTGGTTTCAGAGGAGAGGCGTTGAGTTCCCTTTGTGCACTTGGGAATTTGACAATAGAAACTAGAACAAAAAATGAATCAGTTGCTACACACTTGACGTTTGACCACTCTGGACACTTGATAGCTGAAAAGAAGACAGCCCGGAAAGTTGGTACTACTGTAACTGTTCAGAAGTTGTTCTCAAATTTGCCCGTACGGAGCAAAGAATTCAGTCGGAATATTCGTAAGGAATATGGGAAGCTTATTTCTTTATTAAATGTGAGTTTTGGTGATCTTATTGCCTGTAATTGTTTTTTTAAGTACTTGACAAGTTTGGTGTTAACTTTAGATTTTAGTAGTCGAGGATGAGTGGATGACTGTCTTCTCTCACTCCTTCACCAAGGAAACTAACTAAAGGGTTCCTTCTCTGCTACATTTTGTTTTCTGTGAACTAAGAGATTCTGGAACGCTATAATTAAGTCAACTTAAATCATCTGACTAATTTAATATCAGAGGTTCGTGAAATAGTGCTTGCTGATTTGGGATGCATGTTTTTCCCTATTCTTTCAGGCGTATGCTATCATTGCAAAAAGAGTCCGACTTGTCTGCACCAACATGTCTGGTAAGAATGCAAGATCTGTGATCTTGAAAACCCAAGGAAGTGGATCACTTAAAGATAACATTATAGCACTGTTTGGCATGAGCACTTTTACGTGTTTGGAGCCTCTTAATATCTCCATGTCGGAGGATTGCAGAATTGAGGGTTTTGTCTCTAAATCTGGTAATGGCAGTGGAAGAAATATGGGTGACAGACAATTCTTTTATGTAAATGGTCGACCTGTTGATATGCCAAAAGTTAGTAAAGTTGTGAATGAGTTATATAGAGGTGCAAACTCACGTCAATATCCTGTTGCAATCCTGAATTTCATTTTTCCCGTCATGGCATATGATGTGAATGTCACACCAGATAAGAGGAAAGTGTTTTTCTCAGATGAAGGCTCCTTTCTACAATATCTGAGAGAAGCTTTAGGGATGATCTATTCGGCTAGTTCCGTCACTTACAGTGTCATGAATGTAACTGTACCTGATGAAAAAGATAATAAATCATCTTCCTGCCCAGTGGGATTGCAGCAGACTCCTGCGCAGCCGTCTCTAGAAAGATCCCAGGCTGAATTATGTGACAAAAAGCTAGCATCTGGACATGATATTATCCCAGATCCTATTGGGAAGGATAGCCAAATTTTATCTTTTGGCCTCCACAACAATGCTCAAAATTCACAGGACAGGGACTTTAGTCTTAAGGTCCACGGCTTTAAAAAGACAAATATTGATTCACATGGCCATGACAACAAAAGGACTAGTGTTAGTATCGATGAACAATGCCTTAGAGAGGTTGAAAGTGATGTTGCAGTTGATTATGGTTTGAGCAATAGGCCGAGCTTAGTTCAATCTTCACTTAACAAGTTTGTCACTCTGCAGAAGAGAAAGTATGAAAACATGTCTATGCCTTTATCAGAAGCCCCTATATTGAGAAACGAATCTAATCAATGCAATGAAAAAGATGATGTAGAATCACCTTTTGCTGCTGCAAGTTCAGTCACCAAGTTCCATCGTGTTGTAGACTCTGCTGAGCTTTTCGGACATCAGCCATCCAAGCATTCTGAAACTACAGCAGATTTGTGTACGACAAGTAGACCCCTTTTAAATAATGATGATGCCTGCCTGGATGTGTTAACAGAGGTAGGTTTTTTGTATCTTTGAAGATTCTTTTGGCTAGCCATTCTACATTCAGTTGATACACACAAAACCTTTGGCAATTGGCTGGCTGGTTAGCTAATAGCATTGATTTTTTTGTTATAGACTCCTGTTCATGAAAATGTTTGGTAAAATTAGTTGTTGATTGCAATTGTTTATAAGAAAAAAAGCCATTTACTAAAAAAAATTTGTTGGCTGTTTGACCAACAAACATATCAAAAGCTAAAACTGAACCAACATGCTGAAGCCTGTTATCATACAAGGCCTATATTATTTTCTGACATCTTTAGTTTTTAATGCTAATAATATCTCCCATCAGTTTCCTTATCAATTTGCATATTTATCTGAATGCATCATTTGAGGTAATGACTAATTTTAGGATGGAAAGGAATTGATTGAACTCTTGTAAAGGTTCTGAATATTAGGTCATGATTGATCAGTTATCTTCCATATCAAATATGATTAAAGTAGCTGCTCAGATCATTTTTTAACCTTGTGCTTGCTACATTTGACTAATTGTTGCTATGTTTGACTGTTAAGAGGGTAGAACCGTAGAAGTTTTGATTAGCTGTTAAATGGTTTTGTTAGATAAGGTAAATTATTGGCTGTTAGCAATTGTCAATAGCTATTAGCATTTGATACATGTCAGTAACATATCTAAGATCATATAATATCTTATTGAGAATTTGCTAGGTTGATGGACATCCACTTTTTTCCCTTTTTTCTTGTGTGAAATTCAGAGAATTTGTATGTAAATTGCAAATTGCAAATTTCTATCAACCTATGTCCAAATATATAAATGTCAAATGCTGGAAAGGTCTGGTATGCTAAAATGCTTTTGAAGATGCTTAATTTTACAAATTAACTCACAAAAAATATTGCATGGTGTGTAATCACTTTACTCCTTTGCCATTTTTTAGTCCAGTTGAATAATTACAACTTTCGTCCTTCGTCTCCTAGGTCGGATCTAGCTTACCCTCTACTCTTAAAGTAAAAGCTGTTTTTCAGGGGGGGGGGTTTATTTTAGTTGCTGATAATGAATGTGAAGTCTTTTCTTAATATAGATATTCTTAACGTTTGTATCACTGACTGGAAGTGTCTAACACTCCAACTGTTCTAACTACTACTTAAATACAATGTTCTGAATGCAGCTTGATATTAGATCTTCATTGCAGAAACACCAAGAGTTTTTCTTGTCATGATGACTGCACCTTGCAAAATACGTTCCTAAAAGTGTTTCTTGTGCTGGACTTGATTTGGTATTGAGATGTTTTAATGTAGTTGTCACTAACTTGTTTATTTGGTCTTTTGGATCTTAAATTTACTCTCCAATTTCAGGAAGTGAGGCTTCAAAGCGAAAGATTGCCTGTTACCAAAGCATTTACACCAAGTGTTTCAAGGAAAGAAAACGCTGAACATGTGCTAAAAGATGAATCACTTGAAGCTCAGTCAATGGAAGGTTTCACTCCGTCGTTGGTTTTGAATCCATCCTTCACCTTGCAATTTGATATGAAAGGTCTCTTGGAAAGGCGGAAACAGAAGTTTTCACTATTGCATTCACGCTTTGATGTTCATACACAGACAAAAGCAAGAAGGTTTATAGAACTTTGTATTAGAATTAATTTCTGCTCTTTGTTTTTTTTTTCTTTCTGTTTTTTAAGCTCATTGATTACATACAGGTGCTATGCTGCTGCAACTCTAGAGCTTTCTCAAGCAGACAATGAAGAATGGAAAGCAAGGGCTCTTGCTGCTGCAACTACAGAACTGGAAAGGCTTTTTAGAAAAAGAGACTTTAGCAGGATGAAGGTAATAATTGATTTAGCTTATAAGAATGGAAAAAAACCGTGGTAGCTAATGCGTTTGCGCGGCTATAACGGAATAATAACGCGAATTGCGGCCGATGCGTTTTGAATTTTTGAATAAAAATCACATAAGGGAAGTTTTGAACTTATAATTGCATTTTTGTTGTTGAACTACTATTATTATGCAATAATACGCCTATAGCTATTATAATTACACTATATGAGGAACGTTTTAGTTTTAATGGATAATTAATTAACTTAATAATTAATTATTTTGTTTAACAACTAAAATTATAGGTAACTATATTATAAGTAATCTTAATAATTAAAGTTGATGGGTATTGATGAAATTCACACGAGAAAAGAAATGGCCTTGTAATGGTAAAATATCGTTATAACGTCGAAACAACTGGCGTCACACATTAAGTAACGGTCAACGTGACATTTTGATTGTGATAATTCATACACTGGTATATAACAGGATTTAATGTCGCGGAAAATCTCATATGGATTACATAATTGGCGCTACTTAGCGTATCAGAGGAGTTTTTATTCCATGCTTATAAGTTGAGATAAAAGCAGCAGCCTTCTTGGTTGACTTTATGTTTCCTTTGATTACTGGTGTGTATTAGGCAGTTATTTCTTCGGACTTAAAGTCCATAGAAATTGAATTGTTGTTGAGTGATGTCTATTTGTTTAGACTTTAGAGTATGTTTGGATAACATTTTAGGAACAAAGGAGGGGAGGGGAGGGGAGGAAAAGATTGATATGTTTTCCTCTTACATCTTTCTAATGTTGGAAAGATTCTTTTGCACAAAATGTGAAGAAGTTTTCTCCTGATTTCCTTCCCTCCATTTTTTTCCTCTCCCCTTTTGGTATCAATATGAAGGAAATTCATGGAAAGGAAGTTCATGGTAAATGGGAATGTAAGGATGTACCATTGTGGTGTTGAAAACTTGAAACTCCTAGGTATAGATATAATGAGGATTTCTTGCTCTTGGAACTAGCCAATTCCTAGGGGTGCAACTTTTTGAGAAGTTGGGAACTATGACTGCAAATTGAAAAACCCATGCTCTAGATGCCCATGGGGTTACCTCCATTAAGGGACCATGGGCAGTTGAGCACTCCATCACACTGAAACACGGATTGATCCTGTCATTGCAAGACCATATCAGTCCCAAAAATATGACATTGAAAGGTTGGTTCATGGAATGCTCTCGGCTGGCATAAGACAACCATCCAACAGCTGGTTTTCAGCTTTGTTTTGTTCTTGAAGACAAACAATGGGTTCTGGAAATTTGTGTCAATCATAGGGAGTCAAATCGAGAGACAGTGGAGGCTGAGAAGTACCCTTGACCAAATATTGATGACCTTGTAGATGAACTGACTGGGTCTACAATGTTCTAAAAGTTGGATCATTAAATCTAGGTTCAGGAAGAAACTGCTTGTTTGACGGCAGTTCACTCTCACAAAGGCCATTACAAGTTTCTCTAATGCCTTTTGGCTTACATATGTCCAGGAGACCTACATGTCTGATGTCTTCAGGTCTTATCTCTGGAAGTTTGTTTTAGAATTTTTTGATGACATGCTTAACTATTGTAAGGACCAAGAACACCAAGTTCATTTGGAAAAAGTTTTGATTCCTGAAATTATTAGGCCGACATCAGTTATATGCCAACTGGAAGAAGTGTGAGCTTGGACAAACCAAAGTGGCATATTTGGGACTCCAAATTTCAGCAGTAGGTGTTGATATGGACAGCAAAAAGTTAATGAGTAAGGACCATCATGGATCAGCCTGATCCGTACAATTTGAGAGTACAGGTTCCCTGGAGGCCAATATTATAGAAAGCACTTAGCTGGCCTGCGAGAATTGCTTGGCCACTGACATCCCAACTTAATAAAGATAAAGTTCGGTGGTTTACAGAAGCTACTTAAAATGTCTGACTATTCTTTGCCATTCACCTTTGATACGGTTGTTGCTACAAGGACACCTATTAACATTCTATACTCAGAACTTAGGCAGCTGAGCACATCAGAGTCAAATTCTGAAAAAGAGTTGATGACAATAGTGATGGCCTATATTGAGGCCGTATTATCATAACTGTTATTATGCGGTTATGATGCGTGATGTGTGATGTGGACATTATTTTCATTATGCTTCCATATTTAAGGACAACATGGCTCATGGCTGCTTTGCAATAGAGTATCGCTAAACGTACAGTATACTATCCAACAATTTGTTTCACTTGCCCCAGAAGGAAGGCCAAGGATAATAAAGGAAATACACACTGAAGTTGATAGTCAAGAAGAGTGTAGAAATGCATGAACTGTTGTAGAAAATATTTAAAGATTTTCAAATAGTTATAGTAGTACAGTATATATTGAGAGGTGACAGAATGTAGAGAGGCATGTGAGAACTCATTTTGCCTGTTACGCTTTTCTTTTGTTGTGGAGAAACTTGGCTTCTCGAATTGCCAATAGAAGAAATGCAATTAATGTTTACCTTTCCCCTATACTTTCTTGTTTCCCTTATTTCTACTGTTCGTACCAGAATTAGTTGCATCAGATCTGAGGTAGCACTTGTTTACTTGAATAGGTAGAACAATACCATGTTTATAATATAAACTTTATATCACTGTCCCCAAACTCTAATACATATGTACAAGCTTACGCTTCAAATTCAAATACTTTTTTTGTTTTCTGGTAATGTGGCAGCTGAAAATCTTTTATCAGCCTCTGTCAAGTACTGGGAGTCATGCATATGCTTCATTGCATTTTTATCATCTGAACAAAGTGCTTTTTCTTTTTCTTGGCTTATTTTTATGGTATGCTATAATAGTTTCATATTCACTTCCAGGTGATTGGGCAATTCAATCTAGGTTTTATAATTGGGAAGCTAGATGAAGACTTATTTATTGTGGATCAGGTTTGGCCATCTTAGGCATCTTTGTTTCTTTTCTTTATTTTGTTGGTAAAAATAACTACAATTCTCAGGGTGATATTATTACCATCTGTATTATTACTTTGTGTTGCTTTGTTGTTAGTTTCATTTCATAGAAGCTCTTTCTGTGCCCACATGTGCTGTTTTTTTATGGATAGCTCTTTATATTGCTAGCATGCAGCTGATGAAAAATATAATTTTGAGCGGCTCTCAGAATCAACAATTATGAACCAGCAGCCTTTGCTGAGGTAATTTTCTTATTTTATGAATTGATCCTTTGTTCCTTGGCATAGTCAACCTTTTGATTTGGAGTATCATTGTTGCAGACTTCAGTGCTTTCTGTGGTTTTCCATGTAATTTGGTTGAAATGCATTTCTAACTATGAAATTTTCTAAAGCTTCAAACATTAATGAATTTCACTATTTTCAATAAGTTTGGCCTCTTCCCTATTCCGTACTCTACTACTTTCCTCTTTGAGGAAATCAAGTAAAGATACTGTTCAATCTACTTAGTTCCTGAATCTACAGAAGTATAGTTTTGATCCTTGATTGACTTGAAATGGTATGGATTTATATATCTTTATTTTCTCTTCTTAAGTTTTTGCTCTGAACCCTATTCAATAATATCATAGGAGTTGTGAAGTTAGATTTGAAGGAGCTTTCAAGTGAGTTGAGTATCTTGACTCAATTTCTCACAAGAATGATGATATTGATTAAGCTGTTAAAAATAAGATTCAATGTGAATGGATCAAATGGAGGGATTCAATCGGGATATTATATGACCAAGGTTAAAAGAAAAATTCTAGGGAGATAGAACCCGAGAAGCTAGTGCTTGCATAAGACTAATTTATTCATGACTTTTTGAATATCACACAATAGCTCAAGCGTTGTACCTTTACTACTATCTGTTCACATATTAGTTCTAATGTATATCTCATTTTCCTCTTACGATATGGAATTGCCTTTTGTAACATTGCGTACACATGTTAATCTTTGTGTTGGATGTTCTACCATTGTTTATACTCATTTTGCTTTCGGGGGAAATTTTTGCACAATTATCAACATATATGAATCATTTTAATGAGATTGTTTTCCTCATGCCAAATGTTGCATTGATAAACGTGTTTGCAGATACAATATTTTAATGTACAAAAGCATCACTTATTTGTAGCTCTTTTCATGTTTAATCTTATTGGGTACACAGGCCAATCAGGTTGGAGTTGTCTTTGGAGGAGGAAATAGTTGCCTCAATGCATATGGATATAATCAGGTAAAGTAGCGGTTCTGTTTTTACCTTTTTTTCTTTCTCTTTCTCTGCTCTTCTCAGGCTTTCTGCCATTTTTAGATGTCATGTAATCTGTTCTTGTGAGTAAAGTCTAATGTGTTCTTTCCATAGCCAATATCAATAGATAGTCCCAACAGATTGACTGCCATGACTGGTATGCGGTATTTTTCTAACTAAACACTAAATCAAGAAGTTCCTTTTTAAGTATGGGTTCGGAAGGGGGTGGGCCGGTGGGGGAGCCTGATCTGTCAAGTTTAATTTTCGATTGAGGTTTGGAAAATGGATGTCCTTGATATATTCAATGGTCAGGAATCCAGAATTATTGCAATGGCTAGGGAATGGACTAAATTCTGGACCGGAGTTTCAGCAGTACTTTAGAGTTTGGAAAATGGATCTCTAATACTTTAGAGTTTCAGCAGTACTGACTACTGAGGCCAGCCATAGCTATATAGGAATAAAAACCTAGATATGGACTGGAGTGATTGTCATTATCCTTGCTTTCAGTCTAAAAATATTTGGATCTTATCTAAATTTTTATTCTTCTCATTTTTGTTTATAAAAAGTTGATTTAGCATATTGTCTTCTCTAATATATATATATTTTTTTTTTTGTTTATTATCCTTATACTTCCTCCGTTCTGATTTACTGTACTTGCTACCATTGCATGGGCACAAAGATTAAGAAGTTACTGTGCAATGATGAGTAGTAGGTGGAAAGTTGCTTTTTTGGAATTTTTTAATATTATTTGTTGAAAAATGAAAGAGAAAAATAGGAGTAATTAGATATAGAGTAGGATAAAAATAGGAGTAGGTATAACTTTAAATAATAGATTTTTTACTAAAAAGGGAAATGTAGCAAGTAATATGAAATTTCCCAAAATGAAAAATGTAGCGAGTATTATGGAACGGAGGAAGTATTAGATGTTTCATTTAGCACCACAGTTTACTGTTCCATTTTGATGTCACAGGAAAAATGGTTTTTCCCTTGAAGAAGATCTTGAGGCATCTCCTGGAAACCGTTTTATGTTAAAAACTGTGCCCTTCAGTAAAAATGTAACGTTTGGAGTTGAAGGTAATACTTGTATTCAGATTTCAGACTCCCTTGAACGGCAATAATTTGCATTCTGATTGATAAAATATGTTGGCAGCAGGATATTATCTTAAGCAACCAACGAGAATTTGTTCATGATTTCTGAGCGATTCCTTCCGGGAGAAAATATGCTAAATCATTGCACATTGCCTTACAATATTCAGAAAAATGATGGATGATTAATTACCTCTCATGAATATTAATTGACAGATCTATAATAATTATCCATTCTTCTTCCTCTACTTTTTAGTGCAGTTCTTCTGCCTCTTTGATTGTGCTTAATGTGCTGCTTATACTAGTACAGATGTGAAAGAGCTTATTTCCACTCTTTCGGATGGTCAAGGAGAATGCTCAATGATGAGTACTTATAAATCGGATACCTTGGACTCGATTTGCCCTTCAAGAGTTCGAGCAATGCTTGCATCACGTGCCTGCAGATCGTCCATTATGATTGGTGATGCACTTGGAAGGAATGAAATGCAGAAGGTAACATTTTGCTTTTCCTATAGTGAATTTTCTTTGATAATAGAAATCTTTTTACAAATCAACCTCTTATGATAATAATATATTTTTAAAAAAATCATCTTAATAATCATTTTTGTTTTATAGTACTATTATTTGACAGCATTTGTGAAGTTTAATGGTAATCATCATCTGAATAAAAATGAATACAAAAAGGAAGAGACTTATTTTAGGAGGTCACTGCTTACCAAATCATGAATTTAACATAGTCAAACTTCATTGGTAATTTTATTAAACACAAATGTGTAAGGTGGATTTGGGAAACAAAGTGTATATGAATTTTTGAAAAAAAAATATTGTAAAAGGTGGTATATTGAAAAGTTTATTTGATAATAAGTAGAGGTGTTCATTCGGGTCATCAGATTAATTTCAAATCAGGTGTTTTGGGTCATCAGAAAGTAAAGACCTTAAAGTATATTTCATAAAGGTTGTCGCTTACGGTTTACAGTTAATTAATTTATGCTATTGAACATCTAACCATATTGCCAAAATAATTTATTTTTCTACCCACAAAAATACTTTTGATTAAAGAAACTAAAGTTTAAAATATCTAAATGTACGCACAAACATTTGAGTATGGTGACATAGATTTGTTTTTAAAAACCCCTACTTGCTAGTTGCTGCTGCTATATCATTGCCTGATGTATGTTTCAACATATGATATCTCAAACGTGCAGATCCTGGAGCACTTGGCTGAACTGAAGTCTCCATGGAACTGCCCGCATGGTAGACCTACCATGCGGCATTTGGTCAATTTGGCGGTAATCCGTGATAGAGAAGCTCGAGAGATTAATAGTCTGTGACTACTGACGAGTTAGTAGTAAGTAGTAAGTAATGCAGTTTTGTAAATTACCCTGTAAGGCTGTAAGCTTCGGTAGATATGCTCAACTTACAAATTACAATGTAATGCATCGATAATTTGATCAATATTTTGCTCTTGAAAAGAAAAAGAGCGCTCGGAAGATGAAACTAAGTATCAGAGAAGAAGCTTTTCATACCGTCAGGCGTCAAACACGACTACTCGGGTTGGATGAAAATGATTAATTATGATGATCGACAATTATAGATTAGTCTAGTGGTTTATGACTTCTCATTTCATCATCGTGAGTTGTGACAGAGGTTCGATTATCACCGTCTATTCTCTTTCACCTTTTGATAGTAGATATTATATCCCTATATCAAAAAAATAAACTTCAATAAACTTTTGTATGAGATTGTTTCACTTTGAGACACAGCCTTACAAAGAATTTGATTTACATCCAAAATGACTCGTTTAAACTGCAAAAGAAATGTTTAAAAGTTTTGCTTTCTTGGTAGACATATTATTTTTAAATATTTATTCTTTTTTTTTTCTCCATTAACTTTATTACTCAATTAAATTATATTTTCACCATCTAAAATATTTGATGTTTCATAGTTTTCGTAAAAAAATTTTATGAGAAGATCAAATTAAAACTCCTAATTAATAACGTGATTTGTAAATCACCATAAAACGACAAAAATAATAATAATAATAATAATAATAATAAAATAAATAAAATCAATAAAGATAAATTAAAATAATAAAACTCTCACCCCTATTAAATTCTACCACATAAAGGTGATTTTTTAATCTCATGAATAACTGTTATTTACTAGGATCTTCTCAAGATCAAATAGGGACGAATAAAGTAGTGATTACTCGCAATCTTTAAAATGATAAATTATAAGCTTAAAATAATTAATTATACTTAAAATTGATCTCATTTTATAGTTTTTGAGTGATTATTTATAATTTAGAAGCAATTATATACAATTTTAAATTGCTTATTATCAATCTTAAATCGACCAAATATAATCTTAAAGTGAATGGGACACATAATACTAGGGAGTAGTACTTGAAATTGAAACTCGTGAAGTCCAAAACCCGTCTCTATATTATACTTCCTCTGATTTTTATTAGTTGCTACAAATATTGACATTTCTCCTCACATGATGTCACCATCTATAGCAACTAATAAAATAATAAGTAATACTCCGTCTGTTCATCCCACAAATTCACAACTGACAAAGTGACAAGCGGAATAAGTCATTGGTAGTTAACCATTCCAGATTCAGAATTGACTAATAAAACTCCCAGAATAAACCCTAACTTCCTTGTTATCTCAATGGGTGCTAATGTTCAGAGGAAGTTGCTTGAGGATGTGTTTGGAGAATTATCTGATGAAGCTTCTGATGATAAACTGAGTAATTCACCACCATTAACGAACCCGAATTACCTTTTAATCTCAATGGACGCTAATGTTCAGAGGAAGTTGCTTGAGGATGTGTTTGGAGAATCATCTGATGACAAACCGAGTGATTCACCACCATTAACAAACCCTAATTCCCTTTTAATCTCAATGGATGCTAATGTTCAGAGGAAGTTGCTTGAGGATGTGTTTGGAGAATCATCTGATGAATCTTCTGATGACAAACTGAGTGTTTCACCACCGTTAACAAACCCTAATTCTCTTTATTGGGAACCTATTTCAGAAATCAATGGCTTGTGGATGTGCAGGGACTTCCTTTCCCATCAACAACAATCTTCTCTTCTCTCGTCCATTCAAGCCGGTATATTTTCAAAAACCCTTTAATTTGGATTGAAATTGATTGTGAAATCTTGTGGGTTAATGAATAATTTCTCCAAACAAATTTGTTTTCTTAATAATGATCAATTGTGTTACTTCAAGTTCAGAGCTGGTTTGGTTGACGTATGTAGTAATTTTTATGGAAATTTCTAAGTCATTAGATGTTACTCCTTTGTCCATTGTAATTCCTAGGAAGTAGGAAGTATAAATTCCAGGGAATTAAATGGCAACAAAAATCCTTACAGGACTCTAATTTAATGTTTCCTTTTAACTTCTTATGAATATAAATAATTTCTTTTGGATGAATCAAATCAACTCCTTTGCACTTTAAGAAAAATCTGTAAGATAAAACTATTTGCTAAACAAGAATTTAACATTGTGTTAATAGTGAATCCTACTAAGCAATTGCTTTTCTTGCCTTAGAGAAAACCGTTTTCCGGGATATAATTACATTTAAAGCAATATAAGTTTAGCATAAGGCCAATGAGATTAGTGATAGGCTATCTGTTATGTTTACAAATAAGTTAAGTCGATGTCATCATTGATGCTTAATTTCGTGTGAATAGGTTCAAATTGATGATTTGGATTTGTGTAAATAGGTACAAATTACAAATTTCACATGAAGTGAAATAAGTCGATGTCATCCTTGATGCTTAATTTTGTTCGCCTCATTGGTTATTAATTGGCTAAGCTATTTATGAAGGAGAAAATCCTCAATTTGAATGTTGGTAGTCTGTTCTATGACCAAATCGATTTTAATATGGTTGAAGATTAGTTATGTAATGTATCTAGCTGTTCTAAGTTTCACAAATGTCAAAGCCTAAATTCTAAGCATATGGGGTCGCCTAGGAGCGCCTAAAGTGAGCGTTTTGGGCGGGGGATGGTTTGGGTGTTTTCAGAGGGCTAGGCACAGAGTTCTTGAGGCAAGCGCCTAAAAGAAAGCTTCATGGAGCTCCCAAGAGTGCCTTTTCGTGTCAGTCTGGGAAGTTCATTTGATGTTTGCACTCACCTCATATGTTTTCTCCTTCTGTTCTTTAGTTCTTAAATTCTCTTATGTTCTTTTTTACTTTTATCAGAAAATAATGGTTGGTTTAGTGGTAAAATTATTAAATGAATGGAAATGAAGAACTCATGTAGATGAACAATTGGAACTGGTATATTGGTTCATGTAGTCGATCCAAATCTTTTGTTATTAAGGATATATTATGTTGTTGTGTTTTGTGTTTTGGGCGCCTCACACCCAATAGCTAGTGCCTTCGACTGGCACCTGGGATCTTGAGACCCATAGGGCGCGCGCCTCACCCCTAATTAAAACTAAGGCGTTAACTGCAAGTTTACTAGCAAGTTTATTCCTCGGAAAGGTAATTAATGGTTGTTAGTGGAGTTAGTGTGTAGCTGTATGTAGTGAACTAGTGATATTTCCTTATATTTTCAGTTTACTTGTTTTCTCACGCGTTAAGTTCGCTTGCAGAAGGATGGTTCATAGAAGCTTCTCACAACCAGGTGTGGTTTCCACCTGTCTTCTTATTTTGTAGAAAAGATTTATATTTATTTGATGTTGATTATACAATATCACTTCTGTTCACGCTTGATGATATATTGCTTAGTAGAATCATGAAATGCTATCCCTTAAAGCTGACTTAGGGGAATGCTAATACGTTTTTAGTAGCTCTTTTGCAATTTTTTCCCATCTAACTTAACTCTTATCTCCTGATGTTAGTCTGTTTTGTTAGAAGTCATTGTGAAATGCAAGAAAAGAGTGATGAGTGTTAAAATCTTTAATGTGACCCGACGTCTTTTATCTAGTCAAAATTCAAAACCTAGCCTAATTGCACTTGAAATTTGGAAGTTGTCATGAAATTTATGGGTATTTGCTGTTTAATCAACTGTTTTTTTACAGGCTTACAAGTCTTCTCTTCTTTTTTTGTGCATACTGGTTGCGATTTATGTAATTTTTCACCATACAGGCTATGAGATTCGGGGACCTGCCATTCTGGGCACTTGAGCTTTCTAATCAAATCCATGAGGTTGTCCGTTTTGGTAACGAGGAAACAAAAAATCACGATAATGACACGTGTTTATTGCCTCCTCAATTGCTGCACAGAGCTCCATTCTTTGATCAACTTATTGTAAATGTATACCAGCCCGGAGAGGTGAGATTGGCTCTTTTGCTTGTTAAATTTGCATGATTTTTTCCATGATCATATTAAATATTAGTCATTGATTTCTAGCAAGAATCTCTTTTTTATATAAAAAGGAACTGATGCTTACCGCTCTTATTAAAAAATATTCTCATCAGTCATCACTTGGATTATTAGGTTGTTTCGGGTTAGAAGTGTTCATTCGGGTTATTGGGTTGGTTTCGGGTCGGTGTTATGTCCATATTGTTTTTTACATAATTGTAAATATCATTTTTTGAGTTGGGTCAAATCGGGTTCGGTTACAAGTTTGTGTAAATTTCAGGTCATCGAGTCTGTTTTGAACACATCTACCTTGGATGGATATACACTTCATAGTTTATATACATTTCTCATGTGGAGGTTTAACTTTCATGCATTACAGGGTATTTGTGCACATGTTGATCTGATGCGGTATGAAGATGGGATTGCTATAGTCTCCTTGGAATCATCTTGTGTGATGCACTTTTCAGCCGTTGAGAAGGATGGAGAAGTTCCTTCAACAACGAAGATCCCTGTACACCTGACCCCAGGATCTCTAGTAATTATGTCGGGCGAAGCTCGCTATCAATGGAAGCATGAGATAAATCGGAAACCAGGATTCCAGGTTTGGCAAGGGCAGGAACTCGAACAGAAAAAGCGGACTTCCATAACTCTCAGGAGGCTATGCAGCTCTTAGTCATTAACTCGAAACAGCTTCCCCTTCTTCCTCGGCATATTGGTGAGACTTTGGACTTTTGGGGCGTTTGGTATATGGGAATGGGAATTTTTGTATAAAAAGATATACTTCTATTTCCCATCATTAAAACAAAAGAAATGTAAATAGTAGGAGTATTATTATTGTAATTTTCATATGCTCCCATTTTGATCTACTTTCTCTGTTCCTCCGAGAAAGTATCATTTGACTCAAAAAATTATCATATATTCAAGTTAAAAAGTGATTTTTTTTTTCTCATCTATTCACGGGTTCTATATTCCTTAATAATTTTTATAATCATCAATAATTTTTCTGTTATTTATTATTATATAGGGGTGTTTGATAGAATAGCTTATTATATAATTTTAGTTTATTTTAAGACAAATACAGGGTTGGGTGGTCAAATCATTTAATGTTAATATTTAGTAATTTAGCTGGTTGAAACAACTTATTTATTTTATCTATATACGTTAATTTATCTCCCACGACGCACGAACTTCTCTTAATCTCTCAAGTCGGGGGACTCCTTTTGGCTGCGCTCTCCTTTTTGGGTATGATTTGCCGCCGTCCTTCCCTTTCCAGACCCTGACCATAGTTTTCCATGAGCGGTATACACTGAGTAAGATGATGATGGCGTTTAAAATCAGTCATCTATCATGCACCCCTAATGATTAATCAAAAAGTCCTAATCTATGTCATGTTATATTGTTTCAATTTTAAATGCAAAGACTATTTGTTGACTCCTCAAGTCCTAATTAAGATTACTATACATATGCATAGTATTAATTATTAATCAATGCAACAGGCCCATAATGTGTCGTCAAGATTGGAACAGCACAATTCACCATTTCGTATTGAACCGACACTCTCCTACCTAACACAACACACCATCTTGTTCTTTCCCTTTCCCCTTTTCTTAGGGTTTTCACCTCAATAATCCCTAAATCAATGCTGCTTTTTTCACTCTAAATCCCCATTTTCATCCTCTTTCACTTCAAATAATGATCGAGAGATGCTTAGGAGTTCGGAGAGCTAGGCAAATCTACAGATTTTTCCGCCATTGCAATGTCACCTTCCTTTGCCTTCTCCTTACCATCATCGTTCTTCGAGGAACTATTGGCGCCGGTAAATTCGGTACTCCTGAGAAAGATTTTATCGAAATTCGCAAACATTTCTCGTCTCGCAAGATTTTCGAACCTCACCGTGTACTTGAAGAGGTAAAATCTTCTTCTGCTACTTCAAATTCCTTTAATTACGCAAACTTTGATTACCAGAAATTTTTTAGTTCTGATAATGATGATGATTTGGAATCGTCTTCGAAGATATCTTCTGTTTATAAGTTGGGTTTGAAGGTTTTGGATTGGGATGAGAGGAGAGAGAAATGGTTGAGTGAACATCCAGAAATTCCCAATTTTACCGGGGATAATGAGAAGAAGAAGAAGAAGAAACCTAGGGTTTTGCTAGTCACTGGTTCATCTCCTAAACCTTGTGAAAATCCTGTTGGTGATCATTATTTGTTAAAGTCATTGAAGAACAAGATTGATTACTCTAGGTTACATGGCATTGAAGTCTTCTATAACATGGCATTACTGGATGCTGAAATGTCAGGGTTTTGGGCAAAATTGCCGTTGATTAAGACCCTCTTATTGGGACGTCCTGATGTTGAATTTTTATGGTGGATGGATAGTGATGCAATGTTTACTGACATGGAATTTGAGCTTCCATGGGAGAGATATGAGGGTTATAATGTGATTATGCATGGTTGGAAGGAGATGGTTTTTGAGCAGAAGAATTGGATTGGGTTGAATACCGGGAGTTTTTTGATTAGGAATTGTCAATGGTCATTGAACCTTCTTGATGCTTGGGCACCAATGGGTCCGAAAGGGAAAACTAGGATTGAGGCAGGTCAAATTCTTACTAAAGAGTTAAAGGATCGACCTCCATTCGAAGCAGACGATCAATCTGCAATGGTTTATTTGTTGGCAAAGGAGAAGGAGAAGTGGGGTGCAAAGGTTTACTTGGAGAATTCGTATTACTTGCATGGATATTGGGGGGTTTTGGTTGATCATTACGAGGATATGATTGAGAATCATCGTCCAGGTTTGGGTGATCATAGATGGCCATTGGTGACACATTTTGTGGGTTGTAAACCTTGTGGAAAGATCAGTGATTACCCTGTTGAAAGATGCTTGAAACAGATGGAGAGAGCATTCAATTTTGGGGATAATCAGGTCTTGAAACTCTTTGGGTTTACTCATTTATCACTTGCTAGTAGGAAAGTTAAGAGAATAAGAAACGAGACACAGAGATGAGGTTGAAGATGAACTTGGAATCAGGGCGACCAAGGTATCATATTTTTGAACTCCTTGATATTCTGTTCCATCTTCCTGAATGTTCATATATCATTCCATTGTATGACACTAGGGAGTCCTGTTTATGTATGTGGTTTACTAGGTTTGCACATATTATTCTTTTGTTTCTTACTAGTAAACTTTACTAGTACTTGTACCAGCATTTGGAGGAAACTAATACCTTATTTTTTAGTTTTATTTTGTTGTTGAATGCATATTTTATCTAGAGAATTGATGTATTAGCTTCCATCTTGTGGATAATGATATTTGGTTTAGTTAGTGCAAGTTGTTAACCCTATTTTTGTGCTTTCTTTTAAGATACGATTTGATATGGTATCCGACTCCTGTGTTTAGAGTCCGTATTAAGACTTTGGTATCATCAAAATTACTAGAAATTTTACCTGGGAAGTATTTGACATCAAACCTTTCTATTCATTTTTATTTAATAGCACAAAATTACAAAACCCAATTTAATAGCACAAAATTACAAAACCCAACACTAGTTTGTTGCTATTTACAATAGTGAGTACACTGGTACAATGATATCAAACCCATATTGTTTTTAACTGAGTTTAGGTCAACAAAAACTTGAGGCTAATAAAAGCGAGAAGAGCAGCCCAGCCAAAACAAGGTAAAACTAGATTTGCCGCTGCTTCATTCACCTGCCGGAAAACCTTGTAGCACCGAAACAATGCCCAACAAACACCAACCGCAATCACGAAACCAGCCCAGTTAGCCCCCATCTTGAACACCAGAGGATCCCAGAGTAGACTAAGCCCAAATTGACCAAAAAACAAACCCAGAGCATTGGGATTTCTATGAAACCCACCTTCAGCCCATACCATCCATCCACAGAGGCCTAGAAGAGCTGTGGAGCCCAAACAAGCCATGTGCAAAGCCCATATTGGAGGTACCCAATTAGGACGGTTGGACATCTTGTAATTGTCATTAGCACCAAACATGTAAATGTTGGTAAGAGTGAGAATCAAGGGAACAGAAAGTGCTACAGCCAATGACTTGAGACCGCGTCTAGCCATTACCATTCTTCTCTGCCGCTCTCTTTTATCAGCTCCACCGTTGGTGGTGATGGGTTCATCTGGCCTAGTAGTAGTAGTACTCCTTTGCGTAAGGTTTTGGGTTTCCATTTGCAAGAGTTATGCTGTAAACGGTGAATCTGTAAGACTTACGATCGGTAGGCAGTATATATATATATATATATATATGCTGGTAAAAAAGCAGCGGTGAACAAAGTTTGATGTTGGAAGAGAACTAATATGAGAATGACAACAAATACAAACTGAGAGAAGACACGTTGGGGCTATATGGAAGCGCCAGCAATTGCACTTTTGAATTTTGTTGCATGAAAGAATTACAGAAAACAAGAAATACTAATTCTCATTATAGGACTAGTTGAATGAACACACAGTCATGTATAAGTGATTACTTGTTTTTGGAGTAATTTTCTTTTATAATATTAGAGTGAATACTTATAAATTTAAAATAATCACATAAAAAATATGTTAATTATATAAACTCGTTTTATGGTGAGAGGTATCATCATGCAGGTCTAAGAAATGCTTATACAGTACTCTCTTCGTTTCTTCTTGTTCTTCTCATTTACTCTTTGCATAATTTTCAATTCAAATTTTAAATCTCAATATCTCAAAATATGCATAATAAAAAATTATAAAAAATACATAATAAAAAAGTATATATTAAGATGAATTTAATAAGATTTCACGTGAATATATTTTATCTTCTAGATATGTATTAAAAACATTAATTAAAATTTTTAAAAAATATTAATTAAAAATGGGTCCGGTATACCTATATACCAGTAAATTTGGTTTGTTTGATATTGTTAATAGTAATAGTAATGAGGATAATTTGTAATACTACCTTCGTTAAATGTTATGTGCAACCGCGGTACACTTCGTGGTTGCCAATGCATTTTTTGTTGGGCTTAATTAGAAGAAGTAGGCATATGTAATTAAGGGAAAGAAGGAGAGAGAAAATGATGGAAGTAGGAATAGGTAAGTAAGAGAAAGGAGAGAGGAAGTAGGGATAGGTAATTAAGGGAAAAGATGGAGAGAGAAAATGATGGGATAGGTAATTAAAGGAGAGAGAAAATGATGAGATAGATAATTAGATTGGTTATTTTTTACTAAAAAAGGAAAGAAAAAAGTAAGTTGCACATAACCCTGAGTGAACAAAAATGGCAAAAGTTGCAGATAACATTTAACGGAGGTAGTATATAAATTTTTATGAAATGCATTATGTTGTTGCTTTGATGATGAAATTTAGATTATAAAAATTTTTTTATAATTTTTTAATGTGCTCAAATACTGCAATTTTAAATGATAGGAGTATTATATTGAAATAGGTTCTATAAATAAAAAGACATAATTTAAGTAAAACCCAAAAAATTGGGTGAGACGGTCTTATATGAGACACATCTTATTGTACCTATTTAATTGTATATTTATTTTACTAATTTTACAAATTAAAATGTCAATTTTAAAAGTTTAAAGACCAATTTAAAGACTTAAAAGACCAATTTTAAGGATTTTAAAATTAACATCTTTAAGTCTTGAAATTTGACAGTTTTAAGACTTAAAAGATGAATTTCAATACTTAAAAATCAATTTTAATACTTGACTAATTACAAGACATTAAATTCTCATTTCAGCTTTAAAGTAAGATGACTCAAGCATTACAGTTGATATTAAAAACTTTGAAATTGACTTTTTAAGTTTTAAAATTAGTATGTCATAATATTTTTAAAATTATTAGGTTTCGGGCCAGTTGCACGGCTAAGACCATTTCACATGAAAGTAATTATAAGTTAAATAAGCATGGTCATTAAATTTATCAAAAAATATTCTTAGTAAAATTAGGCTAACCTTTCACTACTATTTGATGCACAACCTTACTAAAATTATCCAATTTTTAAAATCAAATACCATGTATTCTTAATCGGTAATTGATGATGCACAACCTTGGTGGAAGCGTTGTGTATGAAGATTTACCATGAGTAATACTTCTTCATACACTCTCATCCCCATGAAAAACTCAGTGTACACAATTAGAGAATGCCATATTGCCAATATGGCACTGTAATTATTATGGAGAGTTTAACGGTTTGACTAATTGAAAATATTTGACATATAAGCTAGCTTTTTTTTTTTTTTGAGTTTAACATATAAGCTAGGTTGAAAGCTCTTCAACCTAGCTATTAATGCCAATTGTTATGAAGATGTACAGTGGTGAATCTAGAGTTTCGAGTCCCATTGACGAAATTTCGACAAATTTTCATTTGTATAATAATAACTAAATTTTTTTTTATTTCAACAAAATGAGTTGTAGAAGCGCCAAGACAAAACCAAAGTAATATAAAAAAATTAATAGTTTCAAATTTAATACACAAACACGTTAACAATATTTCAAAGTAATATATTCAATATTTCAATACTTCAAAAAGGATATAAATAAACAAGAAAAATTCAATAAATCAACATTTCAACTATTCAAAGTAAACAACACATTAACAATTTAACATTAACATATATTTAATTACTCAAACAACATAAACAAAAAACCAGTCATTAACACATATTCCACTCTTGCACTAAAATAAGATATATCCCCATGAAAAGAACTTTTTCCCACATTTTTGAACAAAGTACTCCTGGCTACAATAAGCCTTTAAATCCAGGCAAACAAGCACATGCCCAGATGTAATTTCTTGGTTTCAACCCACAATTTTTGTTAACAATTGTTTAATTCAATTCTATGTAAAAAAAAATCAATTATACTGTATAAAGAATCAGGCGCCAATATTCCACAATCTTTGTTCCTCAAACAACATAAACAAAAAATTCAAGAAACAACATTCTAACAAAATTCAAAAATCAAGATTAAGAAAAAAGATTAGAACAATAAGATTAAGAATTTAAGATTAAGATTAAGATTAAAGATTAAAGATTAGAACATAAAGATTAATATTAAAAATACCTAAACGTTCAAAATTTTGATTTTAGGGATTTTGTAAAGAGGGACTGTGAGCAGCCACAGCAGGCAACGAGCAGCAGCGGTGCGTCTGTGACGAAATGTCTAAGGCGTGTGGCGGCGGTGAAGGCGTGTGGCGGCGATGAAGGCGTGTGGCGGCGGTGGGTGTAGTGTAGAGGGTAGAGTTTTTTTGTTAGTTGAGAAGGGAGAGTAATTGAAGTTTGAGTTTGTAGTATGCGCATGAAACTGACCCCTATTTATAGAATTCGAATTTAAAAATAAAAAAATTATTAAAAAAATCGTCCTCCCATACATAGATCCGGGTCCGACCGTATACTCTCTCCCTTTTCAAATGTCTTTTTCATTTATTTTTTTCACAGTTTTAAAGTAAATTTTGAGTCTTAATATCTATAAGTATGCATCATAAAAAATCACAAAAAATATAATAAAAATATATATTAAGACGAATCTAACGAGATTTCACATGAATATATTTTATCATTTATATATTTCTTAAAAATTTTAATCAAATTTCTCCCTCCAAAATATAATATTCTAAACGAAATGAACATTATGAGAGGGAGGGAGTAATAGTTGGTTGTTAGAGAAATTAGGGATAAAAAGTCAAAAATCAATGAAAAGCTAGAATTAGTTTTTTGGTTGTAGCTCAAGTCAGCTTTTCAGTTGACTTAAAATTTTTTTACCAAATATATTTATATTTTACCTATTTTGTAATCAATCAAAAAGTCAAAAATAAACATAAACAATTAAAAACAGATTCTTAAATAAGATAGTTTTATGGTGAGATTATTTCTAATAAATTGGCTAATATACACTCTTTAAAAAGAAAATAATTGACTCCAAATTTTATGTTTCAAAATTTTCAGCTTTTAAACTTAATTTGGTTATAAGGAGTTTCAATTTTATTTATTTTTTTCGAAAATAGGTGTTTCGATTTTTAATAACTTGAAATTAGAGTCTATTCCTCAAATATTGCAAAATAAAAATATAATTCCCATTCTACATTGCAAAGAAAAATAATTCCCATTCTACCGTCCACGTCAAACAGATTTTAAAAAATATATATATTTAGAACAAACCGCCATCTTAGATGGCGATTTGGTAATTTTACCAAACCGCTATCTCAAATAGCGGTTTGCTTTATTCTACAACTAAGAAAAACAACAAAAACGCTGAAAATGTGGGGCATAGGTTTCGATCCCAAAACCCCAAAGTTTAGCATCTTAAGCGCTAACCATTGAAGCGAAGGAACTTCTATGAAGGAATAATACCTAAGCGCCATTTAACTTATTTGTATTTTGAGATGAGGTAAATCTCAAATTATTACACAAAGTAAAAAAAAATTATACCAAAGTAAACCGCCATCTCAGATGGCGGTTTGGTGTTTAAAATTATAATTTTTTTTCATCATTCGTATCAAATCGTGTTTTTAGAAAGCGGTTTAGATGGCGGTTTGCTAAAAAAAATATTTTTTGACAAACTATTCTACATGAACAGTAAAACGGAAATTAAGTTTCCTTACGAGTTAGGAGGCAATGTTGGAAATAATTTTTCAAATAACATTATTAATGGAAAAATTGGTACAATTAAAATAAAACTAAAAAAAAAAAAAACAAAAAAAAACCGCACCCAAATTCCCTCCGTGCCTTTTTAATTTTGCTACGCCTTCTATTTTGGAGCGTCCTTTAAAATCAATTATTCAAGTTCTACGATAAATTCTGTTTTAGTTTTTACCCCTTTGTTTGCTCGGCAGTTTTTGGAGTTGTGATCCAAACCTGCGAAATTTCGCATCTCCATACCAAATCATTCAATCCCTCGACGAGACGATATAACAATGGTACTCTCTCTTTTTCTCCATTTTTCATCTCTCTTTGCTGCTTAACTTAGGGTTTTGCGCCCATTCGATATGGAAATTCTTTGATAATTGCTCAAAATTATGCTTCTAAATCAATTTATGAATATCATAGGTTCCTCTTTCAACAATTCTACCTAATTTCATTCTACTCTATCTAAGTTTGCATCTAGTTAGTCTGAAATCGCTATCTGAAGTTTTTGCTTAATTTTGTTTTCATCTTCTCAAGATTGTCGAGTTATACTAAATTTTATTTTAATAGGAGTAACTATTTTGGGACATTCTAATGTAGGTTTTATTTTTCTCATGGATTGCTTAGCAGCAGTTCTTTTAGATGTTTAGCGATGAAATTTGTATGCTTATCTGTAATTTTAGGGCCACAATTTTTAGTTCATGTACACCTGTGGAGAGAATTTCTTACTTGCTCATGTATGGTCCTTTCAAATCGATAAAATACATATTAAAATAACATAAAACGAAATGCTTTTCTATCTGATTGTCATCTTGAAAATTAAAATGTAGCCTAAGATAGATTAAGTGACTTACTCTATGGCCTATGCTATTGGCATTGTTGTATTTGAAGCAATGTCTATACAGTATACATCATACAGGGCAATATTCTTCGTGTATCAGTTGTTCAATAGCACGTGATTGCGTCCGTTGATGATATACGAGAAGATTTTTTTGCAGAGCAATATCATTTAGCTGAAGTCGTGAAATCTTGTTTTAGACTTTCCTTGGCCACTTGTATGAAATCATAAGATCATCTTATTTTACGCCCACCTAAGTATAGGATCACCTGCTTGTATTAGTTCGGGAGGTTTGAAAACCCTTAAAATTCTTGTTTTAACACTATGCGTTGGATGCAGTTTGTTGATTCATAAAGTTTAAGTTTCTCTTCTATCTCATCATGAGACCTTTTTTGATAGCAAAATTATTGTTTGCAAATAGCTCGCATAGTCATGTCTAGTTACCAAGTGACAAACTGACAATATCCGCCTGTTTTGTTCTTATGTTATGTTTTCTAATGACTTAGTGATCAACAATATTCTTCCGTTGTTTTGCAGGATGGACATGATTCAGATGATTCTAAGCAAAATAACAGTGATATGACTGTGTTTGTGAGTTGCTTTCAATTTTTCATTTGAGATGTTAGCTCTTCATGGCTCCAATTGTGTGTTTAACATTGATGGAACATTTTTGCTATGCTTTCTCCTTCTTTCACGTTACATGTAAATCGTTAATAATATCATGCAAATATTTCTGCTTGCTCCTTAGACATCTTTTCATATCCCTTACTTTCTCTGTTAGGAATGAATCATCATTGGGCAAGAGTAATGTTCAGTCTGCTGTCATATTTGATTAAAGATAATTAGATTCTTGATTAGTCTTACTAAATTGAATTTTGATTGAATGCCTGATTCTTACTGCCAATAAGATGCACATTGTAGTCTATTGCCTGTTTTTTTGTTACTGACTAGTGACTATCATACTTATGTCTTGGCAATTTATGATTTGAGCCATTCTTATTGGTTTGCTTATGTGTTTGGTGCTCCAGGTGCAAAACCTTCTGCAGCAAATGGTAAGTGATACTTCATATTCTATTTTATTGGATATATCATATATCTGCTCATGCTGTTGCTTACATCGGTTTTGCTTTTTGCAGCAAACCAGATTTCAAGCTATGTCTGAGAGCATTGTCACTAAGAATATCCTTTTCTTTTGTCGCTTATTAGTATTTAGTATATTTGTTGAGATATATGCTTTACGAAAGATAAGTAATCTTCCTAGGCGCCTGTTAGGGCTTGTCAAGTATGACCATGACTTATCTTACTCCCTGACTCCCGAGTACTATCTCTGTTGAGTCACTGTTGAGTAGCATTACTATACCTAAATTTTGATCGAGAACAATGACTTTCTTAAGCGTGTTTTTGTGTTAGCCTGTTATATATGCTCCTTTGCTTACCAACAGAATTCTATCTGAACCATGTTATGCATGTTGATTTAGTTTTGTTATTTTCTTTGCAAGTGCAGTTAAAGAATGTGTATACAAAAAAATAGGTTCAATTTATTGCAGTAACAATTTTTTGAATGTTGTATACTTAACTACATTTGCACTTGATGAGATGGGAAACCGCATTGATGTACTCGAACAAAGCATTAGGGAACTAAAAGCAGAAATGGAACCTGAGGATTCTCCCTCACCATCGCCATCATCTAACTCTAAGCCAAATGAGGGCAAACCAGATGAAACTACTGAATGATGTATTAATGTCTATCAAGTTGCCTACCTCTTGGCTCCTTATATTCAGATATCAATATTTAGAAGCTTTTTCTCTTGTGTGCTTCACTGGAGATTTACTGTATCGAGGTAATAGATGAACTGCATTTGTTGATACTTTTTCTTAGCTTGCATTAATGTGGCAGTTCTGATGTTTGTTTATGATTTAGTAAACACCGATAAATTTAATCCTTGATAATTGGAGTTTTCAGTAGCTATTTTTGCGCCTTGATCACTTCATTTTTCGTTCATGAGTTTTACGACATTTAATTATGCAAATAAAAGAGAGGAAATGATTGCTTAAATCTTTGTATCGTTGAGGCAAATCGATAGAATTTCTTCCCTAGGCAGATTCATTTATGCCATATGCAAATTCCTAGTAAGATTTTATCCTTGGAAGTTGGAACATCAAAAAGGTCCTAGGTATTTGAAACATGCTTCTAAATTGCATTTCCTTTAATTTATCCATGTCTCTTCATCCAAATCAAGTTCTTTGAAAAGTTGGTATAGTTCGGAAGCATTATGCTTTCGGCAGACAGTTTGACTTTTGTCAACAAAATCGGTGTTGAATATTTAGGCATGTGGATTTAGGAAAGATGCTCTTGCATCGGCTAAAGTCATACTTCTTCTGTTTCATTATACTTGCTACATTTTACTTTTTACTCATTTCAATGTGTTATTTTGTTTATTTATATGTTAAATAATACAAATTTAAAAATTATAAAAAATAAATATTATAAAAGTATGCGATTAGACGATTCAAACAAAATCTTATATGACTATATTTTTACTTCTACATCAGTTGCAATATGTAAAATAAGCTTGAACAATAAATAGTGTACTGTGCACATAATCAAAATATAGTGAGTATTTCAGGACGGAGGAAGTACTAGTTTTATGTTCTTCTCCTAATGTTCAAGTCAAACTACTCAATTGGTGTTGTCTACAAACATAAATCATAATGAAGTTTATGGTAAATCAGTCAAAGTTGGTACTTGTAGAAGAAACTCATTGTTATAGGATCTACTTTTAAGAAGCCATGGGTAGCCTAACGAAAAATCCATAAGATAAGACTAATGGTGGTTGTTAGTTACCTTTCCGCACCCTAATTAGCTTTGCTCTCTTTCAGTTTGCTATTAAAAGTGACTTTTCCTGTCACAATATGTTACAAAAAAATATCACTTTTAATAGTAAACTTAAGAGACAAGATAAGTATAATTCTAAATCAAATGAATA